>SJXQ01008858.1:520985-550215 GCA_006408695.1 Aepyceros melampus
CCGGACCTGACTCACCCTGGGCCTGACCCTGCTTAGCTGCACAGCCCTGAGGCCTCTCTTCACCCCCAGCTCCCTTAACGTCCCAGTCCCTACACTTCCCACATCTTCAGCAGCCCCTGTCATTCTACAGTCACTCCAGGCCCGTCTCTAGTTCTGGAGCTGCCTGCCCAGTCCATGAACATCCATCCACTCTCTCCAGGTCGAGCACATGACCCTGGGTCCGCACTTCTGTCCCGGCAGTATCTGAGGCTACTAAGACTCTCCTCTTGTGCGTGCCACCTCCCTCACACACACACCGCTGCCCACCTTCTGTCCCTCAAACCAGCTCTCTCGTTCCTCCATCCTTCCTTGTGTACGCAACCACATCATCCGCCCCAGCTCGGGGAGCCACACCTCTGCAGCCCCTTGACAACTCTTCCCCCAAAGAGGCTCTCCTGAGTCCTCCGCCTGGAGTCCCCTGGTCACCCAAGCTGAGTTCTCTTCTAGCTCTTCCATCCACACTCCCTATCCCAGGAACTCTTTTCCTTCCAGATTAGCCTTTTCCAGCCACTCCATCCCTCCAGCCTAGCCTGTCCCCTCCTCCCAGCCTCCCAGCCCACTCCCTGAAGCCTCTCCAGCCTGGCCTGACCCCTCACCCTTGTGCAGCCCGGTGTACTTGTCCTTGATGACAGTCAGCTCGAAGATCCGACCGAACTGTTCGAAGATGGGTTTCAGGTCCTTTTCCTCCAGGTGCCTCGGGATCTGCCCCACAAACAGCTTGATGGCATCCGGTTCCTTCATTGGGTCGGCCCAGGAGGAGGGGCCGAGGGGAGCAGGGAGAGGCCCGAAGGCCGGGGGAGCTGCCCAGCAAGGAGGCAAGTGGCCGGGGCTGGGGCCCAGCCGGGGCTGGCTTTCCCTGGGGCCCCAACCACAGTGCTCCAGAGGGGCAGCTCTGCACACAAAGGAGGCCCGGGAGTTGAAGGCTAGGGGTCAGGGGTCTAGGCAGACACTGTCATGCCACCAGGGGGCATAGCCCAAACAAAGATCTCCCTCCCAGAGAGCTGGCAGAGCTCCCAGGATGGGGCAGTGTGGCCGAGACCTGGAGGGTCGGGGTGGTAGCAGAGGCACTGGGAACTGGGGACTGAGATGAGAGCTGGAGGTGGAGGGCAGGGGGGGTGCCTGAGGAGGGTGACGGGGATGGGAGCTGAGGGTGGAGGGTCCTGGTATGGAGGCCAGCAGCGCTGGGAGGGGGGCACTCCTGATGTGGGGCAGGTGGAGTTCTCCTTGGCTTTCCTGGAGGACACCTCCCCTGTGGCTGGTCCTTCTGCTGGGTCCGAAGATCCCTGATGCCAGATGCTTGGTCTCTGATGGCGGCAGGGCTCCAGGGGTCCCTTTGGCCCTGTCTACAGCAGTGATGTCAGTCTCAGGGGTGGAATACAAATTCTCTACCCTGGAGAGGGACGCACAATCCAGACACGAGCCACGCCCTCTTTCTATCTCCTTCCTCCCTGACTCCCTTCCCACCCCCAGAAGAGCAGCTGGTCCTGTTGATAATAACCCTTCCCCCATCTTACTCCCCAATCACGAGTTGGGCAAGGCACTAAGATGGAGAATTTACAGAGGAGCCCTTAGGTGGGGTCCATTGTTCCGGGGGCTGGAGCTGTCCCCGGTGCTGGAAGAGAAGACCCAGGAGAGGGGAGCAAGGGGGAGGAAGAGAGGGGAGCCGGCGTCTGGGGAGACTGAGAGTGGGGAGCCAAGGAAAGAAATCAGGGGAAAGAAGAGGGCATAGAGACAGTTGGGCAGGTTAGGGGCGAGTGAGGAGAAGGGTGTAGCTAGGGAGGGAAGCAGGTCACGGAGCCTGGGGGAAAGAGCAGAAGGGACCCAGAGAGAAATATAGAAACGGGGTTGTGGAAGAGAGAGCAGGGTGAGAAGAGTACAGAGAGGGAATTATATGTTTTCCAGAAAAGAAAGCAAGGAAAACTCGATCTTGCTGGCATTTGCTGACGCCCCCTTCTTGCCCTCTGGGGGGTTTGTGTGTAATACGTGCGTGGGCAGCGAGGCAGCGGTGGCGGTGACAGCCGGCGGTGACAGTGTCACGGGTGGTGACAGCTTTCTCACTGGGAAGCTCCTTGAAGACCAGAACACTGTTTAATTCAGCATTTTACTGTCCACAGGGTCTAGCACAATGTCTTATTCACTCATAGTAGGAGCTTAACAAATATTTCTTGAAGAAATAGTCAAGGCAAAGAACCTCTGATGAGAGTAGATTCCTGATTGCTTCAGTGGGCAGAATCACAACCTTCAAGCTCCCCTTTAGTGCAGAGGAGACCCAAACACTCCTTCCTTCTCCGCCCCTGCCCAGTTAGGTTCCCTGAGTGGGACTCTGAGACCGAGTCAGGTCGTACAGAAGCACACTTGGGGGCCAGTCTCCCCTAGACAGCCCTACCGGAGATGATCAGTTTGCTTGATGATGTCGAAGTAGCTTGACCCCTCCATGCACTGGGCTTGCTCACAGCTCCCCCTCAATGCAGAGAGTATCTGCTGACCTCAAACCTCCTGGACAGGGCAGCCCTGGCCCGCCATCTGGTGCTCGCCTACCAGGGCTCACAGCTTTTGTGGGACACCCTGCCTCCTTCAGCCTTTCATCACCTCAGAATGAGGCTGATGTCTCCACATCTGAAATCTGTCCCACCTGAATCCCAGCACCCCCTTTCCTAGGCTCTCTGGGCAGGCCAGCTTCTATTCTGGAAAGGGAAGCAATAGTAACACCGCTTAGAGGTCTCTTGCGGTGTTGGTTGATGTGCTAGGCATTGTCCAAGTGTTTTGTATTGACTAGCTTGTTTAACCCTCAGCACCACCCTGTGATGTAGGCTCTATCGTTATCTTCCAGTAAAGATGAGGAAATCAAGGAAATCAAGAGAGATTAAATGAATTGCCTAAGGTCATGCATTAGAAAGAGACATAGCTAGCTGAGAGCGGAGGCTGGACAGTCTGGTTCCAAATCCACGGGTTTAACTCCCCTATCACATCTCCTAGTGGGAATGTGGGGAGTGGTTGAGCCTGGCTTTTCTTCCTCTGGTGTCTTCATCTGAGCCCTGGGTGAGACATATCCTTCCTTCTACTGCTCAGTCCTTCATTAACCACCTTCCACCCTTCCCTCCTGTGGCCTGAAGTCACATTCTGCCAGCTATGTATGTTTGAGAGAGAGAGAAAGTATGTGTGTGCAGACATGATTATACTTCACTGTATGAATGTCCAGGTCCTCCCTGTAGGGTCCTCTAAAATGGGTGGGTGGTGGGAGATGGTAGAGGACCACCTGACCACTATTCTGACCAGAGTGGTCAGAATACGAGGTGGCAGTGCCAGGGAGTCAAGAGTGCAAACACATCTGAAAAGTAACTTTCCACTCACCTCCCCACCCCCACTGCTCCTTCCCTTGCCTCCTAATCGATCTTGGTATTTATGGAGATGCTAAACAGATCTCGCCCTCTGAGGACAGAGCCTAGGAAGACCCCATGGCCCTGTTGATCTCATTACTCTGTGTCTTGTCAGCAGACCTGCCGCCCTGCTGCTCATTCAGGCTTGGGGCTAATCATATTAATTGAAATATTAAACATTCACCAAAGCGAATTATAATGAACTCCCCTCACTCCTCCTCCCAGTCAGCAATTGAGGAGACAGCTGCAGGCAGCAAAATGTCTTCAATCCTTTAGTTTGTGGTCCTCAGATGGAAGGTCTCAGTCTGAGAGGAGAGGGAGGGTTTAGGGGAAAAGAGGTGGGAGCTCTCTCTAGGCCCTTGTTAGGAGGTGACTTTAGGCACATCTCTGTTTTCTTTCCAGCCATGGGGGGTGTCCCTACGAGGTAAATGCTGGGGCGGGGGTGTGTGTGGGGGGGGAATGCCCCAGAGGCCTATACTGGGGAATTGCTCTCCTGGAGGAAATGAGGCTTCCCGCTCCTAGTTCCCCCAAGGTACTTCTCTTCCCACCACCTCAAGCTCACCCTCTTTCTTGTGCTTTTGCGCTCAACATTAAGATGTCCTACATTAAAAGATTATTGACTTTATAAAAGGAGAGCACACTCCTGGTTTTAGATTCTTAGGAACTAAGAAGTGCTAAATAATTGGGATGCTTTTCAGAAAGGACAAAATGTAGTGATGGCATGTGTGGGCAGAGTGACTGGTCACCAAACACTTGCTGGCCTCACTAATTGAAAACAAGAGTGAAGACTTCTGCAGCAGAATCTGTAAGAATGTACAGAGAGAACTGATGCTATAACCTCCCTTCCTGCAAGTGGAGAGGTAAGACAGGCCAATGCAATTTACAGTAGTGAGAGCTGGCCCTTCACTCGCGTGCACGCTCAGTCGCATCTGACTCTGTGTGACACCAGGCTCCTTTGTCCGTGGAATTCTCCAGGCAAGAATACTGGAATGGGTTGCCATTTCCTACTCCAGGAGATCCTCCTGACCCAGGGACGAACCCAAGTCTTAGGCATCTCCTGCGTTGTCAGGCGGATTCTGTACCACTGTGCCACATGGGAAGCTGTTTGAAAAAATGAAAGTAGCTTCTCTCATTTCCACATATGTGTATTTGGGGTTTAGGTCATGGGATGTGGTCAGTCAAGAAAGGCTTGATTGATTCTCGAAGCACTAGATCATAGCCTAGAAGGAGGACATTAATCATTTTATGCACGAGGGTGGGGGGCGTGGAGGGAATTCTGCATGTATATGCCTATTGCCTATTATGTGTGTGTGTGTGTGTAGATTTTCCAGTCCAGACCAGCACTGTTTACTATAATGCAAGCTATATATATATATATAAATAATTTAAAATTTTCTAGTAGCCACATTAAAGAAAGTAAAAATGAAAAGTCTTTTTATAATATATTTTAACTGATATATTCAAAATATTATTCAATGAGTTTATATTATATATCCAAAATATTCAACATAAGGATTAATAATGAGATATTTTACATTTTTAAAATACAAAGTCAGACTTCCCTGGTGGTCCAGTGGTTGAGAGTCTGCCTGCCAGTGCAGGGGACATGGGTTCAATTCCTGGTCCAGGAAGATTCCACATGCTGCAGGGCAACTGAGTCCTCAAGCCACAGCTATGGAAGCCTTTGCACGCTAGAGCCCATACTTTGCAACAAGAGAAACCACTGCAATGAGAAGCCTGAAAGCAGCGAATAGAGAGTAGCCCCACCCTCAGCAACTAGAGAAAGCCCACGCACAACAACAAAAATGCAGTGCAGCCAAAAATAAATAAACAAAAGATTTAAAAAAATAAAGTCTTCAAAATCCAGTAGGTACTTTGCACTTATAGCTCATCTGACACAGCAAATTTCAGCCACAGGTGGCTGGCGATGACCACAGCGGATGGTACAAATCTAGAGGTTTTACTACTAACTTCTCTGGGGAGTGGAGGGGTGGGCAGAGACAGGTCTTGGCTGGGAGAAGTATCACCTCTGATTATCCTCTGCTTCGGCCTAAAAAATCACTTCCGACAGATGGCAGCTTATCTACCTCTCACTATAGTTCACGCTCCTAAAAAACAACCCAAATGATCACTAACCCAGATGGGGTTTCTGGGAAGAAGCTTTTAGGCCACTGTTTAATCTACCTCTGGAGGTTTTCTCCTGGCTTGAGAACTGCCAACATTTTCACTTCTTTTCCTCAGTCTTTTTTTTTTTTTTTTTGTCCACATTGCAGCTTGCGATATCTTACTTCCCTGACTGGGGATTGAACCTGGCCCCAGCAGTAAAAGCACCAAATCCTGGCTACTGGTCCACCAGGGAATTCCCTCCTCAGTCTTTTCTGAGAAGCAGATGGCAGAGAGGCCCCTCCCAGGCCATGGCCTGATATTGGGTTTGTTAAGCTCTTTCCTTACTCCTTGGGTGTATGTGCCACGTGATGCAGTTGTTCATATATCTGAAAAGACTGCCTCCTTTTGCGCTCTCTTCCCTGCCTCTCAGGCAGTCTGCTGGGCATGATCTCTGCGGGTGTAGAAACTCAGCACTGGTGTGTATTGTCAGACGGCCTCTTGCCCTTTCTAGGTGCTATTTTTAGCTCTCTGACTTTTTGTCTCACTTTCTCTTCTTAATTATCTAGTAGAAAAACACATCTTGAAGACCAACTGCCTTTCCCCTCCTGTGTATCATTGGGAGTGGGAGACATGATTTAGAATTTATAAGGAGCAGTTAATCTACACAAGAAAGTCAGTCCAAGATGGGAAATTTCTGGCAGGATGTCCCCAGGTCCCATCCAGCATTATTAGCCTGAGAATGTTCCTTCCTTTGTAGAACGAGGCTCATTGCTTGCTACAGGGTGCTTTCATGTTTTGTTAAGAACCCAAGACTTCAGTGTCAAGTGTCTACAGGACAGATGGAGGGGTTTGGCTTCTGGGCCAGTGGAAAGGGAAGAAGCCTAGATTCTCCTTTACTACTACTAAGGCTTTAAGCGAGAGGGTCAGGAACCAAATTCTGGGAGATTATGCCTTGAGGAATCCCTTTTCCAGTCGCTCTTTTTTCATTCAGTCACTCACTCTTGCCCACCTCTTTGCGACTCCATAGACAGCAGCACGCCAGGTTTCCCTGTCCTTCACCATTTCCAAGAGCTTGCTCAAACTCATGTCCATTGAGTTGGTAATGCCATCCAACCATTTCATCCTCTGTCATGCCCTTCTCTTCCTGCCTTCAATCTTTCCCAGCATCAGGGTCTTTCCCAATGAGTTAGTTCTTCCAATCAGGTGGCCAGAGTATGAAAGCTTCAGCTTCAGCATCAGTCCTTCCAATGAATATTCAGGACCGATTTCTTTTATGATTGACTGGTTTGATCTCCTTGCAGTTCAAGGGACTCTGAAGAGTCTTCTCCAACACCACAGTTCAAAAGCATCAATTCTTTGGTGCTCAGCCTTCTTTATGGTCCAACTCTCACATCCATACATGACTACGGAAAAACCATAGCTTTGACTAGATGGACCTTTGTCAGCAAAGTAACGTCTCTGCTTTTTAAGGTTTGTCATAGTTTTTCTTCCAAGGAGCAAGCGTCTTTTAATTTCATGGCTGCAGTCACCATCTGCAGTGATTCTGAAACTCAAGGAAATAAAGCCTGTCACTGTTTCCATTGTTTCCCCATCTATTTGCCATGAAGTGTTGGGACCAGATGCCATGGTCTTCGTTTTTTGAATGTCGAGTTTTAAGCCAGCTTTTTCACTCTTCTCTTTCACCTTCATCAAGAGTCTTTAGTTCTTTTTTTGCTTTCTGCCATATGGGTGGTGTCATCTGCATATCTGAGGTTATTGATATTTCTCCCAGCAATCTTGATTCCAGCTTGTGCTTCATCTGCTGCTGCTGCTGCTGCTGCTAAGTCGCTTCAGTCGTGTCCGACTCTGTGCGACCCCAGACGGCAGCCCACCAGGCTCCCCTGTCCCTCGGATTCTCCAGGCAAGAACACTGGAGTGGGTTGCCATTTCCTTCTCCAATGCATGAAGGTGAAAAGAGAAAGTAAAGTCGCTCAGTCATGTCTGACTCTTAGCGACCCATGGACTGTGCTTCATCTAGTCCAGCGTTTCTCATGATGTACTCTGCGTATGAGCAGGGTGACAATATATAGCCTTGAGGTACTCCTTTCCCAGTTTGGAACCCATCCGTTGTTCCATGTCCAGTTCTAACTGTTGCTTCTTGACCTGCATACAAGTTTCACAGGAGGCAGGTAAGGTGGTCTGTTATTCCCATCTCTTTAAGAATTTTCCACAGTTGTCTTTCCAGCTTTGCTCTCAAGCTAAAGAAAAAACTATTTGAGGGTGGGTGTGGTCAAGAAGAAGGGCTCATTTTCAGAGTCAAGCTGGAAATCCAGTCTCCAAATCTGGGGAAGGGGGTCCTTCAGAGTCCCTCCAGAGCTTACTCCCTGACTTCAGAATGGCCCCCTCATTGCTTCTCTCAGCCCCGCCCCCTGCTGGAGAGGGCCGGGCTTGGGGGCGGGGCCAGGCTGGGGGCGGGTCCTCACCTGCTGTGCCGCCCGTCGCCTTGACGACCGCGACAAGATGGCGAACCTGACGAGTGAGATTAAGGGGCTGTACCCCGAAACACTGAGCCCAGAGCAGCTGGAGAAGCTGCGCGGCTTCAAGGTGGGTGCGGTCCCAACTCTCGCCTCCATCGGAGTGCAGCTCCTCTCCGGGTGAGGGCCGGGCCCCATAGAGAAGGGACTCGGGAGCCTGTGCCCAGATAAAGGGGCGGAAGGCTGGGAGATGGGGACACCTCCGGCGGACCCCTGGCTTCTGGGTCCTTGAACGGATCCCGGCAGGCGCTTGAAAGTGAAAAAAGAACTAAAATAGGAGTGGACCAGAAAAATGGACCGAATTGACTTCCGAATACTTTAACTTAGATACAAACAAGAACTTCCCGACGGTAGAGACCCCACTTTAGTTAAGGCGTCTAAGCCTGAGCCTGAGGCAGCACTGGAGATGTTAATAATCTGTAAGAAGAGAGAAGGCTTAACTGTTCAAATATCCTGGGAAGAGACCCGGGTTAAGGGAGCCCCTTGTTTCCCCAAGCCCTCTGACCTCCACCTGGAACCCTGAAATCTTTTGCTTCATGGAGGGTGACCTTTTGCTCTTGCCCCCAGATTCACACTCGGATTACTAATGAAAAGTACCTTAGGACCCACAAAGAAGTGGAGTTGCTCATAAGTGGTTTCTTCAGGTAGGTGGTTTTCCAAACTGGCCTTGGGTAAATGGTGTAAATTTTTACCAAATCTCATTGGGGATAGATGAGTGTGAGTCACCTCCTCTTTGTTTAAACACTGCTTGTTGCTTCCTTTAGGGTCTGAAGATTAGAAAATATCCTAAGATGAAATGTTTTCTAATGCTGGAGCCTGTGACACCCAGGATTTTCTTGTTATTTCTAGAGGCTTCCTTCAGTTATCTCAGAAATATTAATATGCATTCATTTTAGCTGTGAGGATAAATATATACCTTCTGACACTTGGAAGAAGGAATTTGGCATTGAGAAACTCAGCAGACAGCTACTGGGTGTAGAACACTATTCTCCACAGTGGTATTTAACAAGATCATTAGAACTTAAAAAAAAAAAAATTATAGATGTCTGGCCTTTCAGATGTACCAGAGAACATTGTTGTAGAAAGACTCCAAGGGTTGGAAGCCACTCCCCTGTAAGTCCTGGGGAAAAGAAAACCATTTCCACCATATCTTAGAGACCTTTTCCCTTCCCCCACACTGCTTTTCAGCATGGCATTTGCTTGAATGGAAAATTTTTCTAATGGGATGAAAAGCAAGGAACTGAGGGTGGGGGGAAATCATGGCGCATCAATGGATGGAAACAACAGAGCTATCTTAGAAATACTGTTTGGCTGCAGACAAATAGACAAGATTTAAATAATAATGGCTTCCATATCCAGGCACTGCGTTGGTTTCCTCCATTAGCAGTTATCACACTGTAGTGTAATTGCATTGTCCATCTTTTGTCTCTCTCCCTGGACCAAAGCTCTAAGCTGGTGGAGCCATGGTTTTGTCCCCAGGGCCCACACAGTGTATGGCAAATTGGTACATTTGTGCTGATTCTCCAGCAGCTCTACAAAGATAGTTTATTATCAGTTCCATTTTACACATGCAGTACTTTCCCCAGGTGCGGAACCAGGATCCAAACCCCTGGTTTTTGCACTGTGTTTCACTGTAAGCACGCAGGAGCTGGGAGCCAGAAGTTGTGCTCTCCTTTGTCTTTTAAAGATTTTTTTTTTTGCTCGTACCGGAGTGCATGCAGGATCTTAAGTTCCCTGGCTAGGGATCGAACTCAAACTTGAGCCCTCTTTTGCAGAAGTGTGGTAACGATTGGACTACCAGGGAAATCCCTGTCTTTTTAAAAGTCGGCCTAGATCGGTGTCCGGAGGAGGCAATGGCACCCCACTCCAGTACTCTTGCCTGGAAAATCCCATGGACAGAGGAGCCTGGTAGGCTGCAGTCCTTGGGGTCACTAAGAGTCGGGCTCGACTGAGTGACTTCACTTTCACTTTTCACTTTCATGCGTTTAGAGAAGGAAATGGCAACCTACTCCAGTATTCTTGCCTGGAGAATCCCAGGGACAGAGGAGCCTGGTGGGTTGCCATCTATGGGGTCACACAGGGTCAGACATGACTGAAGCCATTTAGCAGCAGCAGCAGCAGCAGAGGGGTGTCTTTCTTCATGCTTCATTGTACTTCATATTTTAGCCATTTCTCCAAATGGCAGTGGAGTCTCAGAGGGCAGATAGGGGAAGGGGAACGGGCAAATGGAAACCTGTCTGTGAAGTTTGGTTTTATTTGGGCTAGGGGTAAGGCTTGGCCAAAAGATTGATTAGGGGTCCTCTGGCAGTGTCAGCCCTGGGGATTGGGCCATCACTTTCTGTACCTTTTCTTCTAAAGGCAGATAAAGGAAGACATCTCTTCTGTCCTGGGGAGTTCACAATCCAAGTTAGGAATGATTCCAGCATGGAGATTGGGAGTAGATGGTAAAACCTGAAATATCTCACTATTTGCAATGTTCACAGACAAAAGGATTAAAAGCAGCGGGGGTGGTGAATGAAGAGGGCATTGTTTTAATCACATGGCAGGATGGCCCTGCTTCTCTGCCCAGGAACAGTTTCCAGGAGTAGCCTGGCGTCTGCAAGGACAGCCCCAGGCAATTTTCCCTCTCCTTCCTTATCATCCCCCTCTTGGGCCAGGTAGGCCACGAGGCCTCTCCTTTTGCTGTCCCTCAAGCTCCTCTCATGAAATCCTCCTGGCCCCTTTTAGGCCTTTCTCTTTCTGGGATGGAGGTGGGAGGAAAGGAGAAGTGTTTGAAGTCTGAGGGTATGTTTTCAGGGCTTATGTGTGTGTGTGTGTGATTGTTATTTCCTTTGGATGGTACCAGAATGAATGAGAATCAGCCTGTCATCGGCCCTGGATGCTTCTGATGGTCCTTCCTATGAGAAAAGAGGAAGGGAGAAGAGGGGACAGAGTCCTGGGCGGCGTGCCTGTCCTCACCTGTCTGCGGCTCTCTGCTGTAGACTCCCTGCAAGCCCTGAGAAGCCCCATAGTGTTTTTGCTGGGAAACTGGCTCCCCACTTGGCTCTTCCAGATCCTAACGATTTATGGCCATTCAGCCACAGCTTTCTGGTCTGTACTTATATATACAGTGTATAGAACTCTTTATACCTTGAATTTGGGAACTGAAAAATGGAAGGAGTAGGAATCTAACCTATTTTTAGGCACCCAGAGATCTCAGGTTTTAGGCTGGAGATAGGAAAGTGTGACATTGTAGGAAGGCTTTACTAGGTGTTTCTGTAAACAGCCAGGCAGATGAATCTTCCAAAACCATGGCACCAATCATATCATTCCTTGGCTGGAAAAATCTGCAGTGGATCCACAATATCGCCTTAAAAAATTCTATTGAAATATAAAATACAAAAAAAGTGGCATGAACTTTCGCAAGCTGAGAATACACATGGTACTAGTGTCCAGATTAAGAACTAGAATCTGATCAGCACCTCAGTTGGCTTACAGCTCAACATTCAGAAAACGAAGATCATGGCATCTGGCCCCATCACTTCATGGGACATAGATGGGGAAACAGTAGAAACAGTGTCAGACTTTATTTTTTGGGCTCCAAAATCACTGCAGATGGTGACTGCAGCCATGAAATTAAAAGGCGCTTACTCCTTGGAAGAAAAGTTATGACCAACCTAGATAGTATATTCAAAAGCAGAGACATTACTTTGCCGACTAAGGTCCGTCTAGTCAAGGCTATGGTTTTTCCTGTGGTCATGTATGGATGTGAGAGTTGGACTGTGAAGAAGGCTGAGCGCCGAAGAATTGATGCTTTTGAACTGTGGTGTTGGAGAAGACTCTTGAGAGTCCCTTGGACTGCAAGGAGATCCAACCAGTCCATTCTGAAGGAGATCAACCCTGGGATTTCTTTGGAAGGAATGATGCTAAAACTGAAGCTCCAGTACTTTGGCCACCTCATGCGAAGAGTTGACTCATTGGAAAAGACCCTGATGCTGGGAGGGATTGGGGGCAGGAGGAGAAGGGGACGACCGAGGATGAGATGGCTGGACGGCATCATGGACTCAATGGACGTGAGTCTGAGTGAACTCCGGGAGTTGGTGATGGACAGGGAGGCCTGGCGTGCTGCGATTCATGGGGTCGCAAAGAGTTGGACACGACTGAGCGACTGAACTGAACTGAACCTCAGACCCTTTGTGGCCCCTTCTAGTCACTTCCTCCGAAAAGTTAGTCAGTATCCTGAATTCTGTGTGTGTGTGTGTGTCCTGACTTCTAATTGCTCAGATTCATATTGCCTTTCTGTGTCCTTTGAAAGTGAAATGAAAGTCGCTCAGTCGTGTCTGACTCTTTGCGACCCTATGGACTATATAGGGATTCTCCAGGCCAGAATACTGAAGTGGGTAGCCTTTCCCTTCTCCAGGGAGTCTTTCCAACCCAGGGATTGAACCCAGGTCTCCCACATTGCAGGTGGATTCTTTACCAGCTGAGCCACAGGGAAGCAAAAGAATGCTGGAGTGGGTAGCCTATCCCTTCTCCAGGGGATCTTCCTAACCCAGGAATCGAACCAGGGTCTCCTGCATTGCAAGCGGATTCTTTACCAGCTGAGCCACAGGAAGCAAAAGAATGCTGGAGTGGGTAGCCTATCCCTTCTCCAGGGGATCTTCCTAACCCAGGAATCGAACCAGGGTCTCCTGCATTGCAAGCGGATTCTTTACCAACTGAGATATGAAGGAAGTCCTCTGTGTCCTTTATATAAATGGAGTTCCACAGTATGTGCTCCTTTGTGCCTGATTCTTTTGCTCAGCAATATCTTGTAGCCCCTCCATTCTCCTTGCTATATAGTATTCCACGGTGGCACTTTACCACACTTTGTTTATCTATTCCCATCATCTCTTTTGGGCTTCCCTGGTGGCTCAGATGGTAAAGAATCTGCCTGCAATATAGGAGACCCAGGTTCAATCCCTGGATCAGGAAAATCCCCTGGAGAAGGAAATGGCAACCCACTCCAGTATTCTTGCCTGGAGAATCCCCACGGGCAGAGGAGCCTGGCAGGCTGTGGTCCACGGGGTCATAAAGAGTTGGACACGACTGAGTGACTAACAACATCATCTCTTGAACTGAGTAGAAATGTCTCTCCCTGGCCTTTCAGGCCCTCCGTACCAGGCCCTCCTTCACTTTCCTCTATTTCCTGCACGTGCCCCCACTCTAGCCAGACTGGACCCCTCTGGTTGTTTCACTGAGTGCTCTTCTAGACACTGGGGAAACAAAAGTGGAGATGGCCCGCTTCTTACCCTAGAGGAGTTCACTGTCAATAGGATGTGAGCTGTTCCCTTGACTTTCCAGACCTTTGTTCCTGCTGCTTCCTTTTTCTGGAAGGCTCTTGTCCCTCAGCCTTTGTCCCATGTATACCTCAAGGGTTCTCAAACGCCAGATGCCGTATGATGACTTGGGGGGGTCTTGTTTGAGGAGGCTGCCCTCTCTCCTCTGATAGCTCAGCACACTATTCTGAGCCCTCCTGTAGCACTACCTGGAGGTTACTTGGCATTTTGGGAACTTACTCATTTCCTTGTGCTTGACTGTCCTTTTTTTGAGATGGGGCTGTATTTATCTTTTTAAAATCAATCCCTCATATATATATAGTGACTTACACTTAATATGTGCTCAGCAGTTCTCAAGTTGAATTGAAGGAAAAGAAGGGAAGCAAAATTGTTGAAACTTGGAAGGCAGGGGCCTCCTGGGCAGGCAGGGCAGCTGTGGCCACGAGGCTGTGTTAGAGAACCCTGGCCTCGGAGCCACCCAACCTGGGGCTCCTCTCCTTTATTTACTTGCTTTATGAACTTGGGCAGTGGTCAACCTTTTGAAAGCTAGGTTTCTTCCTGTGTAAAACGGGGCACAGTCATTGCTGTTTCACGGGGTTGGAGAGTGAGGTAATATTTGTGGACCTGCTTTATGAGCCATAAAACTCCGCGGGATGTGAGGCAGTTTCAGCTTCCCAGTGGGCCGGCGCTGCGGGTGTCGTCACAGCGTCCGCGGGCCTGCCGGCCCAACAGCTGCCTCACGTCTGTCTGCTCAGCTTTGTTTCCTGTGCTCTCTCGCCCCACCTGTGGCAATTTCTGGTTGCTCTTCCTCAGAAGGTTGTGGGTGGCACACCTGTCCTGCCACACCTGAGACCCTCAGGGCCGAGGCAGTGGCAAGCTTCACTTGGCTACAGCACTCGCTGTCTCGTGAGCTGAGCATTCCCTAGGCTCCTTGCTTCTGGCCCCGGATCCTGACTGGAAGGAGAACCACACCGGAAAGGGTCCTTGGCTTGGCTCTCTGCCCGCGACGACAGGGGTGTCTCAGGTCAGCAGCCGACAGACAGCTCAGGACCTGCTTTACCTCCACCCCATACCCCTTGTTGTTTTCCAGAGAAATGTTTTTGAAAAGACCAGACAACATTCCAGAATTTGCCGCAGGTGAGTAAGGCAGCATCCATTTTGGGTGAGTGATCACCGCGCACCAGGAGAGTTCCTGTGAACTGCGACTTGGAAGAGGCAGAGCCTGGGCTAACACGTCACCTGATGTCTCCCAAGGGAGCTTTCTTCACAACGCTCTTTCCTCCCTATCATTTCCTCAGAATGAGGACAGATAAGAAATGAGGCAGAACTTCCTGGTAAGATGGTTAAGAATGTTGAGATTCCCAAAGGGACAGACAGGCAGCTCTTTTCCCGGGAATCTTAAAGCAGGGTTCTCAGCCCAGTCTGTGATTAAAGTCACCTGGGGAGCTTTTAAAAAATACCGATGCCCGGGCACCGCCCCCCGGGGTTTTATTTAATTAGTCTGGGGCGGGGCCTGGCATCCACTGTTTTGAAGGCTCCCCAGGTGATTCTAATGGGCTCCACTGCCCTGAGAGGGCTTGAGGTCAATGGTATTTAAAGGGAAGGGGCTAGGCCGACTGATTGCTCAGGTCCTTTTAGCCCTGGGAGTCCGTTTCAGCCCCACAAGTTTTCTGATTGAATCTAAGTGCGTCTTTGCTGCCACAGCAGATGCTGCCTCTGATTCAGATTATGCTGGGTGTATAAAAATCCTCCTTTGTCGTCATCCTGCGATAGTCTGGCCCTCCTTGGAGAGGATATTCTCAGAGAGGGCGTGATGTCTCATACAGGAGCCGGCAGGCCGAGTGGAGACAAGAATAACACTTGGTGTTTATTTGGGCCCCAAGATGGGCCTGGAGCAGAAAGCCAGAGACTCATCAACTCTCTGACGGCTTCCTGTGCGTCAGCAAGCTGATAAGCCAGTGGCAGAGTGGTGTGGTGGAGACTGGGGCCACCCATGTCCCCCTTCCCGGGAACGCTGGAGCTGGAGGCTCAGAAGTGCTGGGGGTCGGGGCAGTGCAGATGGTGACCCTGGAATTTGCTGTGACAGCTCATATCACATCGTAAAGCTGGGCAGCAGGGACAGTCCTGCCAAGACAGAGCCGTCCTAACTTTTTAGCAGAGTGAGCTGTCTCTCCCCTCATCTACTTCCCCTTGGGTTTAGATGATTTCTTTGATTCTCATCCCAGACTATTTCACGGATCCAAGACTTCCCAACAAGATTCACATGCAGCTAATTAAGGAGAAGAAAGCAGCTTAATTAGCAAAATCATGATGCTCAGCTGTTGAGAGAGACCAGAAAGAATCCAGCCTCTGGTGGGTGTAACCTCACTTACAGACAGAGGCTTCTTCGCTCCTGTGAAAAGCACTGGCTCCTCGGCCTGGGGTGTGAAAGAAACCGAACAGTCTGCAGAGAAGTTTCTGCAAGTGTTGAGTTTTCCTGACACTACCTCGGGGAATTAGGGGCTGTGAAGAGAGGCCCAGGGTTTGTCTGGCATATCTGTGGCAGAGACATCCATCTTCTTAATCTAGTGACATGGTTGAGGAGAGTGGAAGTTGGAGTAGTTCTGGAGGAAAGAGAGAGGCAGGGAAGCGGGGGTGGGATCTGTTGCCACAGGCTTCCCGCGAGCTCCTGTAGTGGCCTTTTCCTTGTGTCCTTGGTGGTGGGAGTGGAAGGACTTCCCCACTGCTTCTGGAAGGGGTGGAGCCGCTTCTCTCATAGCATTTGCATAAAATGAGATCACCCTGTCGTCAAACCAGGCTACCCTGTGAGGGCCAGCACACATTTTCCAAGCAGGCTTTCTGAAATGATGTGGAAGGTTGGGATTTTTAAATGTGAGGTGGGAAGAAGCCACACTCCTGATTTAGCAGCACCATTTCTTTTTTTTGCAGGGTCATCTGAAAGCCAGAGAGCTCTGTTGCCCTCAGTGTGGGTTTCCAGGCTGCCCTGGGCTGTGCCTGCTGTTGCAAAGGCTTTTAAAGATACTCATTAAAAGCAGATCTTCCTGTGCTGTCTGCTTTATTTCAATCAGGAAGAGGAAGACATCCTTCATAGGAGGCTGCTCTACCCCTCCTCTGACCCGGGAGGGAGCAGGGCCTGTTTCTGTGTCCACGGCAGAGGCCTCTCAGCTCAGCCAGTGGGCTGGTTCATGTGCCTTAGCCCCGTGTGCTCCCTGCCCCTCCAGACCCTCCCTCCCCGGGCCAAGACTGGAAGAAGGAACAGTGGCGAGTATCTGGAGAGGACCACAGCTGGCCATGGTGGTACTCAAACAAGCGGAGTCCACGCTTCCGAGGTGGCTTTTGTTTTTTTATCTCACCTCCAGGGTTACTGTACTGAGAGTACAGGGATGATTAACTTTTATTTCCATAGAAGCAATAATCAGGAATTGGGTTGGAAGAACAGCAAGAGTGAATGAGATTAGACATAGAAAACCCACTCAGGCTCATGCATAACAGTGAGGGACTCAGAGGTGGTGGATTTTGTTTTGGGGGATTTTTAGGAACAAGCTGCCCAGCCATTTTGTTTTCAGCGTTAGAGGCAGGAGAGTGGGCCAGCTGGCCTTGTGGACTCCTTTCTAGGCCCAGAAGGCAGGAAAGTTTTGCATGCATGTGTCTACGTCTCTGGCCTCCACAACATACTAGCTCCACTGTAGGAAGGACCTCTCACTTGTGTGACAAGTGTCAGCTTCACCATGGTTACAGAAACACCAAATATTAATAATACAGACTGAAGCAGGGCTGCATTTTTATTTGCCTTGTCTCTGCTGTCTTGTCCCCAGCTACTATCACCTGAAGTAGTAGAAAAGGCAACCAAATGGGGCAGTTAGAGAACTGTTGGTCTTCCCTGGTGGCTTGGAGGGTAAAGAATCTGCCTGTAAGGCGAGAGACCTGGATTTCATCCCTGTGGAGAAGGGAATGGCTACCCACTCCAGGATTGTGTGGAGAATTCCGTAGAGGAGCCTGGGCTACAGACCATGGGGTCACAAAGAGTTGGACATGACTGACGGGCTAACACAGAACTATTAAAACGGCAGATAATAAGCTATGTGATAGGAACCTGAGGAGTTACTTTAAGTGCTTTCAGAATCACAGTTCAGCAGCCATATATCTGATAATGAGCTATCCCTGTTTAGAAAATCCAAACGAGGCCATCAGCCAAACATACATCCACTAAGGACCCCTGATGTGAAGTGTTCCATCAGACATTCTTGGAGCCTTCTGTGGGAGAAGAGACGTGCAGCAATGTGAAGAGAGCAGAGTGTTTTGCAGGGCGCTCGAATGCATGATTTAATACGGTGACAACGGCCCATGCTTGGGGAGTTTCCTGGTAAGAAGAAGAAATGCATTCCACTGAAAACACATTTGAAACCTTTCTGAGTGAAGAATGCACTTAACACAGGTTGTAGTGTGAGACCGTGTCTAGGTCCTGGGGGTAAGGCGGTGAGGTCCCTCCCTGTAACAGCTCAGGGCCTGGGAGACTGGCTGCTTTACTCCCCAAACCTCAGCTGTCTACTTATCTCACCTTTTACATCGAAAACTCCACCAGGGCAGAGGGACCACACCTAAAAGGTGATCTTGTTCGCTGTTGAGTTTCTGACTTTCTATCACTGTGTCTGAATACAGCAAGTGCTCATTGTGCGTTTGTGGAGAGAATGAATGCTTGTGTGATTGAGTGACCAATCCCATTGTGTACCTATGATGGTAGCAGGGGCATCATGCCCGAGGCGGCAGAAGAAAGAACAACGGTCTGCCTGTGGAGTGAGGGAAGCCTCAGGGAAGCTGGCCTGTGATGGGTAAGAAAGGGTTGGCCAGGCAGACATGAGGGAAGAGGCCTGGGGCAGTCAGGGTATCTCGGTGCTTCTGTTCTGCTCAGCAGGCTGCTGATGCTCATCACCCTTTCTTCCTTGCTTCCAAAGCAGAAGAGGGCAAAAGAGGAGGGGAGGGGAGCAGCTTTGGCTCAGTCCCAAAGCAGTGTCTTCTGGCCCCTTCCTCCCTGATTCATTCTCCACACATCGCAGCTAGAATGATCTTTTAAGAAACTTAAATAAGTGTTACTTTCCTGCCTAAAACCCTTTGGTGGTCTTCCATGCACTTAAAATCCAGATGCGTTTCCCAGGACTACAAAGCTTCACAAGTCCCTCCACCTTTTAACATGTCTCCTCCTCTGCTCCCCTCCTCCCGCCTCACTGGGCTCCAGCCACACAAATTGTTCCTCTCCTCCTCGAACACACCAAGGTTGTTCCCACTGTAAGGCCTTTGACCTCTGCCTGGGTTTCTCTCCCCTAAAACCTCATAGAGCTAGTGATGCAAGCTGGGGTGCTTTGTGCTGGAGGGAAGAGTCTGCTAAACAGGCAAGCCATGCTTTTCTCACGGAGGGCAGCTGCCAGAGCGGCTCAGGGGCCACCCCTCTGCGGCTCCCCCTACGGTCACAGGAAAAGCAGGACCTGGAAGGGACTTGTCGATGGTACTTGCCTGTCTTTTCAGAAAAGCTCCCTCTTGAAGGATGGCTGGGAAACAGGGTTTAGCTAGAGAACACTGCCTTCAGTAGCTTCTTGTCACTTCCTCAGAGTCTTTTCCTGGGGATCCAACAGAAGTAGCCTCCCCCAGACATTTAAAAGTCTTTAAGAAAGTATCACATCACTTTGTTTTCTTTTCAGCACTTTCCACTGTCTGATACTATCTTGTCAGCTCATTTTCTTGCTACTGTTTGTGGCCCAGGAATGTGAGCCCTAGGGGAGCAGGCTTTGTCTGTCGTGCTCTTCACTCCAAGGCCAGCACCCTCGGCACTTGCTTGGATGGGTGGATGGTGGTTAGAAGCCTGACTATGTACCATGAAGGCTTGACTGAGGCAGTGGCATGAAAAGAAATGAATCCTAGTTGTCTTTAGTACATCATGAGGAACGCTGGACTGGAAGAAACACAAGCTGGAATCAAGATTGCTGGGAGAAATATCAATAACCTCAGATATGCAGATGACACCACCCTTATGGCAGAAAGTGAAGAGGAGCTAAAAAGCCTCTTGATGAAAGTGAAAGAGGAGAGTGAAAAAGTTGGCTTAAAGCTCAACATTCAGAAAACGAAGATCATGGCATCTGGTCCCATCACTTCATGGGAAATAGATGGGGAAACAGTAGAAACAGTGTCAGACTTTATTTTGGGGGGGGGGCTCCAAAATCATTGCAGATGGTGACTGCAGCCATGAAATTAAAAGACGCTTACTCCTTGGAAGAAAAGTTATGACCAACCTAGATAGCATATTCAAAAGCAGAGACATTACTTTGCCAACTAAGGTCCATCTAGTCAAGGCTATCAGTAGAAACAGTGTCAGACTTTATTTTGGGGGGGGGGCTCCAAAATCATTGCAGATGGTGACTGCAGCCATGAAATTAAAAGACGCTTACTCCTTGGAAGAAAAGTTATGACCAACCTAGATAGCATGTTGAAAAGCAGAGACATTACTTTGCCAACAAAGGTCCGTCTAGTCAAGGCTATGGTTTTTCCAGGAGTCATGTATGGATGTGAGAGTTGAACTATAAAGAAAGCTGAGTGCCAAAGAACTGATGTTTTTAAACTGTGGTCTTGGAGAAGACTCTTGAGAGTCCCTTGGACTGCAAGGAGATCCAACCAGTCCATTCTGAAGGAGATCAACCCTGGGGTTTCTTTGGAAGGAATGATGCTAAAGCTGAAACTCCAGTACTTTGGCTACCTCATGTGAAGAGTTGACTCATTGGAAAAGACCCTGATGCTGGGAGGGATTGGGGGCAGGAGGAGAAGGGGATGACAGAGGATGAGATGGCTGGATGGCATCACTGACTCGATGGACGTGAATCTGAGTGAACTCTGGGAGTTGGTGATGGACAGGGAGGCCTTGTGGGCAGCGATTCATGGAGTCGCAAAAAGTCGGACATGACTGAGCGACTAAACTTGAACTGATGGCTGATTCATGTTGAGGCTTGACGGAAAACAACAAAATTCTGTAAAACAATTATCCTTCAATAAAAAGATTAATTAATTTAAAAAGTACAATTGACCTACCAGAAGAGTTAAAAGAAAGTTGAGAAACACTTTGAAGGACCCTACAAAGTCCTGGCCACCTAGCACCTGGGCTTTGTCTCAATACACAGATTACTATGAGGAGTTTCAGTGGTGGATAGGCAGAATGAGTCATTTAGGAGGACCAGCTCCCTGCCTGGCCATTAAAGACTCCTTGGGTAGTATCACAGTATCAGCCAAGCAGCCAAATATTCTGTTTGAGGAGTACTTGAAGAGTTAGCACTCTTCAGAGGAGCCTGAAGGATTTAATATAATAAACCGGATTTCAAGGGATGACTTAGCTTTTATAGATGGAGTCCCCTAATTCAGTTCTACAAGAGGAAATGAGAATCAACTGATACTAATGGAAGCATTAGTAGTGGAATAGCCACCTGGTGAATGAGTTGTTCAAAATATTATTCATCCAGAAATGCTTCAAGCAATGGAAGAGACAAAAGTCTAGAAGTAGATTAACCTAAACATCATGACATGGTTGAATATGTTGAGTCCAAAAGTCATTAATGCAGCAGAAATAATGTGTCTGGATAGTGTTTGGAAGCATTTCTACTCAAGAATCCAATGGAGTATTTATTTGATTATTCAATTAACTTCATGGTCTAGAGTTAAGTGCACATTTTTTGTCAAATTATTGACATTTTGTATTCAAGACTAAACCAGTTGTGTTAACACGAACAATCCATTAAATTAAAGCTTTAATTACTATATATACAGTGACATTTGGGAAAACATAAAAAGAAATGAAAGATTAAGTTACAAATATGTAAAGTTTTTCAAAATGTGTTAATGCAGACTCAGAACTGCACATTAATCTCCTGCAACAGATTATTTCACTTCATGAAGCTCTGATATGTTATTGCTAAATACCTATGATCTATTAAACCAGTATAGCTTATTGATGCTTTTGAACTGTGGTGTTGGAGAAGACTCTTGAGAGTCCCTTGGACTGCAAGGAGATCCAACCAGTCCATTCTGAAGGAGATCAACCCTGGGATTTCTTTGGAAGGAATGATGCTAAAGCTGAAGCTCCAGTACTTTGGCCACCTCATGTGAAGAGTTGACTCATTGGAAAAGACCCTGATGCTGGGAGGGATTGGGGGCCGGAGGAGAAGGGGACAACTGAGGATGAGATGGCTGGATGCATCACGGACTCAATGGACATGAGTCTGAGTGAACTCTGGGAGTTGGTGATGTACAGGGAGGCCTGGCGTGCTGCGATTCATGGGGTCGCAAAGAGTCGGACAGGACTAAGTGACTGAACTGAACTGAACTGTCTTTAGGGGGAGGAGTTGCCTGGACTTATGATTTGAATGGGGTGGAGTTATAAGGGAGGGTGGTAGATTCTAGACTGAGTCTAGAATTTACTTATGCTGAAGGGCTGTATAAGGGGCAAAGGAAATGGCAAGATGGATTTATTTTTTGGCTGTGCCACATGGCTTATGGGATCTCAGTTCCCTTGCTAGGGATTGAACTTGAGCCATGGCAGAGAAAGTACTGAATCCTAACTGTTAGGCCACCAAAGAATTCCCCAGGAGATGAATTAAGACCAAAAGGTCTCCACCGACGTGTAACTGGGTCGTGGGTAATACTGACGGTTAGCTTCAGATGGTGTTGACAGGAGTTTGACTGCAGTGGACATAGTAGCGATTGTGAGCTGAGGATGTAGAAGTGGAGGCATGCTCCCTATGGACATGACCTTCTAGGAACGTAGCCGGGAGGAGAATGGAGGAAGCGCAGCAGGTGGAGAGGCAGCGTCAAGAATCGGCTTTTGTAACGGGAGATGCTGAGCATCCAGGGAGCTGGCATCTTCCATTGCTGCAGGTCTGTTTTAGGCTAAAAAATGTTCGGAGCATCTTGGAAACGTCAGATGAGCCCTGACATCCAGAAGTAACGGGGACTAATGGGCAGGCCTGACTTTCCATCATGTGACCCAGAGCGAACTCTGTGTCAGTTTTCTCATCCTCATAATTGGAGCAGAAGCTCTCATGGGCTTGCTCTCCTCACCGGGTGGGAAGGCAGGGCTGGGCCCGAAAACTTGGGCTCTCGTCTCACTGGATGGGCCTCTGCTGCCCTCTCCTGGGCGAGACACCACTCGGAGAATGCCCGCTCCAGGCCCAAGTAGTGAGCAAGAGGAAGAGGAACTGGGCTAGGAGTTGGGAGCATGTTCACACGTTCCCAGATCCCTATAATAGAAAGTTTTTCAGAAGTTGCAAAATCCAGGGCCTTATCTCCAGCAGAGATGCTTCATGAGCTCCTTTGACATCTCCTTAAAATTGTCAGAATAAAAGGTTGCAAGTTTGATTACTCATTTATTTGTTCACTTATTCACTATTCACCTATTCACTATTCAACAAATACTGCTGCTGCTGCTGCTGCTAAGTCGCTTCAGTTGTGTGACCCCACAGATGGCAGCCCACCAGGCTCCCCCATCCCTGGGATTCTCCAGGCAAGAACACTGGAGTGGGTTCAACAAATACTAGAGTATATTATGTAATCAGGATGCAAAGTTTTGGAAATAAGACACTCTCTTTCCTCAAGGAACCCATAGTCTAGAGAGTGTCCATGGATTCGTGGATAATTATAATCAGTTTCAAAAGTGAAATGATGAGAGAAAAGGGCAAGCCGTTGCAAGGACAGGGGGAGGGGTACCTTGGCCAGCATGTGGAGCTAAATGCTAACAGATCAGGAATCAACAGGCACCAAGTTGCTGCCCAATATCACATCTCCCCATTATTAAATCTGAGGGGCAAGTCTTATTTCTTCCAAACAGACTTCTTCCTGAACTCTTTCCTCACTCATCTCTGTGCTTAACAGTTTTGTAAGCCCTCGGTTTTCCATATCTGTAAAAAGTGGGACGTGCTACTAGATTTGACCTTTGAGCACTGTTGTCATCATGAATCTGAGTTCTATGGATGCTAACATTTGCTTTGTAAAAACAACTGGGAGCATGCTAGCACATTCATTATAGACATACAAACCCAGAAAATTTTCAGCATCCATGGGAGGCTTCTGCTTTACCAGAAAGAACCAAATGTGCTTTGCATACAGTAGCTTTTCACTAAATGTTGAAAAAAAAATAGGCTGTTGGCACTGATAAAGTATTCCTGTTGTCTCCTTGGGTTGCTGAGTTTCTTCATCTATAAGGGGGATAACATGTCTCTTGTGGACTTGTGTGGGGTGCTGTTACACTTGTGGGCAGCATGCCCATGGTGGGGCTCTGTAGACAGCAGTGCTTGTTTCAGTGAGGTGGTAAATTTAACCTGGGTCAGGGCATAGTTACTGAGAAGAATCTCCAGGGGAAGAGGGAGTCAACTAAAATTAAATGCAAGTTGATATGTTGGCGTTTAGGGCTATTTGTGGGAGACTGAAGACTCACAGCTTTCTGGAGAAAGCTTCTTCAAGGCCCAAGACAACAGCAGTAGTCATACTTTGGACCCATCTCACACAGTCCCCAGGTGGCCTGAAATCTAAGACAGGTCCTTTAGGAGCAGGACTTCACAAAGTAGCCTATACTTTGGTCATTCAGCTGGAGAAGTGACAGCATAGAGCACTCAAAGAATTACAGCAATAAGTGCATCTCTGGGAACTGGAAGAACAAAATCCCAATAGTTGTCTGGTAGCTGTACTCAGTTCAATTGCTTAGTTGTATCCAACTCTTTGCGACCTCATGAACTGCAGCACAACAGGGTTCCCTGTCTATCACCAAGTCCTGGAGCTTGCTCAAACTCATGTCCATCCAGTCGGTGGCCATGCAATCATCTCATCCTCTGTCATCCCCTTCTCCTCCTGCCTTCAATCTTTCCCAGCATCAGGCTCTTTTCCAGTGAGTCAGTTCTTCACATCAGTTGGCCAAAGTACTGCAGTTTCAGCTTCAGCATCAGTCCTTCCAAAGAATATTCAGGACTGATTTCCTTTACGACTGCCTGGTTTGATCTTGCAGTCCAAGGGACTCTTAAGAGTCTCTCCAATGCCACAGTTCAAAAGCATCAGTTCTTCGGTGCTCAACTTTCTTTTATAGTCCAACTCTTCACATCCTTACATGACTACTGGAAAAACCATAGCTTTAACTAGCCGAATCTTTGTTGGTAAAGTAATGTTTCTGCTTTTTAATATGCTGTCTAGGTTGGTCACAGCTTTTCTTCCAAGGAGCAAACATCTTTTAATTTCATGGCTGCAGTCACCATCTGCAGTGATTTTGGAGCTCAAGGAAATACAGTCTCTCACCATTTCCATTGTTTCCCCATCTATTTGCCATGAAGTGATGGGATCGGATGCCATGATCTTAGTTTTCTGAATGTTGAGTTTTAAGCCAACTTTTTCCACTCTCCTCTTTCACTTTTATCAAGAAGCTCTTCAGTTCCTCTTTGCTTTCTGCCATAAGGGTGGTGTCATCTGCATATCTGAGGTTATTGATAGTTCTCCTGTCAATCTTGATTTCAGCTTGTGCTTCATCCAGCCCAGCATTTCACATGATATACTCTGCATATAAGTTAAATAAGGTTTATTGACTACCTCAAAGCCTTTGACTGTGTGGATCACAACAAACTGTAGAAAATTCTTCAAGAGATGGGAATACCAGACTACCTAACCTGCCTTCTGAGAAATCTGTCTGCAGGTCAAGAAGTAACAGTTAGAACTGGACATGGAACAACACACTCACTCAGAATTGGGAATGGAGTACGACAGGGCTGTATATTGTCACCCTACTTATTCAACTTATATGCAGAATACATCATGTGAAATGCCAGGCTGGATGAAGCACAAACTGGAATCAAGATTGCCGGGAGAAATATCAATAACCTCAGATATGCAGATGACATCACCCTTATGGCAGAAAGCAAAGAGGAACTGAAGAGCTTCTTGATAAAAGTGAAAGAGACAAAGGCTTTGGCATAGTCAATAAAGCAGAAATAGATGTTTTTCTGGAACTCTCTTGCTTTTTCCATGATCCAGCAGATGTTGGCAATTTGATCTCTGGTTCCTCTGCCTTTTCTAAAACCAGCTTGAACATCAAGAAGTTCACGGTTCACGTATTGCTGAAGTCTGGCTTGGAGAATTTTGAGCATTGCTTTACTAGCATGTGAGATGAGTGCAATTGTGCAGTAGTTTGAACATTCTGTGGCATTGCCTTTCTTTGGAATTGGAATGAAAACTGACCTTTTCCAGTCCTGTGGCTACTGCTGACTTTTCCAAATTTGCTGGCATATTGAGTGCAGCACTTTCACAGCATCATCTTTCAGGGTTTGAAATAGCTCAACTGGAATTCCATGACCTCCACTACCTTTGTTCGTAGTGATACTTCCTAAGGTCCACTTGACTTCACATTCCAGGATGTCTGGCTCTAGGTGAGTGATCACACTGTTGTGGTTATCTGCGTCGTGAAGATCTTTTTTGTAGAGTTCTGTGTATTCTTGCCACCTCTTCTTAATATCTTCTACTTCTGTTAGGTCCATACCATTTCTGCCCTTTATTGTGCCCATCTTTGCATGAAATGTTCCCTTGGTATCTCTAATTTTCTTGAAGAGATCTCTAGTCTTTCCCATTCTATTGTTTCCTTCTATTTCTTTGCATTGATCACTGAGGAAGGCTTTCTTATCTCTCCTTTCTATTCTTTGGAACTCTGCATTCAGATGGGTATGTTTCCTTTCAGCAGTGAGAAAAGCTAGCTGTAGGGTACTCAGTTAAGATGCACCTGAGAACAAAAGCTGATGGAAAGAGGCTAAATGGGTTACTGTGTTGTTTCCACACTTGAGAGAAATGAAAACTAGATGCCAAAGGGAAGGGCTGAATCATAGAATTTCTTCAAGTAAAAATTGCTTTGGAGATCAGCCAGTCCAGTGTTATTTCACAGATGGAGAAACATCCCCACATGACAGTATGGCACAGGGGGCTGGCGCTCTCCTGATTTAAAATCTAACGTGATTCCAGTTATTTCACACTGGAAAAAACTACCTAGACTTGTTTAGCTTGGAGAACAATAACTAGATGACAGTTCAGGAGCAAGAACGTGCTGTGTGTCCATGGATGATTAACTTACTTTAACTGTAGGTGAGGTCAAAATCCATTCATTTATCAACAGACATTTTGGGCATGTGCCAGCTCTCTCTCTCATTCAAGGTCACTTCCGTCTCCATGCTTTTCATTTTTCAGTTCTGTATATCATCTTGCACTAGATGTTAGGGGAAGACCTATCAAGTGTAAAGAAAGGTAGCTCACCCCTTAGAGAGAAGGCAAGATTCACAGTGTATTCCTTTTTTTTTTTTTGGCTGAGGCACGTGGAATTGGTGCTCTAACCAGAGAGCAAACCTGCTCCCCATGCAGTAGAAGCATGGAGGCGTAGCCACTGGACCCCCAGGGGAGTCCCCAGCAGGAGTCTTCTGTGTCCAGCTTATCTCGTGTAGCATATATTTAAATCTATCTGTATTCATTAGTTTGTTCCTTTATCTGCTGGATAGTAGTCTCTTCTTTATGCCCAGCTGATGGCCATTTGGGTTATTTCCATTTGGGAAAATAAGCTTTGATGAACATTAAATATTATTAATAACTTTTCATGTCTCCTTAGTAAATATCTAGGAATGGGACTGCTGAGTTAAATTTTAAGTGTATATTTAACATAGTAAAGAATTGCCAAGTTCTTTTTCATAGTGGCTACCCCATTCTGCATATATATTGTGGCTCAGCGGGTAAAGAATCTGCTTGCAATGCAGGAGACCTGGATTTGATCCTTGGGTTGGGAAGATCCCCTGGAGAGGGGAAAGGCTACCCACCGCAGTATTCTGGCCTGGAGAATAGTCCATGGGGTTGCAAAGAGTCGGACATGACTGAGTGACCTCACTTACCCCATTTTACATTCCTACCAGCATTGTATGACCAGTTTCTCTGTATCCTCACCAGCATTTGGTATCATCACAATTTTTTACTTGAACCATTCTGATAGGTGCATGGTAATATTTCCTTGTGGTTTTCATTTGCACTGCTCTGGCTGACTGTGTTGAACATCTTTTCATGTGCTTCCTGTCCCTCATTATTTCCTTTTCAGTTTAGTGAAATATATGTTCATGTCTTTTGCCCATTTTCTGACTGGATTTTGCCTGTGTCTTTTTTTTTTCCTGAGAGCTAGTTTATTTAGATATGTAGATAGATGGTTTGCAAACATTGTTTCCCAGAAGTCTGTCTTTTCATTCTCTTCACATGAGCTTTCAGAGGAGCACACATTTTTAACATTGATGAGATCCAAATTCTTGATTTTTTCCTTTTATAGAACATGTTTTTGTTGTCAAATTTAAGAACTCTTTGTCTAATCCTAGATCTTAAAGATTTTTCTCCTTTAAAAAAAGTTCTATAATTTTACAATTTACATTTAAGTCTGTGGCCATTTCGAGTTGATGTTTGAATAAGGCGTTACACTTAGGTAGAATTTTGTTTTTGACCTATGCCTGTATAATTGCTCCAGCATCATTTGTTGAAAAAACTATCTTTCCTCCATTGAGTTGCTTCGGTATCTTTGTCAAAAAAAAAAAGGGAGTAGAACATACTGTGTGGGTCTGTTTCTGAGATCTCCATATTTTTCCTCTTATTGATGTGTCTGTCTCTCCACCTATAATACACAGCATTGATTATTGTTGCTATATATTAATAATAAAGTTGGATAGATGATTTATTACACTTCATTGTTTTTTTTTCTAAAATTATTTTAGTTCTAGTTCCTTTGCCTTCCATATAAATTTTGGAACAATACTATGTTTGTCAACAAAAAGTTAGGATTTTGATAGTAAATTTTATTAAACCTACATATCAATTTTGGGGGAAGAATCGACACTTTTACTAAGATGAGTCTTCTGATCCATGAACATAGAGTGTCTCCATTTATTTAGATCTTTATTTCAATGACATTGTATAGTTTGTATTTGTATTCATTTTGTTATTTATACCCAAGCATGTTTTGAGCAATGATAAATAATATTTTTAATTTTGGTGTCCACATGGGGGTGTGTGTGTATTAATAATGCATTGTTGATCAGAGACATTCATACATCTTTTGTTACCCAAATGTTATTGACTGGAAACATCTCAATATTCACTTACATGATAATTCGCTGGCCACAGGCATTAGTTTCTGCAGAAATCCCCCAGTCAATAAAGTGTTAATTTGCTTCTAGGAGGTTTTTTGTAAGTTCACTAAGATTTTCTATGTAGAAAATTTGGCATCCGCAAATGGGGACAGTTTTACTTTTTCTTTGCAAATCTGTATGCCTTTTTTTTTTTTTTTTTTTGCCTTTTTATTGCCCTTTCTTACCTTATTGCACTGTCTAGAACTACTAGCACTATTTTGAATAAGAGGGATGAGAGCAGATATACTTGCTTTGTTCCCGATTTTAGGAGAAAAGCACGCACTGAGACTTTCAGCATTGAGTATAATGTTAGCTGTAGGCTTTGTAGGTGTTCTTGTCAAGTATTAGAAATTTCCGAATTCCTATTTTCCTGAGTCTTTTTTTTTCTAAATCATGGGTGGGTGTTGAATTTTGTCAAACGATTCTTTGAATCAATTGATATAAGATGTGATTTTCTTCTTCAGAGTCTTAATATGGTGGATTACATGGGTTGATTTTTGAATATTGAACCATACTTGCCTCCCAGGAATAAACTCCACTTGGGCATGGTATATAAATGTTTTCATACATTGCTAAACTCTATTTGCTGATACTTTGTTAAGGATTTTTCAATTTATATTCATGAGAGATGTTTGTCTGTACTTATCTTTTTTTTTGTACTGTTGTAGTCTGTCCCCTCTCCCCCCCGCCCCACCCCCGGG
>SJXQ01008858.1:550364-592469 GCA_006408695.1 Aepyceros melampus
TAATATAGCTTCATAAAATGAATTGGGAAGTATTCTCTCCTCTTCTACTTTGTGAAAATGATTATATAGAATTAGATTATATAGAATTCTTCTTTAAACATTTTGTAGAATTCTCCAGAGAAACTATGTGGGCCTCAAGAGGTTTTTGCTTTTTTGGTGGTGGGGGAGAAGGGGACACTTTAAAATTACTTAGTTTTCTTAATTGTTATCAATCAGTTCAGTTCAGTCCCTCAGTCATGTCCAGCTCTTTGCGACCCCATAGACTGCAGCATGCCAGGCCTCCATGTCCATCACCAACTCCTGGAGTTTACTCAAACTCATGTCCATTGGGTCGGTGATGCCATCTAACCATCTCATCCTCTGTCATCCCCTTCTCCTGCCTTCAATCATTCCCAGCATCAGGGTCTTTTCAAATGAATCAGCTCTTTGCATGAGGTGGCCAAAGTATTGGGGTTTCAGGCTCAACATCAGTCCTTCCAATGCACATTCAGGACTGATTGCCTTTAGGATGGACTGGTTGGATCTCCTTGCAGTCCAAGGGACTCTCAAGAGTCTTCTCCAACACCACAGTTGAAAAGCATCAATTTTTTGGTGCTCAGCTTTCTTTATAGTCCAACTCTCACATCCATACATGACTACTGGAAAAACCATAGCCCTGACTAGATGGACTTTTGTTGGGAAAGTAAGGTCTCTACTTTTTAATATGCTGTCTAGGTTGGTCATAACTTTCCTTCCAAGGAGTAAGCATTGTTTAATTTCATGGCTGCAGTCACCATCTGCAATGATTTTGGAGCCCCCCAAAATAAAGTGTCACCGTTTCCATTGTTTTGCCATCTATTTGCCATGAAGTGATGGGACCAGTTGCCATGATCTTAGTTTTCTGAATGTTGAGCTTTAAGCCAACTTTTTCACTCTCCTCTTTCACTTTCATCAAGAGGTTCTTTTCTTCACTTTCTGCCATAAGGGTGGTGTCATCTGCATATCTGAGGTTATTGATATTTCTCCCAGCAATCTTGATTACACTTGTGCTTCATCCAGCCCAGTGTTTCTCATGATGTACTCTGCATATAAGTTAAATAAGCGGGGTGACAATATATAGCCCTGACGTACTCCTTTTCCTATTTGGATCCAGTCTGTTGTTTGTGTCCAGTTCTAACTGTTGCTTCCTGACCTGCATACAGATTTCTCAAGAGGCAGGTCAGGTGGTCTGGTATTCCCATCTCTTTCAGAATTTTCCACAGTTTGTTGTGATCCACATAGTCAATAAAGCAGAAATAGATGTTTTTCTGGAACTCTCTTGCCTTTTCAGTGATCCAGCAGATGTTGGCAATTTGATCTCTGGTTCCTCTGCCTTTAAAACCAGCTTGAACATCTGGAAGTTTACGGTTCATGTATTGCTGAAGCCTGGCTTGGAGAATTTTCAGCATTGCTTTGCTAGCGTGTGAGATGAGTGCAATTGTGTGGTAGTTGGAGCATTCTTTGGCATTGTCCTTCTTTGTGATTGGAATGAAAACTGACCTTTCCCAGTCCTGTGGCCACTGCTGACTTTTCCAAATTTGTTAGCACGTTGAATGCAACACTTTCACGGCATCATCTTTTAGGATTTCAAAGAGCTCAACTGGAATTCCATCACCTCCACTAGCTTTGTTCATAGTGATGCTTCCTAAGGCCCACTTGACTTCACATTCTAGGATGTTTGGCTCTAGGTGAGTGATCACACTATTGTGATTATCTGGGTCGTGAAGATCTTTTTTGTACAGTTCTCTGTATTCTTGCCACCTCTTAATATCTTTTGCTTCTGTTAGGTCCATACCATTTCTGTCCTTTATTGAGCCTATCTTTGCATGAAATATTTGCTTGGTATCTCTAATTTTCTTGAAGAGATCTCTAGTCTTTCCCATTCTATTGTTTTCCTCTATTTCTTTGCACTAATCACTGAAGGCTTTCTTATCTCTTCTTGCTATTCTTTGGAACTCTGCATTCAGATGCTTATATCTTTCCTTTTCTCCTTAATTGTTATAGGTTTGTTCAAATGATATATTTCTAATGAGTTGTTTGTAATGTTTTTTTCCCAAGGATTTAATCTGTTTTGTCCAAGTTCTCAATTTTATGTGTATGGACTTCATAGTATTCCCTTATCTTTTTAGTATTTACGGGGTTTTGAGAGATATGCCATGTTTCATTCCTATGTTTGTAATTTTGTCTTTTTCTTGTCACTTTTCCTAGGGGTGTCAATTTTATTGATTTTTTCTCTCTCAAAGAACTAGCTCTTTGTTTCATTAATATTCTCTATTGTCTTTCTTTTATAAGTTTCATTGATTTCTGTTCTGTTTCCTTATCTTTTTTTATTTCCTTGCTCATTCTTGTTATGGGTTTAGTTTGATCTTTTTCTAGGTTCTTGAGGTGAGAGTTTAGATGATTGTCCAAGTTCTCAATTTTATGTGTATGGACTTCATAGTATTCCCTTATCTTTTTAGTATTTACGGGGTTTTGAGAGATATGCCATGTTTCATTCCTATGTTTGTAATTTTGTCTTTTTCTTGTCACTTTTCCTAGGGGTGTCAATTTTATTGATTTTTTCTCTCTCAAAGAACTAGCTCTTTGTTTCATTAATATTCTCTATTGTCTTTCTTTTATAAGTTTCATTGATTTCTGTTCTGTTTCCTTATCTTTTTTTATTTCCTTGCTCATTCTTGTTATGGGTTTAGTTTGATCTTTTTCTAGGTTCTTGAGGTGAGAGTTTAGATGACTGATTTTAGACCTTTCTTTTCTAATGTATGCATTTAGAGCTATAATTTCCCCTCAGTACTGCTTTAGATGTGTGCCACAAAATTTTTTTTAAATTTTACTTTATTTTACAATACTGTATTGGTTTTGCCATACATCAACATGAATCCGCCACGGGTGTACATGAGTTCCCGATCCTGGACCCCCCTCCCACCTCCCTCCCCATACCATCTCTCTGGTGCATCCCAGTGCACCAGCCCCAAGCATCCTGTCACAAATTTTAATATGTTGCATTTTCATTTTTATTTAGTTCTATGTATTACAATTTTTTTTCCTTGAGACTTCATTAAGCCATAAGTTAGTTTCCAAGTATTTGGAGATTTTCCTCTTATCCTTCTATTATTGATTTCTAGTTTGATTTCAGTTCTTTTTAACTGGTTGAGACTGGTTTTATAGTCCAGGATATGGCCTATGTTGGGAGAATAAAAAAATATGTATTCTGCTTTCATTGGGTAGAGTTCTGTAAATGTTGATAAAGTCCTGTTGGTTGATGGTGGTGTTGAATTTTTCTGCATCTTTGCTGACTTTCTGGTTGTTCTATCAGTTACTAAGTTACTGAAGTCTCCAAGTATAATCTGGATTTGTCTACTTTTTAGTTCAGTTCACTTTTGCTTCGCTTGTTTTTCACCTCTTTGGGGCATGTACATTTCGGATTGCCATGTTTTTCTTGTGGACTGGTCTTTGTATTGTTATATAGTGATCTTCTTGGTCTCTGGTAAGTCTTTGTTCTGAAGTTTCCTCTTTCTGATATTAATACAAGCACTCCCACTTCCTATTGTTTAATGTTTGCATGGTATAACTTTTCCTATCCTTTTAACTTGACTATATCATTATATCCCACTCCAGTATTCTTGCGTGGAGAATCCCATGGACGGAGAAGCCTGGTGGGCTACAGTCCACGGGGTTGCAAAGAGTCAGAAATGACTGAGGGGCTTACATCATATCATTATATATATAATATATAGAGCTTCCCTGGTGGCTCAGACAGTAAAGAATCTGCCTGCAATACAGGAGACCCAGGTTTGATTCCTGGGATGGGAAGATCCCATGGAGAAGGGAATGGCAGCCCATTTCAGTATTCTTACCTGGAGAATCCCATGGACAGAGGAGCCTGGCAGACTTCAGTCCATGGGCACAGAGTTGGACACAACTGAGAAATTAACCAGTTAACATTTTTACTTTCATATATATACACACACACATATATATCTTCTGGTTTTATTGAGATATAATTGACATACAGCACTGTATAAGTGTAAGGTGTACAGCATAGAGATTTGACTTACATACATCACGCAGTGATTATAAAATAAATTTAGTGACAATCCATTATCTCATATACAAAATTAAAGTAATAGATACATTTTTCCTTGTGATAAGAACTCTTAGAATTTGCTCTTAACTTTTATTTATAACATACAGCAGTGTTAATTATGTTTATCATGTGCATTATATCCCTAGTACTTATTTATAACTGGAAGTTTGTACCTTTTGACTATTTTCATCCAGTTCCTCTTCTGCTCATTGTATCCTTATATTTCCAGTGAGTTTTCAGTAGACAGTATCTATTTGGGCCATATTTTTTTTTTCACCGACATGTTGATTTCTCTTTAATTGATGCATTTAGACTGTTGCATTTAATATATTTATTGGAATGTTTAGAGCTTGAGGCTGCCGTTTTATTTTTTGTTTTTATTCTGTTTCTGTATTCTTTTTCCTGCCTTCCTGAGGATTACTTGGACATTTTTTAGAATTCCATTTTGTTTTTGAGTGTTATCTCTTTGTATAGCTTTTTAAAAAATTGACTGCTGCAGGTATTATATATACATAATTTATCATAGCCTACTGATGTTATCCTTTACCAGTGTGAGTGAAGTATGGAAACCCTACATCTGTATAATACCCTATTCTCTCTCGTTTATAATTCTTTAAAATATTTCCTCTATGTATTGTTAAGAGCTTCCCTGGTGGCTCAGATGGTAAAGAATCTGCCTGCTAATGCAGGAGACCTGGGTTTGATCTGTGGATCAGGAAGATTTCCTTGGAGAAGGGCATGGCAACCCACTCCAGTATTCTTTCCTGGAGAATTCCATGGACAGAGTAGCCTGGCGGGCTACGGTCCATGGGGTTGCAAAGAGTCAAACACGAGTGAGTGATTAACACACATACACACATATTATTAGAACCAGATCAGACGATGTTATAATTTTTTCATCAACTGTCAGACATAATTTATAAAACTCAAGAGATCTATTGACTTTACCCATATTTTCACTAACCCTGCTGTTTCTTTCTTCCTGATATTCCAAGTTGTTTTTTTCTTTATTGTTTCCTTTCTGTTTAGAGAATTTTGTTTAGGCATTCTTTTTTGTTGTTGTTTTGATTCCCCATGAGAATCCCGATGGACAAAGGAACCTGGCAGGCTACAGTCCATAGCATCACAAAGAGTCGGACATGACTGAAGCGACTTAGCACACACACATGGAATTGGAATGAAAACTGACCTTTTCCAGTCAGATCCACACAAAGGCTTTGGCATAGTCAATAAAGCAGAAATAGATGTTTTCCTGGCACTCTCTTGCTTTTTCCATGATCCAGCGGATGTTGGCAATTTGATCTCTGGTTCCTCTGCCTTTTCTAAAACCAGCTTGAACATCAGGAAGTTCACGGTTCACGTATTGCTGAAGCCTGGCTTGGAGAATTTTCAGCATTACTTTACAAGCATGTGAGATGAGTACAATTGTGCGGTAGTTTGAGCATTCTTTGGCATTGCCTTTCTTTGGGATTGGAACGAAAACTGACCTTTTCCAGTCCTGTGGCCACTGCTGAGTTTTCCAAATTTGCTGGCATATTGAGTGCAGCACTTTCACAGCATCATCTTTCAGGATTTGAAACAGCTCAACTTAAATTCCATCACCTCCACTAGCTTTGTTCGTAGTGATGCTTTCTAAGGCCCACTTGACTTCACATTCCAGGATGTCTGGCTCTAGATTAGTGATCACACCATCATGATTATCTGGGTCATGAAGATCTTTTTTGTACAGTTCTTCTGTGTATTCTTGCCACTTCTTCTTAATATCTTCTGTTTCTGTTAGGTCCAGACCATTTCTGTCCTTTATTGAGCCCATCTTTGCATGAAATATTCCCTTGGTATCTCTGATTTTCTTGAAGAGATCTCTAGTCTTTCCCATTCTGTTTTCCCAAATCACTAAGTCTAGCCCATACTCCAGGAGAGGGAAAGTCATCTCCACCTCTGAAAGGGAGGTACATCGAATAATCTGTGAATGTATTTTTACAATCACCATAATCAGTACACTGGAAACAATAAAACATTGCTGAGAGAAATTTTTAAATTAAAAGTAAGGCAAGCTCATGGATGGGAAGAGAATATCGTTAAGGCATCACTTCTCAGATTGATCTATAGATTCAACATAATCTCAATCAAAACACCAGCAGGATATTTTTATAGAAATTAACAAGCTAATTGACAAATTTATAGGAAAATGGGAAGGTTCTCACATAACCAAATGAATTTTGTAAAGGAAGAACAAAGTTTGAGGATTAGGCTGCCTGATTTCAAGACTTAATATAAAGCTAGTCGCTTTGATCTAGGGATAGACATTGATGGGATGTAAGGATAGATGTAACTCACTGGACTGAAACAGAGTCCAGAAATCACTCCACACATATGTAGTCAATATGTTGTGTTTTATAAAAGGGCCAGGCTCCAAAATCACTGCAGATGGTGACTGTAGCCATGAAATTAAAAAACACTTGCTCCTTGGAAGAAAAGCTATGACAAACCTGGACAGTGTATTAAAAAGCAGAGACATCTGCCAACAAAGATCCATATAGTCAAAGTTACGGTTTTGGCAGTAGTCATGTACAGATGTGAGAGCTGGACCATGAAGAAGGCTGAATACCAAAGAATTGATGCTTTCGAACTGTGGTGCTGGAGAAGACTGTTGAGAGTTCCTTGGACAGCAAGGAGATCAAAGCAGTTGATCCTAAAGGAGATCAGCCCTGAATATTCTTTGGAAGTACTGATGCTGAAGCTCCAAAACTTTAGCCACTTGATACAAAAAGCTGACTCATTGGAAAAGACCCTGATGCTGGGAAAGATTGAAGACAAAAGAAGAGGGCAGCAGAGGATGAGATGGTTGGATAGTATCACCAACTCAATGAACGTGAATCTGAGCAAACTCTGGAAGATAGTGGAGGACAGAGGAGCCTGGCAGCTGCAGTCCATGGAGTTGCAAAGAGTCAGACATGATTCAGCAAATGAACAAAAACAACAAGGGAATTCAATGGGGAAGGGATAGTCTTATCAACAAATGGGGCTAAAAGAATTAAGTATCCACAGTCAGCAAAACGAATCCCAACATCACGTCAAATGCAAAAATTAACTCAAAATATGTCACATAAGTCATATGAAGTTTCTAGAAGAAATGTAGGAGAATGTACGAAATGTAGGATTCTAGAAGAAATGTAGGAGAAATGTAGGAAATATTGTATCTTAGTTTATGCCACTGTTTCTTAACTTGGGGCAGTTTCCCCCGAGGGGACACTTGGCAATGTCTAGAGACGTTTTTAATTGTCACAACTGGACAGGCGATGCTACTGAATTAATGGGTAAAGGCCAGGAATGCTGCTCAACATTCTACAACACACAGGATAGCCTCCTACAACAAAACATTTTCTGGCTCAAAATAACAACAGTATTGAAATTGAGAAACCTTGAGCTAAAGGAAAGATTTGTTTCAAGGCACAAAAGTCAGAAAACAGAATTTTTTTAATGCATAAATTAAACTTTACCCAAAAAGCCAACTTTGGCTCTTTGAAAGACACCATTAAAAAGGCAAAAGGCAAGTCACAGATGGGTGAAATTATTTGCAAAATGTATTTCTGATAAAGGTCTTTTATCCAGAATATGCAAAGAACTCTTACATAAGAAGACGACCAATTTTTTAATGGCTGAAAGATTTGAACAATACCTTGCCAAAGGAGCTGTATGAATGGCCGAGAAGTACACAAAAAGATATGAGTCATTAGAGAAATGCAAACTTAGATCCCAGTGAAATACCATTACACATCCATTAGAATGAATGAACTTTTTTAAAACTTGACCATACCAACATTGGCAAGGATGTGGAGCAACTGGGAGTCTCGTACACTGCTGGTGGAGACATAAAATGACACAACTTTGGAAAACATTTTGGCAGTTGCCAGTAAAAATAACTATACACTTACATTACAACCCAGGACTCCCGTTTTTAGGTACTTACGCAAGAGCTACTTACCAAGAGAAGTATTTACCTAGACTTACAAGTGAATGTTGATGGTAACTTTACTCCTAACAGCCAAAAACTGAAAGTAAATTAATGCCAATTAAGTGGTAAGTAGGTAACAATCTGTACTGTATCCATACGTTGAAATTTACTCAGCAATGAACAGAAACAAACTACTAATATACACAAGAATATAAATGAATCTCAAAATCGTTATGCTGGGTTAAAGAAGCCAGACACACAGAAGAATGTGTATGGTATAATTCCATTTATAAGAAATTCCAGGAAATTCAAAATTACAGTGATAGATTAGTAGTTGCCAGAGGCTGAGAAGAGGAAGAGAGAAGTAACTTCAAAGGGACACAGGAACATTTTTCTATATCTTGATTGTGGAAGGGTTACACAACCACACACATTTGTCAAGACATCATATTTTATACTTGAAACTGGGGAATTTTTATTTATATAAGTTTTATCTAAATAAAAACTTTTTTTAAACTACAGGCTTTTTTTTAATACCTTCTCCAGATTGGCCTTGTGGTCAGCGGTGGAAGAGGAACCTTGTAACACTGAGGCAGGAAAAATGACAACTTGGGAAATTTAGCTAAGAAAAAGAAAGTGTACTTAGCACTTTATCAAACTTTTTACGTATGAAAGTAGTTCTCTTATATTGTACATTTGAAAATGTTTACTCTTTTTTCCAGTAAAATATGTATTGGTTATAGCTATTTGTCCAGTGGAGATTACTTATTAAAGATCTATAGAGGGGGTCATAGATCTTTTGTCCAGGGAATAAATCAACTAAGGATCTCTTTGTTCATTGAGATTTTGGACATTTACCACCTGACAAGGAGTTCTTCAATGAGAGAGGGCCTGCATTCTTCATCTTTAGGGGCCCACCTCCATGTAGATCGCCAGAAGCCCATACTATAGGGTCTTTGTAACAGTCATGGGATTTCACTTACTGTACCTTACATACTCTAATTATACAAATGCCCCTTTGTCCTTTGTTTCTTGACACTAAAAGCTTGTCACTAGAAAAGGGATCAGAGTTCTAATCTATGACTAAGGATTAGGTTAAGATTAAATTGAGGATTATGCTCATGGAAACTCTAATTGACGTTGCTCCTAAAACTGTTCCAACACACAGTGCCAAGTATAAGTGAGTCACATAAATAAATGAATGAAAACTGGTTTAAAAAAAAAATCTGTTAGTTGGCTTTAGGTGACTCAAATAATATCACTAAGAATGAGGAAGGGTCTCTCTCCCTCTTTCTGCACTCATCTCTGCAGTGTCAGTCTTCCCACCACCCACCATCATTCTGCTAAAAGCCTCCTATGTGTGTGTGCTACGTCACTTCAGTTGTGTACAGCTCTTTGCGAACCCCATGGACAGAGCCTCCTCTGTCCATGGGGATTCTCTGGGCAAGAATACTGGAGTGGGCTGTCATGCCCTTCTCCAGGAGATCTTCCTGATCCAGGGATCAAACCCACATCTCTTACATCTCCTGCATTGGTAAGCAGGTTCTTTACCACTAGCGCCACCTGAGGTTAGTAAAAAAGGCACAGGGGTTGACTGAGAGTGGGCTTCCATTGTGGCTCAGCTGGTAAAGAATCCACCTGCAAGGCAAGAGACCTGGGTTCAGTCCCTGGGTTGGGAAGCTCCCCTGGAGAAGAGAACAGCTACCCACTCCAGTATTCTGGCCTGGAGAATTCCATGGACTGTATAGCTCATGAGGTCACAACACGACTGAGCGACTTTCACTTTTGCTTGACTGAAAGTAATTTAAATGTTTAAATTTTGTTTTGCACAAATATCAAATGTTTGTATAATTATAAGAACCAAGCAGAACAGACTTTGAATTAGATTAGGAGTAAATAAATGCTGATTCGGGAAGGAAATGGCAACCCACTCCACTGTTCTTGCATGGAGAATCCCAGGGGCAGGGGAGCCGGGTGGGCTGCCGTCTATGGGGTCGCACAGAGTCGGATACGACTGAAGCAACTTAGCAGCAGCAAATAAATGCTGGGGCTTGGACTCAGTCAGATGACACGTCCTTGAAGAAATAGTTTAACCACTCTGAGTTTCCGTTTCCTCATACATAGAACAGAGTTAATGATAGTAGCATCACTTCACAAGACTATTGGGAGGATTAAATTAAAACTCCATATAGGGGCTTCCCAGGTGACTCACTGGTAAAGAACCCACCTGTCAATGCAGGAGACGTGTCTTCGATCCCTGATACAGGAAAATCCCCCATGCTGCAGAGCAGCCAAGCCCGTGCACAACAGCTGTTGAGCCTGTGCTCTGGAGCCCGGGAGCCATGACAACTGATGCCCATGTGCCCTAGAGTCTGTGCTCTGCAACAAGAGATGCCACCGCAAAGAGAATCCCCCTCACTGCAACTAGAGAAAAGCCTGTGTAGCAAAGAAGACCCAGTACAATCAAAAATAAATCAACATTCTAAAAATTCTGTGTAGTGTTCAGCCACAGTACCTTGTACCTCATAGTAACCATCCAATGTGCACTTGCAGTTACAATGAAGACACGTGGAGAGGGATGCTGTGTAAAGACCAGACCAGCCGTGACTACTCAGAACTGCCATCAGATTTTTTTAAACAGCGTCATCGATGTATAATTGACGTACAATAAAGCATGTTCAAATTATACAATTTGGCCAGTTTTAACACATGTATGCAAACTTGAAACCATCACCACCACCACCAAGATAATGAACCTATCTGGCACCCCAAAATTGCCCTCTCTTCCCTCCATCACCCCTATCCCAGGGAACCCCTCATCTGCTTTCTGTCACTGGAGATTAGTTGGCATTTCCTAGAATTTCACATAAATCGAATCACACACCTTACGTGCTCTGTTTTTTGTGTGTTTTTTTTGGTCTGACTTCTTTCATCCAGCTTGTTTTGAGATCCATCTGTCATTGCATGTATGAACAGCTCCTTCTTCATTGCTGAGAAGTATCCCGTTACACAGATATATCACAATGAATTTATCCAGTCACTTGGTGAACACAAGGATTATCTCCAAGTTTTAGTTATTACAAATAGAACTCTCATGTACCATGTCTTAGGGAAATACCTATGAGTAGAATTGCTGAGTTATAATGTTAAGTAATTAATGCAGCGATCAATGCAAAGAAATAGAGGAAAAGACCAGAATAGGAAAGGCTAGAGATCTCTTCAAGAAAATTAGAGATACCAAGGGAACATTTCATGCAAAGATGGGCTTGATAAAGGACAGAAATGGTCTGGACCTAACAGAAACAGAAGATATTAAGAAGAGGTGGCAAGAATACACAGAAGAACTGTACAAAAAAGATCTTCATGACCCAGATAATCATGATGGTGTGATCACTAATCTAGAGCCAGATATCCTGGAATATGAAGTCAAGTGGGCCTTAGAAAGCATCACTACGAACAAAGCTAGTGGAGGTGATGGAATTCCAGTTGAGCTGTTTCAAACCCTGAAAGATGATGCTGTGAAAGTGCTGCACTCAAGATGCCAGCAAATTTGGAAAACTCAGCAGTGGCCACAGGACTGGAAAAGGTCAGTTTTCATTCCAATCTCAAAGAAAGGCAATGCCAAAGAATGCTCAGACTACCGCACAATTGCACTCATCTCACATGCTAGTAAAGTAATGCTCAAAATTCTCCAAGCCAGGCTTCAGCAATATGTGAACCGTGAACTTCCTGATGTTCAAGCTGGTTTTAGAAAAGGCAGAGGAACCAGAGATCAAATTGCCAACATCCGCTGGATCATGGAAAAAGCAAGAGAGTTCCAGAAAAACATCTATTTCTGCTTTATTGACTATGCCAAAGCCTTTGACTGTGTGGATCACAGTAAACTGTGGAAAATTCTGAAAGAGATGGGAATACCAGACCACTTGACCTGCCTCTTGAGAAATCTGTATGCAGGTCAGGAAGCAACAGTTAGAACTGGACATGGAACAACAGACTGGTTCCAAATAGGAAAAGGAGTACGTCAAGGCTGTATATTGTCACCCTGCTTATTTAACTTTTATGCAGAGTACATCATGAGAAATGCTGCACTGGAAGAAAGACAAGCTGGAATCAAGATTGCGGGGAGAAATATCAATAACCTCAGATATGCTGGTGACACCACCCTTATGGCAGAAAGTGAAGAGGAACTAAAATGCCTCTTGATAAAAGTGAAAGTGGAGAGTGAAAAAGTTGGCTTAAAGCTCAACATTCAGAAAACGAAGATCATGGCATCTGGTCCCATCACTTCATGGGAAATAGATGGGGAAACTGTCAGACTTTATTTTTCTGGGCTCCAAAATCACTGCAGATGGTGACTGCAACCATGAAATTAAAAGATGCTTACTCCTTGGAAGAAAAGTTATGACCAACGTAGATAACATATTCAAAAGCAGAGACATTACTTTGCCGACTAAGGTCCGTCTAATCAAGGCTATGGTTTTTCCTGTAGTCATGTATGGATGTGAGAGTTGGACTGTGAAGAAGGCTGAGCGCTGAAGAATTGATGCTTTTGAACGTGGTGTTGGAGAAGACTCTTGAGAGTCCCTTGTACTGCAAGGAGATCCAACCAGTCCATTCTGAAGGAGATCAACCCTGGGATTTCTTTGGAAGGAATGATGCTAAAGCTGAAACTCCAGTACTTTGGCCACCTCACGGGAAGAGTTGACTCATTGCAAAAGACTTTGATGCTGGGAGGGATTGGGGGCAGGAGGAGAAAGGGACGACAGGGGATGAGATGGCTGGATGGCATCATGGACTCGATGGACGTGAGTCTGAGTGAACTCCAGGAGACGGTGATGGACAGGGAGGCCTGGGGTATGGGGTCTCAAAAAGTCGGACACGACTGAGCGACTGAATTGAACTGAACTGAATGTTAAGTAAATACAAGAAAGCTCCTGGCAGTAAATGTGAAGTTTCCTTGGAGAGGGGTGGGAGGCTGGAGATCAGGGTCAGGGGTCTCTTACACCTCCTTCTCATCTTCTCAACCTCTCTACTCAAATACAGTATTCCACTAGGGCCTTTTCCTGCTCAGAGACACGCTGTCCTAACAGCAGGAGTTCCCATACCTGGGTGAGCATCAGAATCTCCTGGGGAGCTTTAAACAGCATAGATGCCTGAGTTCCACCTGAAACCTATCACTCAGAATATTGCCTGTTGGGACCAGGAATCTGTTTTTTGTTTTGTTTTGTTTTGTTTTTTAATCTCTCAGATAGTTCTTCCGTGTAAACAGGCCCAGGAACTTCCCACCTACTGGAGTGAGTTTAAACCTCAGACCAGACATTCATGCTTCGCCTCTCACCTAAGACATGCAGCCTAAAGAAGAGGGTCCCAGACATGCTCAGGCTTTCTTACCACCAAGCTTTCAAGCTTTCACTCAAGCTCACCTCTCTACCCAGGGGGCTTCTACCAGTCTTTGGAGATCCAGAGAAGACCACTTCCCCTACCACAAGCCTTCCACACCCATCCCCTAGCCAGCCAGAAATTTCATCATCTTCTTGAGTCTCCCAGCACCATCACGACCTATATGTCAGAGCATCTTCATTGTGCCCTGTAATTACAGTTAGCCTTCCAGTCCACGCACTCTGCATCCACGGCTCAACCAACCACGGATCAAAAATATTGGAAAATAAAAATTCCAGAAAAAGTCCAGAAGGCATAATTTGGATTTGTCATACGCTGGCAACTATTTACAGACATTCACATTGTATTAGGCATTATAAGTAATCCAAAGATGATTTAAAGTATATGGGAGGATATGCAAATAGGTAATCTGCAAACACTATGCTATTTTATAATACATAAGAGCCTTGAGCAGGAAATAGATGGGGAAACAGTAGAAACAGTGGCAGACTTTATTTTTTGGGGCTCCAAAGTCACTGCAGATGGTGACTGCAGCCATGAAATTAAAAGACGCTTACTCCTTGGAAGGAAAGTTATGACCAACCTAGATAGTATATTCAAAAGCAGAGATATTACTTTGCCAACAAAGGTCCATCTAGTCAAGCCTATGGTTTTCCCAGTAGTCATGTATGGATGTGAGAGTTGGACTGTGAAGAAAGCTGAGCATTGAAGAATTGATGCTTTTGAACTGTGGTGTTGGAGAAGAGTCTTGAGAGTCCCTTGGACTGCAAGGACATCCAACCAGTCCATTCTGAAGGAGATCAACCCTGGGAATTCTTTGGAAGGAATGATGCTAAAGCTGAAACTCCAATTCTTTGGCCACCTCATGAGAAGAGTTGACTCATTGGAAAAGACTCTGATGCTGGGAGGGATTGGAGGCAAGAGGAAAAGGGGACGACAGAGGATGAGATGGCTGGATGGCATCACAGACTTGATGGACGTGAGTCTGAGTGAACTCCGGGAGTTGGTGATGGACAGGGAGGCCTGGCGTGCTGGGATTCATAGGGTCGCAAAGAGTCGGACACAACTGAGCAACTGAATTGCTGAAGAGACTTGAGCATCCTCTGATTTTGGTACCCACAAGGGTCCTGGAACCATTCCACTGCTGATACCAAGGGAGGATGGCTCTAATAATGCCTCTGCCAGATAGTTGGCATCAGAGCCTTGTTTAAACTTTCTAAGAATTCTTTGAAAGGTCATGGTGATGATGATGCAGACAGATTAGGTGAAAAGTCTGCTCCAATCCTTCTACATACGCTTCTAGACTCTTAAATCCTCACAACAGACAGGTAAGGTAGGTATTATTATCATCAGATCCATGTTACAAATGAGGAAACTGAGGCCCTGAGAGGTAAGTGGTAGAGGGTCTAACTCAGGAAATGCTCCTTTTCACAGAGAAGGGCACTGACACTTGGGGAAATAATTTGCCACAATTCACCATTTTCTTAAGCTGCGCAGTCATGCTTTGCACCCAAGAGTCACTGATCCCTCAAGGCCTCTGTTTAAACCTTCCACTAAACAATCCACTAAGCCAAGCCCTTCTTCCTTGGCCCTGTGACAAGGATTGTTTTCAGTCTGGGGCTATTACAAATAGGGTTGTTACAAATACTCATGTACAAGTTCTTGCAATGCCTGCATTTCTCTTGAGTAAATAACTGAAAGAAGAATGGCTGGATTATATGGTAGGTGTAATTTTAACTTTTAAAGAAACTGTTTTTCCAAAGGGGTTAAATCATTCTACACTCACACCAACAGCAGAGAGTGTTCCTGTTGCTCTGCATCTTCACCAGCACTTGGTATGGTCAGTCTTTTTTAATTTATTTTTTAATTAGAGCATAATTGCCTTACAATGTTGTATTCATTTCTGCTGAACAACAGTGTAGATCAGCTATAAGTATACATATGTTGCCCCCCCCATTCTTGGAAAGATACAAATATTCAGCCCCCTCCATCCCACCCCTCGAGGTCATCACAGAGCACAGACATGAGCTCCTTGCACTCTTAAGAGATTCCCACTTGCTATGTGTTCATACCTGGCGGTATATATATATGTCAGAGCTCTGCTCTCAGTTCGTCCCCACCTCTCCTCCCTCCGCCTCCCCTGTCTATAGTCCTGTTCTCTACGTCTGCATTTTTATTCCTGCCCTGCAGATAGGTCAGTCTTTTTAATTCTAGCCATTCTAAAGATCTGTAGTGGTATCATATTGTACTTTAATTTGCATTTTTCTAGTGACTATGATATTGAGTTTCTTTTCAGATATATATTAGCAACCACATATTTTCTCTGGTGCAATGTCTGTCCAAATCTTTGCCCATCTTTTAATTTTTGTTTTCTTGGTGCTGATTTGTGAGAGTTCTTTATATATTCTGCAAACAAGTCTCTTGCCTGATATGCAGTCTTGCCCTCACAGTCTGTGGGTTATCTTTTCATTTGCTTAGCTGTGTCTTTCTAAGAGTGGTAAGTTTTAATTTTGACAAGTCAAATTTATCAATTTTTAAATGGATGGTACTAATTTATCTCAGGAAATATTTTATCATTTTTGATGTATAGATCTTAATATAAATTGTCAGGTTTATCCCTAAATATTCTCATATTTTGATTCCACTGCAATTTTTAAAATTTCTATTTCAGACTACTTCTTGCTAGTATGTAGAAAAATAACTGATTTTCATATGTTGATATTGGAACCTACATTCTAGCTAAACTCACTTATTAGTTTTAGTGCCTTTTTTTTTTTTTTTTTGTAGAGTCATAGGATTTTTTACACAGGCAATCTTATTGTCTATAAACAGTTGTACTTCTTCCCTTCAATATTATTTGCTTTCTTTTTAACTTTATTTAAACTAGCTATTTGCCTGTTAAAGTTGTCCCACAGTTCACTAAAATCTTGGGTTTCAAGTATTTTATTCTCTGCATCTCATTTTGCCTAGTTTCTATAACTATGTCTTCAAGTTTACCAATCTGCTCTTCTGCAATGACTAATTTGCCATTATTTCCTTCCAGCGTATTTTAAATCTCTGACATTGTAGTTTCTATCTATAGAAGTTCTATTTGGATCTTTTTTAAAATTAAAAATTGTTTAATTTTGCTCAGAGGTTAAACGTCTGCCTCCAATGCGGGAGAACCCGAGTTCGATCCCTGGGTTGGGAAGATCCCCTGGAGAAGGAAATGGTAACCCACTCCAGTATTCTTGCCTGGAGAATCCCATGGACGGAGAAGCCTCGTAGGCTACAGTCCATGGGGTCACAAAGAGTCAGACACGACTGAGTGACTTCACACACTCACACACGCAATTTAAAATTAGAAGTACTACCTTTTTGGTTTTTTTTTTTTAAGTTGATGTACGTTTCTACGTAGTTAACCTTTCTTCTGGTTAAACACATGAAATACACCTGTAATAGCTACTTTGCTGTTATTCTCTATTAATTCTACCATCGGTGTCATTCTGGGTCAGTATCAATCGACTGATCATCTGTTCATTATGGGTGGTGTTTTCCTGCTTCTTTGCATGCCTAGTAGTTATTGACTGGATACTAGACTTTTACCTTTTGGGATTCTGTATATTTTTGTATTTCTATAAATAATCTTGAGTTTGGTTCTTGGAAGTCATTATGTTACTTGGAAATAGTTTGATGTGTTTGTTAGGTGGGACCAGAGATGTGTTTTGTTCGGGTTACCTTGTCCCCAGTACTCAGCCAAGATCTTCTTAGTACTCTAAAATGGATGTCCTGAGAATTATGAGACTTCCCACGCAGGCTATCAGGCTATGAGGAACAGGCTCTGTCCCAGGCTTGTGTGAGCTCTGAGCATTATTCTCTCTTATCCTTGTGGGTGGTTCTCTCCCCAGCCTCAGGTTATATCTAGTTGATTAACACTCAGTTGAACAGTGGAGGGGTACCCTCTGCAGATTTCCAGAGCTCCTACTCTGCATCTCTCCTCTTACAAACTCTAGCCTCTTTGGCTTCCCCCAGATTCCCAGCTATATCTCCTTAATTGAAGAGCCTGCCAGGCTCTGCCTGAATTAGCATATGCCTGTGTCATGGCTTGGGAACTTTCTCCAAGCAGTATGTCAAGTCAGTCACAGAACTCACCTTATTTTCCTTCCGTTCTCTCAGCGATCACTGTTTGTCATCTCCTGATGGGCAGTGTCTTGAGTGTCCCTCTTTGTGTGTGTTTTGCTGTTGTTGTTTCAGATGGGAGGATAAATCTAGTCTCTGTTACTCCATCTTAACCAGAATCGGAAATTCCTGTCATCAGAGTTGGCACTGGAATTGGTCAGGGTCAGCTCCGAGCTGGATCTAGGAGGCTTTTCCTTCCTTACACCAGGTGAGACAGCTGGCCCCAGGGACGGGCTAATCCTACTATGCTCGCCAGCTCTTGGGCCCTGGGGACCAACCAGAGCAGCTAGCCAGAGAGGAGGTAACCAGCACGCCCCATGGGAAGTCGAGCTGGGGCATCCCATTGTACTCTGTCAACAGAATGATTCCGCGCTGAGAACTCCAGTGCCTTCCCTTCCTCTCACCTCCCAACTGCAGTCTCTGGCAACTCTGACCTCTTCTCTGGTTACTGGCCTCGCCTGGCCAGGGCAGGAAGGGCTTGGCACCTGCGGCCTCCCAGCTGGCAACATTAACTACTACCTAGCAACAACAGGAAGAACTTCCTTTTTAGAGCAGCTGCCATTTTCCTGATCCGGGGCTGCTTAGTAAGAATGTGAGGCTGGAGGAGGTAAAGTGACTTCTCCAAGGTCCCAGAGCTGGAAGGGACAGAATCGGGGTTTAGCACTTGCTTCTAGAGACCTGATGTCTTTCCTGCTAGGAAAGAGCCCTGAGAACTTTCTTAGCCTCTGGGTCTCCTACTTCATTTTGGCTTGGGCTTCCGTGTCCAGTTCTGACTTGTGTCTGCCTCTGGTCCTGAAGCCCTGTCTGGAATCTGCTTAGTTATGGAAGATGACATGGGGGCAAGTATGACCGGAAACATACTGGCTGTGTAATCAGACATACCCAAGTTCAAATCCTACTTTCTAATGGTGTGAACTTAAGGGAGTCACGTACTCTGCTAAACCACAATAACGGCTTCTACAGAATCAAATAATGGTATTACTTCACAGTGTTGTGGTAAGGATTAAATGAGATCATATCTAAAAAGTACTTACTGGAGTTCCCTGGTGGCCTAGTGGTTAAGATTTGGCACTTTCACTGCCATGGCCCAGGTTCAATCCCTGGTTAGGAACTGAAATCCTGAAACCCACAAGTGTGGCCAAAAAAAAAAAAAACAACCAGATGTGCAATATATGCAGAGTTGGAATTCCTAAGAACCAAAAAACCAATGCTAGAATCAAAACCACTATAACAAAAATGAAGAATGCCTTTGATGAGCTCATTAGTTGACTCGGCATAGCTGAGGAAAGAATCTCTGAGCCTGAGAATATTTCCATAGAAACTTTAAAAAGTGAAAGGCAAAATGAAAAGGGACTGGAAAAAATGGGGCAGAATAGCCAAGAACGCAGAGTCAGACACGACTGAGCGACTGAACTAACCAACTAACTTAAGAGACAACTGCAAAAAGTGTAACATACATGTACTAGGAACACCTGAGGGAGAAGAAGAGAAAGAAAAAGAAGCAATAATTGAAGGAATAAGGATTGAGAGTTTTCCCAAATTAATGTCAGACTCCAAACCACAGATCCAGAAAGCTCAGGGAACACCAAGCCCAATAACTTGCCCCCCCACCCCGCCTCCTGCCCCCCTCCAAAAAAAACCCTGCACCTATTGTATTCAAACTACAGAAAATCAAAAATAAAGGAAAATTCTTGAACGAAGCCAAAGGAAAAACAACAACAGCAAAGATAAGAATTACATCCAAATTCTCCTCAGAAACCAGGCAAGGAAGAAGAGAATGAGGTGAAACAGACGGCTGGGGGAAAAAAACCCACACACTAGAATCTGTATCCTGTGAAATTTCCTTCAAAGCAAAGGAGAAATAACGACTTTCTTAGACAAACAAACACTGACAGTCTTTGTTGCCAGTAGACCTGCCCTGCAAAAAATGTTAGAAGAACTTCAGAGAAAAGGAAAATAATACAGGTCAGAAATTTGGACCTGTATTTAAAAAGGAAGAGCATCAGAGAAGGAATAAGTGAAAATTTAATTACATTTATTTCTTTTTAATTGATCTTAACAGAGAACAGTTTCAAAATAAGAACAGCAACAGTGTATTTGATGATAATAACATGTATAAATGAAATGAATGACAGCCATGATACCAAGGGATGGTAAGGAAGAATTAGGAATATTTGCAGTAGCACCCCACTCCAGCACAATTGCCGGGAATGGACGGAGGAGTCTGGTGGGCTGCAGTCCCTGGGGTCGCTAAGAGTCGGGCACGACTGAGCGACTTCCCTTTTCACTTTCATGCATTGGAGAGGGAAATGGCAACCCACTCCAGTATTCTTGCCTGGAGAATCCCAGGGACGGGGGAGCCTGGTGGGCTGTTGTCTATGGGGTTGCACAGAGTCGGACATGACTGAAGTGACTTAGCAGCAGCAGCAGCAGCATCTATTATAAGGTGTTTGCACTACTGTAAAGTGTTATGTGAAGAGTCTTGGATTAATTGTAAATGTATATTGCAAGCTCTAGGAAAATCACTAAGGATATTTTTAAAAATTGTAATTGATATGCTAAGAAAGGAAAAGGCAGAAAAAGAGTGGAAGACAAAAATAGGAACAAAAGACAGGAAATAAATAAAAGTAACAAATATGGTAGATATTAATCCAACTGTATCTATAATAACCTTAATATAAAAAGTCTAAATATATCAGTTGAAAGACAGACCGTGAGAGTAGATCAAAAAAGAAGACCCAACTACATGCTACCTTCAAGAAACCCACTTTAAATATAAAGATATGTATAAATTAAAAGTAAAGGTTAGAGAAAGATATTCCATGCTCACACTAATCAAAAGCAAGTTTGAGCAGTTCTATTGATTTCAGCCAGAGGTGATTTTAGAGCAAGAAAAGTTATCAGGGATGAAGAGGGGCATTACATTGTGATAAAGGAGTCCATTCTCCAGGAAGACATAATAATTTTTAATGTGTACATACTTAACAACAGGGCATCAATATGCATGAGGCAAAAACTGAAAGAACTGCAAAGAGGAATAGATAACTCCACTATTACAAATGACAACTCAACCCCCCTCCATCAGAAATGGACGCATCCAGTACACAGAGGACCAGTAAGGACAGAACTGAACTGCAAAACATCATCAGTCAGCTGAATATAATTGATATCTATCAGCTACTTCATCCAACAAGAGTAGAATACACATCCTCCCAAAACTCACATGGAGCATTCACCGATATAGTCCACACCCTGCCCCCGTGAAACATACCATCACAAATTTAAAGCAATAGAAGTCAAATAAGATCCATTCTCAGACAATAATGGGATTAAACTAGCAATCAATAACAGAAAGGTAGCTGGAAAATCCCAAACTGCTTGGATATTAAACAACACTTCTAAACAACACATGGGTCAAACAAGGAATCTTAAGCAAAATTTTAAAATATTTTGAAATAAATGAAAATGCAACGTATCGATACATGATAGTCATCGGCGCTTGGTCATTGTCCGGCTGCAGCCCTGCGCCTGTCATAGCTGAGCTCACCACAACTGTCATGCCTTGATCACTCAGGTCCCAGCTCCCAGGTCAAGATAGTTCACTGCAGCTTGGTCTTCTCAATTGCCATTGCTTTCAAAACTCAGCACACCTTGGGCTGGAGTCCACCTGTGTTATCACAGGTGGAGAAGAAAGTTAAGGACCTCCTTACTGCAAGCATTTCTACAGACAGTTGGTGTTATAATCTAACAATGTAATGGGCCACCTGGTCCAGGGAGTGAGCACTGTGTTCTGGTAGAGGTGGCAGAGCAGTCTGCACAGCTGCCAGCCACTCACTTAAGGAGGAGATGCGGCATTGAATAAGGCGTGGATTCCGTGATCACTTATGGCTTTCCTTCCAATTGTAAGAAGCAGGGGGTTCTAAAATTCTCCATGATTCTTAGAATTTACCATCCTTACACTAGATTATTCCAAGAATCTTCTAAGATTATTAACTTTTAATGTTCTCTGAGTCTCGGGTTTCATAAGCAGTACTAAATGTAATAAGGTATACAAAAATTATTACTTAACACATGGCCCAGAATTCTTCTTGGGAAGAGAAGGAACTATGTTTCTGGGGAAATGATTTAATAAGGGCTTTGAGGATAGACCCCATAGAGAGCCTGGACTTCTGAGGAATGAACTGGAAGGAAGCAAGGGAGGGAAAGAGGGTGGGGGAGAGAGATGTAAGGTGGTTGGGAAGCACATAACCCATAGTACTCTCTAGACGCCAGTGGGCTGAGCTCCATATGATGTGGAAGATTCCAAATCCTCTGTACTTGGGAGGAGTGATTTTATTTTTCATACGAAACCTAAATAAAATTCTGGGTCTCATCACATTCCAGTCAGTGTTGTCCAGGACAAAGCCAGCATGCTTTGCTGGAAGCAGAGATAACAGGGGTGAGTGTGAAGCCCCTGGAGTTTAGCAGGCCTCTCTAGAGAAGGTGGGGCCTCTCTGTGTGGTGGGTAGTCATCCAGGGGACTCATTCCTATCAAAGATTATGTGGACAGCTCTCTCTAGAAGCACAGAGTGCACAGCCTGAACAACAGAATGTGACGGCCCTGGCCGGAGACATTAAAGGAAATTTTACCTCCATCTAAAGAAACAAGGAGACCGGCCCAGCTAGTATTCAGGCTCTATGTTTTCTTTGGAACTTTCCTGGTGGCTCAGCAGTAAACAATCCACCTGCAATGCAGGAGACATGGGTTCAATTCCTGGGTCTGGCAGATCCCCTGGAGAAGGAAGTGGCAACCCACTCCAGTATTCTGGCCTGGGAAATCACGTGGACAGAGGAGCCTGGAGGGCTATAGTCCATGGAATTTTGAAAGAGTTGGAGAGGACTTAGCAACTAAACACCACCACCACTACCAACAGGTTTTCTTTAGGCTCTATTTTTAAGGTTGTAAGGTCCTATGGTTCTATGACTCCAAGAATCTAAGAATACAGTTTACAATCCTAAGGCAACAACCACTTACCACCACAACCAGGGCTACCATGCTCTTGTTGTTCTGTTGCTCAGATGTATCTGACTCTCTGCGACCCCATGGACTACAGCAATCCAGGCTTCCATGTCCTTCTTTGCTCAAATTCATGTTCATTGAGTCAGTGATGCCATCCAACCATCTCATCCTCTGTCGTCCCTTTCTCCTCCTGCCTTCGATCTTTCCCAGCATCAGGGTCTTTTCCAATGAGTCGGCTCTTTCCATCATGTGGCCAAAGTAGTGGAGTTTCAGCTTCATCATGAGTCCTTCCAATCATTTTTCAAGGTTAATTCCTTTAGGATTGACTGGTCTGATTTCCCTGCAGTGCAAGGGACTCTCAAGAGTCTTCTCCAGACAATGTGCCAGGCACTTAATGTGTATTGTCTCAATTAACCCTCAAACCCTATGAGATACACATTACTGTCTCCATTTTGCAGATGTGGCAACTAAAGCACAGAGTTAAGTCATCAGTCCTGGACCACAGTGGCAGGACTGAAGCCAGGTATTCTGAGCATGGAGCCTCCTACCTCTCTGCCCTCTACTGCTAGCATTACTACAAGCACCTTTTGTCCCCCACAGCCCTTTTGTCTGTGAGGTGAGCTTTTTTCCAGATCTTGCCCCAGAGATCTGGAACACAGACCTGAGGTGTGAAACATGTTGTGTTGAGCTGAGTCCTATTGAGTTGTATTGTCATGTTGTAACAGGTGGTGTCGCATTGAATGTGTTTGGCCCCATTGGACTTTGACCTCTCCAGGACAAAGACTGAATCTGATTCATTTTGGGGACTGGCACACTGTGAGTGCTTAGGTAAATGTCTATAATATGAGTAACTAATTAGCTCAGTAGGCTCTGGAAGTGAATGCTTCCGGCCAATTACCCTGAGATCATCGTCCTGTGAGTGTATCTGGACAGGGGCTGGCGAGGTGGGTGCCCTCCCAAAGGCACCTGAATGGGTGAAGCCACCAGAATTCATCCTCAAAGGACCTTGGAAAAGAGGCAGGACAGACCCTTGAAGATTTCGTGTTTCCAGGTCAGGAGTAAATAGAGGGTAACTGGAATCAAGTTGAGGAGGGAGTTCGCTGAGCCTTCCCTGGCGGTCCAGTGGTCTGGGCTCCATGTCTCCACTGCAGTGGGTACAGGCTGCATATCTGGTTGAGGAACTAAGATCCCTCGTGCCACATGGTGTGACAAGGGGCCTGAGGGGAGCCTCATGTGAGGGGGTTGGGCAGGAAAACAGCCCCAAGTGCCCCCGTAGCCCATCTTTACAGATAGCCAGAGAAAAGAGGTTTCCAGAATGTGAAGGTGCTGGAGCCAGTTGTCCTCTCTTCCTTGCCTGTAGCTTCTTCTCCCTTTAGGGTCAGGGGACCATCTAACACTCAGCCTGGTTCATGGGAACTCTTCTCTAGGGCCGGACTGGCCCTGACTCCTCTGTGTGGACTGGAGTCCTGCCATGGACCTCCTGAGTCTCTAGACACACCCTAGTTGCATCTGCTGAACTTCAGCCTGTTCAAGATCAAAACCCAGGAGCTCCTGAAGTTCCTGCCTGCTCAGCCTCTCTTTGACCTTGAGTCCTGGAAATGCCCAGCTGCCCTGAGTGGAGCCAGCTCTGCAGCCCATCTGCCCTGTGCCCACCTCAGTTCTACTACCCAAAGATGCTTGCACCTGCTGAGCCACTTCTTGCCCTAGGTCAGGCCTTGGCTACTCCTCCCTGGACTACGTCTGGTCCTCTTCACTGGACGCTCTGCCTGGCTTCTTCGACACCAGCGCATTCCCCTACACCAGCTTCCACACCACGTACTCAGATGCAAATCTGACCATGTCCCTCTCCTGCCCACAACTTTCCAACGGCTCCCCACTACCTATGACAGAAAGTTCTAATTCCTTAGCCCAGCATTCAAGGCCCTCCATTCTCTCTGTCCCTTGACTCTTCTCTGTGTTAGAGCCATTGCGAACATCTTTTCACGCCTTCTTTACATTTGTTCTCACTGCCTGGCACGTTTTCCTTAAGTTCCTACTCATTCAGCAAGCATCAGTCCTACTCTGGTTCCCCCCTGAGTTTACAACACCCTGCACACAACTCCGCAGTGGCCATAATCGCATTGTATTAGAGCTGTTTCATCGTGTTTGCTTCCCCAAGCACTGGGAGTTCTGTGGGAAGCCCTATTTTGCCAACAGCTTCACCCATGCTGTCTGGCACCAGTACGCACATGCTGAATGAATGAGGGAAGAAATGAATGGATGGCAGTGAGCGACACCCGCAGCACCCGCCCTGGTGATGGTATGGGTGGGATGGAGTGAGCAAGGGAGAGTGATGAAACGAAATGACAGAGCCAAAGCATGAAGCCAAAGAAGTCGTGGCCACACCAACACCATTCTAAATTCATCTCTCTGCATGGGTCCATCCTGCATGGGTAGCTGTGAGCTCTGAAATCCCGGGAATCCCTGTAATTTCCTCCTGTTTGTTATTTCTGCTGCCCCTGTGAGGAAATGCCGAGGCCTTACCCAAGGCTGTTGCCTTCTTCGTGGGCGGCAGCGTGGGACGCAGGGGGACATCACACAGATTGCCCCCTCCTGAGCACCAGGACCCTCCCAGCACGGGGCACCCAGGGACGGCTGGGAGATGGGCAAGCAAGGTCTGAGCCACATGGGAGAGAAAACTGGGCCTGTGGGACAGGGGGAACCAGGAAGCTGTGGGATTTGGAGGATGGAACCACTGCTGCTTCTGTCTGAGCCCACAGGGGGGTCTCCTGTTCAAGCTCTCTTGTAGTTAGCCACATTCCCAATGCACTCTAAGCTCCATCAGCTGCGGGAGTCAGGACAGATGGAAAGTTCTCTAGGAGGACACAGAGTGTCCACTTTATTCCCCCTATATCTCCAGGACCCAGCATCATGCCTGGCAAATGGTAGGGTTCAGTTCAGTTCAGTTCATTTCAGTTGCTCAGTCGTGTCTGACTGTTTGTGACCCCATGAACCGCAGCATGCCAGGCCTCCCTGTCCATCACCAACTCCCAGAGTCCACCCAAACCCATGTCCATCAAGTCAGTGATGCCATCGAACCATCTCATCCTCTGTTATCCCCCTCTCCTCCTGCCCAATCTTTCCCAGCATCAGGGTCTTTTCAAATGAGTCAGCTCTTCACATGAGGTGGCCAAAGTATTGCAGTTTCAGCTTCAACATTAGTCCTTCCAATGAACACCCAGGACTGATCTCCTTTAGCATAGATTGGTTGGATCTCCTTGCAGTCCAAGGGACTCTCAAGAGTCTTTTCCAACACTACAGTTCAAAAGCATCAATTCTTTGGTGCTCAGCTTTCTTCACAGTCCAACTCTCACATCCATACATGACCACTGGAAAAACCACAGCCTTGACTAGACGGACCTTTGTTGGCAAAGTAATGTCTCTGTTTTTGAATATGCTTTCTAGGTTGGTCATAACTTTTCTTCCAAGGAGTAAGCGTCTTTTAATTTCATGGCTGCAGTGCAGTCACCATCTGCAGTGATTTTGGAGCCCAGAAAAATAAAGTCTGACACTGTTTCCACTGTTTCCCCATCTATTTCCAATGAAGTGATGAGATCGGATGCCATGATCTTCGTTTTCTGAATGTTGAGCTTTAAGCCAACTTTTTCACTCTCCTCTTTCACTTTCATCAAGAGGCTTTTTAGTTCCTCTTCACTTTCTGCCATAAGGGTGTTGTCATCTGCATATCTGAGGTTATTGATATTTCTCCTGGCAATCTTGACTCCAGCTTGTGCTTCTTGCAGTCCAGCGTTTCTCATGATGGACTCTGTATAGAAGTTAAATAAGCAGGGTGACAATATACAGCCTTTTCCTATTTGGAACCAGTCTGTTGTTCCATATCCAGTTCTAACTGTTGCTTCCTGACCTGCATACAGATTTCTCAAGAGGCAGGTCAGGTGGTCTGGGATTCCCATCTCTTTCAGAATTTTCCACAGTTGATTGTGATCCACACAGTCAAAGGCTTTGACATAGTCAATAAAGCAGAAATAGATGTTTTTCTGGAACTCTCTTGCTTTTTTGATGATCCAGCAGATGTTGGCAATTTGATCTCTGGTTCTTCTGCCTTTTCTAAAACCAGTTTGCTGCTGCTGCTGCTGCTAAGTCGCTTCAGTCGTGTCCGACTCTGTGTGACCCCATAGATGGCAGCCTACCAGGGTTCCCCATCCCTGGGATTCTCCAGGCAAGAACACTGAAGTGGGTTGCCATTTCCTTCTCCAATGCATGAAAGTGAGAAGTGAAAGTGAAGTTGCTCAGTCGTGTCCGACTCTTAGCGACCCCATGGACTGCAGCCTACCAGGCTCCTCCGTCCATGGGATTTTCCAGGCAAGAGTACTGGAGTGGGGTGCCATTGCCTTCTCCGAAAACCAGCTTAAACATCTGGAAGTTCACAGTTCATGTATTGCTGAAGCCTGGCTTGGAGAATTTTAAGTATTACTTTACTAGCGTGTGAGATGAGTGCAATTATAGGGCGGGAAGCTCAAACACTGTGTTGAATGGGCGGATGGATGGACAGATAAATGAATGGACAGAGAGAAAGAAGGTTGTCTTTCCTGAAGCCAGAGGGCTATAGGGCAGTGGCATCTCCAAGGTCCATCTCTGGTTGCACATGTGGCCATCAGAGCGTGGATGTCCTTGGGAAGGGGTGGGAGGCTGGGGATCAAAGTCAGGGGTCGCTTGCACACACACACACGCACACACACACACACACACCCCATCCTCTCAAGTTCTCTGCTCAAATCTAGCATTCCAATGGTGCCTTTAGATGCTTGGAGACATCCCTTTCCTTGGCTGGGGTTCCCATAACTGGGTGGGCATTAGAATTTCCTGAGGAGCTTTAAACAGTCTAGATTTCTGAGTCCCACCTGAAACCTACCACTCAGAATATCGCCTGGCGGGACCAGGAATCTGTTTGTTTGGGTTTTGTTTGTTTGTTTGTTTGGCCATGCCTCAAGACTTGCAGGATCTTAGTTCCCCAAACAGATATTGAACCTGGGCCTTTGGCAGTGAAAGCACAGAGCCCTAGGTACTGGGCAGCCAGGGAATTTCTGGATTCTGTGCTTTTAAAACCTCTCAGGTGCTTCTGCCAGGTAGACAGGTATAGGAACTTCCCAGCTACTGGTGTGAGTTTAAACCCCAGGCAAGGCATCCTGCACCTGGCACCTCCCCTCCCCCAGCGCAGCCTCATGCCTTTCCCTGCACCCCAGATGTGCAGCCTAATGAAAAGGCTTCACATTCCCAGGCATACTAGGTTCTCTCACCACCAAGCTTTCACTCAAGTTCATCTCTCTGCCTTTCCCTTCCTCCACCTGAGAACTTCTACACATCCTTCCTTCGAGGTTCAGAAAATGCCACTTCTCCCAGGAAGCCTTCCACACCTATTTTCCAGCCAGGCAGAACTTTCGTCTTCTTCCTGAGTCTCACAGCACCACCCACACCATCAGAGCACTGTCACTCTGCCCGGGAATTATAGTCAACCCTCCAATCCACTGCTTACACATCCGTGGCTCAACCAGTGGATTTCAGGGAAGAAAAGAAAATGGCAGAAAGTTCCAAAAAGCAAAATTTGAATTTGCCACATGAAGTGAAGTGAAGTGAAGTCGCTCAGTCTTGTCCAACTCTTTGTGACCCCGTGGACTGTAGCCTACCAGGCTTTTCCGTCCATGGGATTCTCCAGGCAAGAATACTGGAGTGGGTTGCCATTTCCTTCTCCAGGGGATCTTCCCAACCCAGGGATCGAACGCAGGTCTCCCGCATTGGAGGCAGACACTTTAACCTCTGAGCCACCAGGGAAGTCCACATGCTAGCAGCTATTTGCATAGCATTTACATTGTATTAGGTATTATAAGTAAGGTAGAGATGATTTACTACATCTGGGAAGACATGTGTAAGTCATATGCAGATACTGTGCCAGTTTATATAAGGTACTTGAGCATCCTCTGATTTTGGAATCCACAGGGATCCTGGAACCAATCCCCTGTAGATACTCAGGGATGTTGTATCCAATAATGCCCCTGGAAAACAGTTTGCATCTATAGCCTTGATGAAGCCTCCCAGGAACCCGTTGAGGTAGATGATGACAATGACGATGGCAGCAAAAACTGATTTTGTGAAATGCTTGGAGCCTTCTACATATGCTGCTAGACCTCTGAAGTTTCACAACAGCTGGGTGAGCAGCTACGATTATTATCAGGCCCATTTTACAGATCGGGGAACAGAGGCCCAGAGAGGTGAATTCACTCTCCCTGGGTCACACTGGTAAGTGGTAGAACAGGATCTAACCCAGGAAATGCTCCAACCCTTTTACAAATGAGGACACTGGCGCTCAGGGAACTATTTGCCCAAACATACCATTCTCATAAGTGCTGCCAAGTGGCTTCAGTTGTGCCCAACTCTGCGACCCCATGGACTGTAGCTCTGTCCATGAGATTCTCCAGGCAAGAATACCAGGGTGGGTTGCCGTGTCTTCCTCCACGGGATCTTCCCGACTCAGGGATCAAACCCGTGACTCTTAAGCATCTCCTGCATTAGCAGGTGGGTTATTTACCACTAGTGCTGCCTGCACAGTCATAATTTGCACCCAGTAGCCTCTGATCCCAGAGCTCCACACTCCCATGTGGCCCCAGTTTAAACTCTGCTAAGCCATCCCCAGATCAACCCTATTCTTGGCCTGTTCCAGGCTCCCTTCCTCTTTCCACAACCCCCCACCCCTTGAGACCTGCCCTCACCTCTTCCCGGCCCCATCTGCCCTCTGATCTCATTTCTAGCCAGCCTGCCCCACCTCGAGTTCTCTGGAAGGAACACCCAGCCCTTGCAAAGGCCACAGCTCAGCTGGCAGGCACAAGTCCAGTGCCGCTAGCAGGCTTTTCCCCGTCACTTCCCCCTCCACACTCCAGCTGGGGAAGGCTGAGGCAGGTGTGGGGAGTAAGCATCCTCCTCTCCTGGGCCTCAGTTTCTCCATCTGTCGGGCAGATAACGGCAGGACTAAAATAAGACTCTGATGATCATGGAGTAAAAGGCATTGTAAACTCTGGTGGTCCAGGCCTGAGCATCTCACTCTCAGGGCCTGGTCAGGAGGGTGGGATCCTCAGTCTGCCTGGAACCCAACTTTGCCGCCCTGGCTGGCTGTTACCTGCCCACCTAACGTCCCCACAGCCCGTGTAACAAACAGGATCACAACCAAGGCATAAACATAAAACATACTTTGCAGAGTAATACTCCGTAAGTAAATTATAGCAGTTATTAAATGAAGGGCCTTGCCTCCCTCCGTGGAGAGAGCAGACTAAAGCCGATTGTAGCAGCACAATCAGGAACCTTTCTGGTGGGAAACTTGGCTCTCCCAGGTAGGTCTCCAGCATAGCCATCCCACCCACTGAGAAGGACTCAAACCATCTAGAGGGCGACTGCAGGTTGTAACTGTAGCTATTCTGGACACATGTTGCAAAACTCTTTCACATGCATCTTTCTCCTCCAATACTTTACAAAATCTATAAAAGTTGCTGATATGGGCTTTGTTTTCAGGATGGCTTGAGCTCATTTCCAGCTCTGCCACTTATTTGCTGCGTGATCTTGGGCAAGTTATTTCTTTCCTCTCAGCCCCACTTATATCTGCAAAGTGGGCAGAATACTCATTTATACTTATTTAATACCATAATACTGCAAAGTGGGCATAATACATAATATATACATAACCTTTGAGGGTTCCATGAGAGTCACAAGGATCAGACATAGAGGAAGTAAATTATAATCCTTAAAGCTCTATTACCCTCATGTTCTAGATGAAGAAACTGAGGCTCAGAAGCCCTATTACTTGCTCCACAGCTAGTAAGAAGCAGGGCTGCCTTAAAGTCCAGGACCCCTGTTTCCACACAGGAAGGTGTCCCTCAGTTCATGAATTTTTGATGCCAGGAAGTAAGGCTTGGGATGCTCCAGGCCAAGGACTGATCTCTTTATACACCTTTCCTTACAACCCTCCTTAGTCATAGCTGGTCAGGTCCCAGATCTCAGCTTCAGGTCCTGCAGAGCGGGTCAGAGTGGACAGGGTCAGAGTCAAGATGGGCGAGGCAGGTGCAGCGGGTGGGGCCATGTGCCCTGTGTGCCCGGAAACCCTGCAGACACAGGACAGGAAAGCAGCAGGCTTGGTGCAATCCATCTGCCCCACAAGGACGCAGCAAACTCACCTCCACAGTCTGGAGCTCAGCTGTCAGCCCTGTGTTCCTTTTTACAGCCTGAGTCAGCAGGCAGAGACACACCGCATGGCACTGCCTTTGAGCCTGCGGATTTACTGCGGCTGCTTCCCAGAGAAAGATAAGAATTTTCCTAGGGATCTGGCTCTGGGCAACTTACTTTTAATTTTCGCTTTGAAGACAGTAATGAGATACCGTTTCTCACCCATCCAACTGACAGAGATTAGAAAGATAAACCACACCCAGGATTGACCAGAGGATAGTGAAGAGACTGGTTACTTTACAGTCAATGGAAATGCAACAAGTACTACATTTTTGAAGGGCAATTTGGCAAAACTTGAAAAATTCCCCCCTCCTTTGACCCTGTAATCCCCTTCCTACAAGAATTTGTGCCTAGTTTTTGGTACAAAGTTGACCTTCACAGAGATGTTTATAACTGCTCCCAAAATGAAGGCAACTAAATATTCATCAGTTGGGGATTGGTTAAATCGATGAAGGGCTATCAGTGAGTCATTAAAAATCAGGCTGGGGAGAATATTTACTCACAGAGAAAATGCTCATTACAGATTAAGAGACAAAGCAAGTCATATCCAGAATGATTTGCACTGATATGAGCAGGCATGGTAAAATTTTCTACACCTGGACATGCTCTTTCAAAATGCTCCCTCTTGGCCCCAGCTGTCATGCTGTAAAGGAAGTCCAGGTTATCCTGCTGGATAGAGAGGATTCAACACTGTGTGAAGAATGGGCCTACCCCGCTGAATGCAACTGCAGGAATAGTCTCGGCTGATCACGGGGAACAGAAGTGCCCAATTCCCTGTATCAAGAGAGATAGCACATCATTGCTGTTTTATGCCACTATGTTTTGGAGTGCTAATTCTATAGCAACAGATAGCTGAAACACCCTGTCTTTCATTTCCTAGATTTTCAAAATGTGTACAGATCATTAGAACAGAAGCACCTGTATCTGAGCACCCAGACTATTGTTCAGACTTTGAAGGCAGAGCCTTGGGGGACCTCAGTGACTGAACCTCTACTGCTGACCAGTCACTGTGCAGCTTTCACAAGCATTGTCAAGTACTAGGTGCTTAGTAAATATTTATTAAATAAGTGAATAAATGTCTTAGTTAACACACACTGCAGCCAAGTGTGTAAGAATGATCATTTTATTATTACTCAACTGATACTCATTCATGACAGAAAAGTCAGAAAAACACAGATATTACAAAAGAAGAAATGAAAAATTACCTCTAATTCTCCTACCCACAATTTCAATGAACATTTATCATCTCTGTGGGAAAGTCAGTCACATTATATACGCATATTTACTTTTTAAACTGTGATACACATACTGTTTTGTAACCCACTTTTTCCATTCAAAAATATCTTGATTGTCTTTCCATGTCAATGAACATATATCCCTGTTTCACAGCATTTTTAACAGATGCATGTGTTTGCCTGTGTGACTCCCTTAGGGAGTCACACACCCTTCCTCTGCCCCACCCTCCCACAGACGTGAGTCCTGCCAGCCTCGTACATTCCCTATGATGCCATCACCTAACCATAGCCAACAGGACCCAAGACGAACATCTCATCCAAACTGACTCAGTCTACTTTTCTTGTCTAGAAACTTAGAATCAAGACCAGGAGAGAGTTGAGCCAGCCTTGAAATGGTTCCAGGTAAATTCTGTGGTGGTCATATTCTACCACGTGGAACAGGACATGCCTGTCTGTGAAGAGAAAGAGAAATAAAGCAATAAGGAGTGATGCTGACCATCCTGGCAGCAGTGTACTCTGAGTCCCAAGCTTAGTCAGCATCTGACTGCACCCCACCACTGTTTGTGGGACACCTCTGTATCCCTTAACAAAATCTCTTTTATTAGCTGAAGTTGCCTTAAACATACTGACTCTGGCAACCAAAAAATTCTTAGCAATCATTATTCTAAGGAAACAAGGAAGATGAGACTCTCAGCCACAAGACCAGGTCTCTGGAAACCAATAAAAAGAATACACAAGATAGAAGACTATTGCCCCAGCACCTTCTATAAGCCACTTTACAAGTGGAGGGATACAGACTGGAATGCCAACTGCTCAAGGGGAGGGCTCCATAGCCGAGCAGTCAGGGCCTCCATTGAGACCACGGCCCCCACCTTCCAGCCTCAGCAGCTAACATTGTTGGGCACCTTCCATAGGCAGGTCATGTGCGCATGGGACACAGATGCACGTGGATGTATAAAGTTCCATAGGTGGCTTTAGGCAAGTCATATCCACCTCTCCAGGCTTCAGTCTTCTCATCTGTAAAAGGACTGAACGGCACAACTCTAAAATCTCTCCAGCTCTCACATCTACTGATCTAAGCCCATCCCAGCACTCCAGGAAGAGGGAATATATAACAAACTGTCTTCTGTGAGCCTGCCAACAGCCCTGCAGGGCTGGACTCAGTAGGCCACTCGTTGGGATGTGGAAATGAAGAGGCAGAGAGGTTAAGCAATCTTCCTGAGGATATACAGCTGTTGAATGGAAGAACTGGAACTTAAAATCCAATTCAAAGCCAGCTGCCCACAACTGAAGGATTATTTGACCTTTGCTCTCATAGTTTTGAAGACAAGGAAAGCTTATATTAGGTACCGAGAGTAGTCAAATTCATAGTGACAGAAAGTAGAATGGTGTTTGCCAGAGGGCTGGGGAGATGGACAGTGGAGAGTTATTGCTTAATGAGTAAGGAATTTGGGCTTGGAAAGATGAAAATTTTTCATAGAAGGTCTCTGGAAACCAATAAAAAGAATACACAAGATAGAAGACTATTGCCCCAGCACCTTCTATAAGCCACTTTACAAGTGGAGGGATACAGACTGGAATGCCAACTGCTCAAGGGGAGGGCTCCATAGCCGAGCAGTCAGGGCCTCCATTGAGACCATGGCCCCCACCTTCCAGCCTCAGCAGCTAACATCTGTTGGGCACCTTCCATAGGCAGGTCATGTGCGCATGGGACACAGATGCACGTGGATGTATAAAGTTCCATAGGTGGCTTTAGGCAAGTCATATCCACCTCTCCAGGCTTCAGTCTTCTCATCTGTAAAAGGACTGAACGGCACAACTCTAAAATCTCTCCAGCTCTCACATCTACTGATCTAAGCCCATCCCAGCACTCCAGGAAGAGGGAATATATAACAAACTGTCTTCTGTGAGCCTGCCAACAGCCCTGCAGGGCTGGACTCAGTAGGCCACTCGTTGGGATGTGGAAATGAAGAGGCAGAGAGGTTAAGCAATCTTCCTGAGGATATACAGCTGTTGAATGGAAGAACTGGAACTTAAAATCCAATTCAAAGCCAGCTGCCCACAACTGAAGGATTATTTGACCTTTGCTCTCATAGTTTTGAAGACAAGGAAAGCTTATATTAGGTACCGAGAGTAGTCAAATTCATAGTGACAGAAAGTAGAATGGTGTTTGCCAGAGGGCTGGGGAGATGGACAGTGGAGAGTTATTGCTTAATGAGTAAGGAATTTGGGCTTGGAAAGATGAAAATTTTTCATAGATGGATGGTGGTGATGGTTACACAACAGTATGAATGGATCTAAGGCCACTGAATTACTATATGCTTAAAAATGGTTAAAATGGTAAATTTCATGTTGTGTATACTGTGCCACCGGAGAAGGCAATGGCACCCCCACTCCAGTACTCTTGCCTGGAAAATCCCATGGATGGAGGAGCCTGGTAGGCTGCAGTCCATGGGGTCGCTAAGAGTCGGACACGACTGAGCGACTTCACTTTCACTTTTCACTTCATGCATTGGAGAAGGAAATGGCAACCCACTCCAGTGTTCTTGCCTGGAGAATCCCAGGGACGGGGGAGCCTGGTGGGCTGCCGTCATGGGGTCACATAGAGTCGGACACGACTGAAGCGACTTAGCAGCAGCAGCAGCAGCATACTTTGCCACAATTTTTTAAATGAAGAAACCGAGCTCTAGCAGGATAAAAAGAGTATGAATAAACCCACTTATGCAAGTTCTGTGGACAGACGGGGTTAAATTCTCAGATCTGCTATTGGCTTACTTGCTTGACCTGGGGCAAATTCCTCTGAAACTGTGCCTTGGTTTCCTCCTTTATGAAGTGGGATAGAGGCAGTATTTCTAGGACTTGTGATGAGGGTTAAAAGTGACAATTTTACATCCGTCACTCAGCTCTGCCCCTGGCACACAGCAAACTATTGACACATACCACTTTATCATGACAAGGCTTCTCAACCCAGAGCTAGAAGGGCCTTGGAAGTCACCTGTTGCAACCCCTTCATTATGAAACCAAAGAGACTGAGGCTTAGAAAAGGGCAATGACTTGCCTGAAGCCACCCAGCAAGCCTGTAACCTCCCAGAGTGGAGTGAACCACTGCCCTCTGAGTTCAGGGATGTCCGTCTCCAGGCAGACCACAGTGCTTTCTCTTTCTTAAGAGCTAAACTGCTGTAGGTTTGGGACATTAATTTAAAGCCTCATGAGGAAGAGAGAGCTTCTCCAGGTTTTCAGGTTCTCACTTTCCATCTTCTAAAGTGTGAGTCAGCTCCGGTATAATAGGGTGAGTCAGCCAGCTCCTCGGTGATGAATGTACGTGTGACTGCCAGGTGGCATCCAGGTGGGGCTGGGGGTGGGGGAAGTGGGCACAGCCATATGTCGGTCGGGCCATAGCCGCTCACCCAGGAGGTGTGCACTCTGCTTTCTTTTGAATCCAAATTGCTGCATGGTGGTGGTGAAGAGGTCCAAGTCTCACACCTTCCATTTGCTACCCAGTTCCTCCTTTGATGTAATTTCAAGCAATGGCTTTAACCTTGGTATGCCTCAGTCTATTCACCCGTGCCATGGGTACATGAATAAATCTGGTGTTGACCTCTTCATGAGGTGTGAGGAGGACCCAAGGAAAGACATTCAAGAAGGTGTTTGGCACAGTTAAAAAGTTGCACCAACATAAATGGTATTATTTCACTGGGAGTAATAAGGTTCTAAGACCAAAACAGAGCCCAGCCAGGCTATTTATTTGTTTTTCCCATCAGTCCTTAGATTTCCCAGAGTCTCTAAGAGCCTCCAGTCTCCTGCCTCTTCCCCAGGGTGCCAACCTTAAAGGAACATGTACTGTGGGCTAGACTTAGAGACTCTGGGGAATTCTCCCCAGAGCCCCACAAGGTAAAGATGATTCTGAGTCCCATTTGACAGAGAGGAAAGTGAGGCTCACAAAGAAGCAACTCATCACAGGTGACACCACCAGCAGGATGGAGTTGGGCTACCAGACTTCTGGACAATTTCAGCACTGGTCTTCTCTGTGGGCTCAAGGAGGAAGCTCCTGGGGAACCGCATCAGATCCCCTCCTTCCAACTCCAGAGACCCTCAAGAAAGTAATACATGGAAATCGAAAGAGGTAGATCCCTGACACCCTGCAGTAAATCGGACTTTGAGAATGTGAACCACTGGAAAGAACACTACTGCAGTTACATTATCCATGTGTTATATACCAGTCACCCCGACGATCATTTCCTCACTTCATATTTTCATTACATTTTTGAGGTAAGTACTGATATTATTCCCATTTTTACAGTCGGGGCAACTGGTGCTCAGAAAGACTGAGTGACAAGCCCAAAGACACACAGCTAGCAGATCTTTCTCCCCAACTGTGCTCCACTCACCGCCTCTCACTGTCCGCCTCCTCACTCATTCATTCTTTGCTTTGCTCATTTGTTAAATATTCAGAGCCTCTTCCCTGTCCTAAGTAACTAGCTGGACAGAGAGAAGACAGGTATGCCTGAGCCCCTATCCCAAGGAGGTCATCATCTGCAGAGAGATTCGGCTCAAAGAATTGTAATCTCAGGGATAAAAGCCAGGCCCTGGCGCACCACTTGTGCCTATGCTGGATCAGGTGCCTGAGCAGGTGCTACAGGTCAGAGTTTTTGTTGATTTTTTTTTAATCGAGCTGCTAGAACTCACACCTACTACCTATCTCAACTTGAGCAAATCATTTCACTTCCCTTAAATCTCAGTTTTCTCCTTTAGAAAATGGAGTGAAAAAAAGACTCATTTCACTGAATTCTTGTTGGGATTAAATTAACTGGAAGAATATTGTATTCATTCACTCAGCAACTATGTATCACATCCTAGAGTGTGTCAGGTACCATCTTGGGTCCTGAGGATGCTAGAAGCAGCAGAAAACAGTCATTTCCTTGGAATCACGAAAAGGTCTTTTTAAGTTAAAAAAAATTTTTTTAATTGAAGCATAATGTGCATGATGTAAAAACTGTAAAAATTGGAACTGTCCAACCTGATGAGTTGTCACAAACCGAACACACACATGGAACCAGCACTCATTGCAAAACACCACCGGCAGGGTCAGGACTAGGGCAAGTGAGACACTCACCTCCTGAGTAAAATGTAAGGGGGTGCCAAAAAGCTCAATCATCAAGACAAATAACGTTTTAATGCAATATTTTTTAAAAATCAAAACTAATGCCAAAAAAATTCATGATGACAGAATATCAAAATGTTAGGTAAAGACAGGATTAGTAACAATGCCATGATGAGTCACATGAAAGCTTAGGGCAAAGGGAAATATCTGTAAGGCCGATTCTGCCTTATTTGCCTCACCACAGCCCCATTCCTGATCACCAGCCCCGCTCATGGGCACTACCATCCCTCCAAGGGTAACTTATCCAGACTTCTAATCCATAGATAAGTTTTGCCTGGTTTTGAACTTTGCATGTACTAAATCACACTCCTTTTTGCATTTGGCTTCTTTCACATCTGTGAGCTGTAGCCACATTCTTGCCTGCCAGGGAAAGATGCTTAAAAAGGGAAATGATGATGTGCTGGCTGAGTGTTTGAGAGACCAGAGAGGTGGCAGATGGGAGGACAAACAAGAAGAGCTATAGCAGGGCCAGTGGGATGAAAGAAGGGGATGGAGTCCATTGCCTGTTTTGGAAGGGTAGAGTCCACAGGGTTGACTGGGTATTGAGGAGGAGGGAGAAAGAACTGTTGAGGAAGATGTCAGATCTCTGGCTTGGGCTATTTGGTGGACAGAGGAAACGTCTCTGCGATGGGGACCAGGAGAGATGGGAGAGGGTGATGATTTTAGACTTAATCATGGTGAAGGCTAGTTACCTGTGGCTAGGAACCTGTGGGGGCATTCAAAGGGCTGTCTTGGAGGCATCCGGACAGACAAGTCTGGTGTGGGAGACAACGTGCAATATCCCCCAGCATTGGCGAGCAGGTGGTGGCCCTGCTGAGAGCAGAGGGCTGGGAAGAGGCACGTGAAAGGATCAAGAAGGAGGAGCCGAAAAGTGCTCTGTGAGCAGGCGGCGTGAACAGGTGCGCAAGTCAGAATGAAAATAGTAAACACACCAGACTGTCCTGCCTGGCGCATCAGGCCTTCCAGGAGTCCAGCACAGTGTTTACCTGCAGCCTGGGAGGATCGAGACATCCCGCGGATTGGGGCCTCTCCCGTCCCAGCCCCTGGCAAGCCCCACTTGCGTCAGCGGCAGCTGACTCAGCAAAAGCCGCCAAGGACACTTGCCTTTAAAGGCAAAAAAAAAAAAAAATCGTCTTTCCTCGGGCAGCTTTACTCACTCCTGACTCCGGAGTTGCTAAGACCGCCCCAACACCGCGGTCGGCCGGCTGTGGACCCGGAGCGTGCTAGCGTGCTCGCCGGCACGCACCAGGCCGCCCCGCCAGTCCCAGGGAGCCTTTTTCCTCCGACTGGCTAGGACTAGAACTGCCTGGAATCCAAAAGTTCGAGTTCCTTCCAGGGCTAAATGCAGCCTCCTGCGAACAAAGCTGCCAGTGTGAGGCTAGCTTGGGGAGGGGCTCCTTGGTCCTTCCAAGCGGAGCCCTAGGGCTTCACCGCCTCCTTACACTCCCCTTTAAATCTTTGGAGTAGGGTAGGCTTGGGAAAGGGCTGAGGCTTCCTCAGGTCCTTCCCTGCTCAAAAACCCTCGATGGCTCCTCACTGCCCACTGAATAAAGCCTAACTCCTATACCTAGCATTTGACCCTCTTCAGCTTCTTCTCCCGCTCAGATTCCGCGAACTTCATCCCCTTCCCGCTCCCAACCCTCTGCACTTCCGCCGCAGGGGCTACTTAGCCTGGCCCCTCTGCCTTAAGCTGCACCTTCATGACCTGGCGATGGACATTTGCTGTCTCCCCAGGCAACCCAACCTTCCAGGTTCACTTTCTTAGGCTTTCTCTGATGTTCCCTCCCTGGTTGGAGTTAAATCTGGTCGCGGAGGACTCAGCCATCCAAAAACTAGTCTACCTGCGAATCTAATATCTGGCCAGTGTCAATAGCATCTGATGAGTTTACCTCTACACAGTACCTACCAGGGATCATAAAGCTTTTACAATGAGAACATTTAGAAATGGAATTTCAAGCAAATGATAGGGGTCTATTGGGGCAAGTAGGATGGGGTAGGGTGAAGGCAAAGCTGTTTTTCTAGCTACTCTGCTCTGTCTTCAAGTTCCACCCTGACCATAGCAAGGCAGTTTGATTGAACTTCTGACATCACAAATTGTGTGTGTGTGTGTGTGTGTGTGTGAGTCACTCAGTCATGTCCGACTCTTTGCGACCCCATGAACTGTAGCCCTCCAGGCTTCTCTCTCCATGGAATTCTCCAGGCAAGAATACTGGAGTGGACTGTCTTTCCTTCTCCAGAGAAACTTCCCAACCCAGGGATAGAACCCTGGTCTCCTGCCTCGCAGGCAGATTCTTTATCGTTTGAGCTACAGGGAAGTAATACATTATTTGGATAAACTTTTGTACATAATCTGTTTTTCCTCTGGCCAACTCAGGAGGCGATTGTTACGCCCATTTTACAGATGTAGGTCTTGAGGTTACAGAGAGAAGGGATTTGTTCAGTGATGTTTGGCAGGTAAACAGCAGAACCGGGACTCAGGAAACCGAATCCAGGGCTCCACCACCAGGCATGTGGTCAAGAGATTCTTTCTTTCCTTCAGCATTTACTGTCTGTCTCCTCTCTTTCCAAGTGATTTTCCCCTTGCCAAACATGGCCTTCCCTCTGACCCACCTGCTGAACTCATATTTAGTCTACTAAACCCTGCTCAGCCTGCCTTCTCCCTATCCTGAAGCTCTCTCTACTCCCTCTCCTTCCTTTGTGGTACAAGATCTGCTCCAATACACATTCTTAACCATGCACACCCAGCTCAGTATTGTTGCTGTGCACCTCCCCTCTTCATTCTCTCCAGTCTGGGGAATCTGTAAGGTTAGCAACAGGCTTGGTTGCCTCTGTCCCTGGAGAAGCAGCCAGCACAGACAGGGCTGGCCTGGAGAAAGAAAGAGAGCTTGATAGTGAGGGCACTCCATGAGCTAGGTGGGGCACAGCCACAGCTGGGGAGAGGTATACACAGTAGACTGAAGGTATTCGGCAACAGGGAGCAATGGAGAGACTTGGAGCAGGGAAGTGGCAAAACCTGAAAGGTACTTCAGGGAACACTTGTGTTGGCAAGAAACAAGCAGACTAGCTGCTCATGTGTTCATTCATTTCTGCCTTCTTCCTTCACCTCTGTGTCTCCACTATAGAAGCCATCCTCAAGGTGCTTAGTCTGGAAGAAAGAAAGCACAGCAGCACACTAAGAAACATCAAAAGGTAAAAGGGAGAACAGCTCCCTCGTGGAGGACTCAGGCATGCCTCCTGTAAGAGGCCCTTCTAGAGGTGCTTTGTGCCATCAGAAGCAGTTTGGCTTGATGAGGTGGGGGTGGAGGGCGTCAGGGAGAGGAAACAATCTGAGCAAAGGTACAGATGTGGCCAGTGCAAGTGTGGAGGTGAGGCTAAGCCTGTAAATAATGCCCTGAAGGCCGTGCTAGCCAGGCTGGACCTTGCTGCCTCTATAGCAACATGGGACATACAAACAGAAGAATGAGGGTCAGCACTAGAGGACGAGAGCCAGAGATGCCGGAGGCCCTGCAGGCAGCAGAGGAGAAGGAGGATGAGGTGGTACAGAAAGGTGAAATCGACGGGACTTAGGGGCTTGGGCACCAGATGAAGAGAGAGGTGGCCCCAAGCTTTCCAGGCTGTGCAACTGGGAGACCATAGAAATAGGAGCCATGGGCAGAGGTGCACCAAGACGGGGCCTGCCTTCCCTGCCAGGGCTCCCTTGGCCAGCATTGGACCCACAGCCCAGACAAAGGACTCCACTGGTCATGCCGAGGCTCCTCCTTCCCAACAGAAAATAGCCCCTCCTGACCCCTTCCACAGAGAAAGGGACCCTCAGGTTAACCTCAGGATTTTGTCCAGACCTTTGTCCAAGACCTTTGGACTAGGGGTCTTTCCCTTCACTGTGTCTCAAATAAGACACGAGTCCAGAAGAAGAAATAAGGTGAAAACAGATGAAATAAGGTGAAAAAATACCACTACCACTAAAGAGGGCCTTACATGCAAGTCAACATGTGCTAAGTACTCCATGGGCTGACCTGGACATTGTATCTCTCATGTTAGCACCTGAAGTTGGTGGTCGTGTTCATTCCGGGTTAACCAGAAGCAAGCAGAGCTTCATAGGCTTGCACTTTGCCTAGGATCATACCAGGGCTGGTCTACAGCGGAGTTGGTTCAAATCCAAGTTCTCCTATGTTCTTATCACTCATATTTTTCACACTTACCTGTCACCATAGTCACATGTGCTCTCAGGAGTAGAGAAAAGCTTCACAGAGGAGGTGATATTAAAGTCCAAGAAGAGGTGGGCATAGATTTTCAGGCGGAGGGCCCAGCTTGTGCTAAAGCCAGGCTTGGTTTACAAACAGGAATGTGGGGTTGGAGAGGGGTAGGGAGGAAATCACGGAGCGAGACCTCCCGTAGTCTAACAAATACTTAAATACCACTTACTACATAACAGAGGCTGCTCTAAACACTTTTCAAATATTAACTCACTTAATCTTCGTAACAAATCTACGAGGTGGTACAATCATTACAGCTAGTTTCCCGAAGTTATCCCTTGGCGGAGTGAGGACTCCAGTCCTCACTCTCACGCGCGACCTTGTGCGGCTCCGAGTTTGGTCTCACAGCCGGTAAGAGCGCCTCCATTTTGCTACTGGCCGCTGAAGCCCAGAGAGGTGCGCACACTTGCAGAGAGTCACACAGCCAGAGAATCCTCAGGACTCAGGGAGAAGCGGAGATCCGCAGCCAGAACAAAGTACCCAGCGGGCGCCCTCCCTACCCACGCCCCTCACTCGCCCGGACCACAACCGGGCCCCCTCCCCGTGGAGCCCCGCCCCGGACGTGCCCCAGTCCCCG
>SJXQ01008858.1:593086-617628 GCA_006408695.1 Aepyceros melampus
CTGCCCACCCCTCCGCCCCGCCCCCCCAGCTTCGCTAGCCAATGGCTGGGGTCCTATAAAGGCGACAGTCTGAGTGCTCAAAGGTAACCAAAGCGAGAATTCAGACAGTGGGCCGCAGGTCTCAGCAACTAGCTCGCTAGGCAGGGGGAGGCCAGGCGAGTCGCAGACGGAGTCTCCAGACCGAAGCCGAAGCGGGATCCACAGAGCGCAGCCCGCCCGCGCACCCGGTGCCGCGAAAGCCTCCGGCGCAGCGCGGCCATGGAGCCCACCAGCAAGGTGAGTCCGCGCGCCCGCGGGCCCTCCCTGCCGGGAACAAAGGCGCGGACCCCCGCTGATCGCTCCGCTGGCCTGGGCCTCTCCCCCGGCCGGCAGCGCAGCGCCCTGTCGGGCTGGGGGACAGTGACAGGGATGGGCTCGGGATCTGGCGGGCGCGAGGGCGCCGCGTGCGTAGGTGGCGCCCCCACTGAGTAATTGGCTTCCTTCCGGGGAGCCGCGAGGTCCACGCGGCCCGGCGGGGCCCGGGGACCCAGGGCCCGGGCGCGGCACGTCGCTCACGATCCTCCCCGGCTGCGGCCCCGCGCCGGCTCCTCCCGGGGCGGGGGAGGGGTCCGAGCGCGGCACCCATTGGCTGAGCCGGCCGAGCCCCCGGCCGGGCCCCGGCCCTTGAGCGCGGAGGAGGAGGGACCCGCCCCCGCTCGGCAGGCTGGGAACCGCTGCTCTCATTTCCCGGGCGCCACACTGGGCGCGCGGCCTGGTGCTGGGCGTTTTCCGCCTCCCCGCGCGGTCCCCGCGCCAGCCCTCTGGGGCTCCGAGGCGGAGGGCAGTCTGTTAAGGCCCGGGCTTCAACCCCAGGATGTCTGGCTGCAGGGCTGAGGCGAAAAGCCCGCACACGAGGCCCTTCTTTCCGCGTAGGGCAGGCCCCAGAACTTGTAGCCAAGTGGGGCGATGTGCTCCGAGGTGGCGCGTTTCCCTGTTCAGGCGGGGCTGATGAGGGCCGCGCGGAGAGCGTACACCGGGGGCCGCGCCGCGATCCCGGAGGGGACAGGGGTTCGGGAAGGGGGCCCGGGCTTGAGTGGAAGGAGCTCGCGCCAGGGAGCTGCGGGACACGGCACTGTGAATAGATGAGGACTCTTCCCGCGGGAACAAACTGCCTCGATAAGATCTCTTTTTCTTCCCCCTGTAGGACTTGCCCTAGAGAGGATCTTTGTGACTTTCCCAGAATGACTCCTTTCCAACAAGTATTTACTGGGCCCCACCTTTTGTGTAGGGCCTTATTTCTTTCCTCCCTCCTTCCTCCTTCTATAGAATATTTCAAGTCGCTTTTTTTCGAGCAGGGAAGGCGCGAGGGTGTACGTTTTTTCACCTGGTATGGGTTAGCACTGAGTTGCGCACTACCCTTCCTATGGGCGGTGGAGGTGTCCGGTGGAACTGAGCAAGGTTTTGACTGGGCAGAGCGGTGCGTGACAGTGTGGCCAAGCTGTACCCTCAGCGGGAAAAGGCGCCTTTGTGCCTGAGGAATCCAGACAACTTGCTTCACCAGCCCGCCCTGGCCTGAAGGGAGACCCTGAGCCCAGAACACATTTCCCGACAGTCATAGGTGAGCCGTTATGCTGCGATATAACAAAATACAAATAAAATGAGAAGCTCTTTTAGCTAATGGTAAGAACTTACCACTGCAAAGTTTAAATACTTGCTTGCTATGTTAGCTCAGGGCTCTAGCAGGTCACTTAACCTCTCTGGGCTTCAGTTTCACTGTCTGTAAGAGAAGGATAACTTTTTCACTCCTTCAAGGGAAAGAAATGTCTGTTCAGTGTATGATGCAGGACCTGGGTGTTTATTTGTTGAGTGGATAAGTGAATATTCTGAGTGGAGAAAAAAGTGGAGGAGAAACTCAACAGCTGCTTAATAGTTTACTAGGCTCTGGGCTCAAATGCTTTTCAGTATCACTGACCCTCTATATGGTTCAGGGAGGGAGCTCAGAGAAGAGAAGTAACTTTCCTGAAGTCAAACATCTAGTAAGTGGCTGAACTGGATTTGAACCCCGCTAATCAGAAAGGGCTTTCAGTCTACACTGTCCCTTTTCACCATGAGCCTTTCTTGAATTTTGAATGGAGGGGAGAGAGTTTGCTTGACTTCCAGGGCTGCCCATGTGCCAGCCAGTTCTAAATGCTGTAGCAGGTGGGTGTTTTTCATGCAGTACCCTCCAAACTCTTGATTACCTGCTCCATCAGTAAATAATTTTGAAGTGCGTCCTTTCCAGTGGTTTGTCTGCATTTATTCTTGCCTGGGAAATCCCATGGATAGAGGATCTTGGCAGGCTATAGACCATGGGGTCACAAAGAGTCAGACGTGACTGAGCATGCACACAGAGATTCATATATGTGCACTGTTATAATAATTGATTATATGAGTACATAAAGTAGAAATTTCAAAAGGCAAATACAGATAGTAGTTACAGTAAAAAAAAAAAAAATTCTTTTTTTTTTTTCTAAACCTTCTACAGACCATCCTGTATACATTCTAGAAAAAACTCCTTCCCTTTGGACCTGTTGACTCAATCAGCATGCCCAGTCCTTTTGTGCAGGAGGTTAAACTGAGGCCTGGAGAGGTTATATCACTTGCCCAAGGTCTTAAAACCAGGGGTGTATGATTCTGAAGTTCGCTTTGCCATGTTCCTCCTCATCTCCTTAGAACTGGAAACTGACTCATCTGACTTCCCTGCATTTTGTGGTGCTTCTCTGTGGCTCACTGTGATGTTTACCTGAGTGAAAAGTAGGGAGGAGACAAGTTGAAGACCCTCTTGTTCCAGCCGGGAGTTTGCTCACACTCCCTACTGGGCAGCAGACAAGGGTGAGTTCCGCCCCAAAATGTCTCGCCCAGCCCTTTGTGAAGACCCCTCAACTAGTCCTTCCTGGCACCCTAATCACACCCCAGGACCTCTGCCGACTCCACCCTCCATACAGAGGAGAAATGAGAAATCTGCGGGGTTCCTCAACCCTTCAGCGGTACAAAGAGCATAGGCTTTTGAAGTCCTGCATTTGTGGTTTTGAATTCCAGCTTTAGCTCGTTACCGCGTCCACAGAATGATGTCATTTTCATCATTAGAGTATCTGCAAGAACTCAGAAATAAATGTGTCTGTCTGTCCCCATGGATGCTCCATAAATGTCCCTTGCTTCTCTGGACTCCCATGATGCATTGCACTTACCTGGGCCCTAGGTGACCTGGGGTTACCTAGGTTGCAGCCTCTGTCCAGAAGTCTGGCAGTCTGGCAATGGGAGCCTTTGGGGAGCCCCAGCATACCAGGGCTGTATCACTTGTTCAGGCAAATCCTTAAAGTTCTAACTGGCCAGTTCTTCTCCACTTGGGGTTTGTCAGGAAGCTGTTTTGCAGAGCAGAACATGGGTGAGAGTGCCAAGCCCCTAGATGGGTCCACTGATGGGGCTGCCCTGCCTTCCCTGTGAGGGTCATACCAAGACATGATGACATCACGGTTCAATGGAAAATGACTTTTCCAAGGTCATAAACCACAAAAGACACTGCCAGCCTTTCTGGGATGGCCCAAGAAGATGATAAAGGAAAGTCCCCAGCAGGGACCTTCCAGTGCATGGCCCAACTCTCCATTTGATAGATGAAAACGGAGGCTAGAGAAGGAAAGAAGCTTAACCAAGATACAGCTGTCCAAAAACTTGAGATGTTCACTATTTTTTTTTAAATACTTCCTCTTCTACACCCCTCTTTTCTGTCTCACCCTCCGTTCACCCCAAATGAACAGGAATTCTCAGACTCCAGGACTTTCCAGGCTCTTTCTGGGTGCAGTCTAATAGCTGGGTTAGATATAATTTGACAACTGAAAGCCTTCTGTGAAAGGAAACAAGACATCCTCACAACACTATGACCTTGGAGATGTGACTCTCCTCAGCCTTGGTTTTCTTCCCCATAAAATGGAGGTTCACTCCCCATGGTGCTTGTGTGAGACTGGTCCTGTGCCCTAAACCAGGGTGGTGGCTATTTTAAATGGAAGGACCCTTTGCACGTCCAGTTTGGGTGTGCAGACATTGTAAACATCTCTATGATGATCCTTGTCCCAGCTGAGCCGTTTCAGGACCAACCCTAACTGGCCTGGAGCTGGGTCAACCCTAAATCCCCCCATAATCAGCTTGTGACTCCAAGGAGCTCAGCTTTACCCAGTGCCTCCTGATCAGGCACTGACAGGATGTCAGGGCCTAGAGCTCTGCTCCAGCTCCAGGGATACAGTCATCCAGTTCTCCCCCAGCCCACCCCACCCTAGCTGGCAGAGCTGGGGAGGCCTAGGACAAAGGAGAACTGTGCAGCATTGGCTTGGGACCTGCAACCTCACCCTTCCCCCACCTCACTCCTGGGCAGAGAGGCAACAAAGTCACTCAGCGTCCCCAGGATTGTGGAGGCTGAGAAGCCTCCGGGTTGGACTTCTGGGCTCAGAGAGGCTGTGTCTAGGCCTGGCCACCACAACAAACCTCTAGCTGTTAACCCGCCTCATCCACGGGAGGAGTGGAGTGGAGCCTAAGACTCAACTGTCCGACCTCCTGGCCAGGGAGACAGTAGGTAATGCATAAACACTGGGGTTCTGCAGTAACTGAGCAGGGCTCCCATACCTTGAACTCTGGTAGACTGAGGACAGTTTACCCTTTCTAAGACTTCAGCACCAGCACTGTGCTGGCTTTTGCTTCCCAAGGGCCTTGGCACCCTGGAAGGGGAGAGAGCTCTTGCCAGACCCCAGCTTAGAGAACCTTTGGCTATTGAGGCCTCTGCTGAACAGGACATCTGCCCAAATCATCTAACCTAGAGCTCACTGGGGAGTGAGGAGGAAAGGGCTCCATTGGAAACAGCTCTACCATTTCACCCCAGGCCAGCCATACCTCTTGCTGGAGCTTTTTTCCCCAACTGTAACTGGCTCAGTGGTAAAGAATCTGCCTGCCAATACAGGACTCATGGATTCAATCCCTGGGTCAGGAAGATCCCCTGGAGAAGAATATGGCAACCCACTGCCGTATTCTCGCCTGGGAAATCCCGTGGACAGAGGAGCCTGGTGGGCTACCGTTCATGGAGTCTCAAAGAATTGGATACAGCTTGCGACTAAACAACACAGAAATAATACCTACCTCTCTAGGTCAGGTTGCAAGGTTTTTTTTTAAGTTACAGAAGTAATGAAGCCAAATATAGAGAAGCATGCAAAGTAAGAGTGAACATCTTCTCCCAGTTGTAATCACTGGATATTTACCCCCCACAGACTTCTTTTTGTGCAAGTGTATATATATGTCTATAAATGGAATTTAGAGTAATTGGGTCACACTTTCTACATAGTTCTGTGTAGCCCTGTGCATTCCCTCCTGTTCACCCACCAATACCTATGGTGTTTGTCTCTGCACATTTAAGCTCTTGCTGTGATAGAAAGTGATTATCTCCTCCTTCCTTACACACAGTGTACATTCTATACATTGCTTACTACTTTTCTTTCTTCCCTGGCATTCTTTTCATATCAAGTACATATAGGTGTGTTTTATTCTTTCCAACAGGTGCATAATATTCCATTACAAGATGTCCTGCCCAATTAAGAATTAAGTGATTGTCCCCATCACTCTCTTCATGCCACTCACCACCTGATATATTTTAGGTGTATCAAGGTTCTACCTTCCCACTCCCCCCACTGCTGCCCCATCTAAAATATCAAGTACCATGAAGCAGGGATTCAGTTTAGTTTGTTGCTGAATCTCCACTGACCAGAACGGTGTTGGGGACCTGCACTCAAGTACTGCCTTTCCTTAGTAATATAACTTCTTATTCTTAGGAAGCCTCTTTTATGGAGAACAGGAGATCTTAGGGGAAGGAACTTTTTCAAGGTCATACAAGTAGGGGAGCTGAGACTTAACCTTGTCAGCAGAGAGGCTGGGGTTGCATATTCCCATAGTCTTATCAAGTTAATCTTTTGATAGTCAAATAGGGACGCACCCCCGCACTGAACAGGTCCCTCTCTGGGGTGTTGGTTTCTCCACATGCCCAGGTGCTGGCTCAAGGAGTCCGTTGTTTGTTTGCAATTAACATCTTTTTGAAAGGTGATTTGGTTTTGCCTGGAAGGCTTTGAAAAATCCGGTGCACTATCATATGTTGGGTTTGCACACAGCCATTCAGAGCACCTGGGACTTAAAGTAGAGACTGGCAAATTTTTTCTGTAATGGGCCAAATAGTAAGTAACTATTGTCAGCTCTGTGGGCCGCATGGTCTGCTGTTGTAGCACAAAGGGAGCCGTAAACAATACAGTCTACACAAACAAGTGTGGCTATGTTACAATCAAATGTCATTAATGGGAACTGAAATTTGAACTTTTCTTTTTTTTTGGTTGTGCCGTGTGGCTTGCAGAATCTTAGTTCTCCAGCCGGGGATTGAACCCCAGGTACACAGCAGTGAAAGTGCTGAGTCCTAAGCACTGGACCGCCAGAGAACTCCCTTGAAGTTGGAATTTAATAGAATTTTCATGTATCACAAAGTTTTGGTCTTCTCTCCCCACCCACCACCCCCAGCCACTTAAAAACGTAAAACCCATTCTTAGCTGGCAGGCTGGATTTGACCATGACCACGGGCCATAGTTGACTAACCTGGGCTTAGAGCAAAATCAACCCAAGTGGCCAAGAGGTTTCTGAGTGTGGGTTTGGGCTGTCCTGGCTCAGACAGGGCAAGGCACAGCAAGTTGCTGGGATGAAATGTGACCTACATAGGAAGGAAGCACCAGGTAGAAACCTTGTTTCCTTTTGGGCACTGGTACCCGGAAGCAGAGGGAGGACATGAGCAGGAAGGATTTGGCAGCAGAGACCCCTTGAAATGAGGCTTCGCAGCAGCCAAAGGCCTTCTGGCCATCCGCTTTTTCCTCTCTGAGTCTCCAGGCTCTCCTCTGAAGTGAGAGCAATCTCTCCCCCAGAGCCTGGTGGTGGTGGTTAAATCAGGATGTGGAAGCAGCCCTGGCACGCTGCCCGGGGCCTGGCTGGTGCTGCCAGCGCTGATAAAAGTGGCAGCTCCCTCCTCTACTCTCTGCTTTAAAGATTGATGAGCACCTTCTTGCCTCTAGGGCCACTGCGGGGTGCAGGGGTGGCTCAGCCATGAAGTCCTGATGAAGAAAAGGGCTGGAGAGGAGTAAATAAATGCCTCAGGTCACCTGAAGGTTGTGCTTCCCAGGGTTATCATACTTCTTGAAAAGACCTGGAAGGCTGGAAGAGTTCAAAGAGTAAAATGTCTGTCCAAGAATCCAAAGAACTCAAGTCCCAAGACTGGCTTCTGTTTGCTGAGTATCCTGGCCCCTACCTTCTGGGCTTAGGCTCCCCATCTATCATGGGAGAGCATTAGAGCAATTCTGCAGTTTCTTGGGCTTCTTCTTGTACTGACCAGAATTTTGTTCAAATGAAATCTTAGAAAAGAAATGTACACAAAATAAAAAGGAGCTGTCATCGATCCGATAAGCCCCTGCCCCACCCTTCTTAGAATTGGGGGCCATGCAGTCCTTGTTCCTTGTTCCAATGTACCCCAGGGCCACGTGGGAGCTGTGGAAGGAGGAAGGGATACGAGCCACCTGTGGCTCGTCCCGACTCCGGGACCCTCCCCGCAGACCCTCCTCCCACAGGGAGTGACCTACCTCAATGGCGTGGCCACATGCCCTCCCTCTGCCAGTACTGACCAGGAGAGCCCAGGGCTGGAGTGTGTGCCAGGGCAAGGCCCGGCCCACAGGCGCAGGTCAAAAGGCCACGCGTGATGTTTGGCAAGTTATGTGACCTGGCCAGGCCCCCCGGCATCTCCGTGTGTAGGAGGAGAGGTTCCAAAGCTGGCAGGCACCTCATGGGTGGCTTCCTGGGAGAGGGAGAGCTCTCAGTGGGCCTCAGGACCCCCAGAATTGGGGTGGAGCTGGTGAGGGATGGGGCCGTGAGAGCCGCCTCTGTGCAGGGCCCTGAGCCCAGGCGTTTGCTGGGGCACCCCTCAGAGAATCAGAGTTTGAACTCAGAGGGCTTTACCTCCCTGTGGGGTGGGGTGGAGGCTGGAGAGTTACTATTAGGCTTTTTCCAGCCCTCAGAGCTGATATTCCAGTCCTCATCGGGGTCTGTTACATGACCAAGTTGGAATCTGTTAGGATGAATGCTGTGCTGGGGGGAATAGATATCACAGAGCCAATTTTGCCCAAAACACTCATTTCGAAAGTGACCGGTTACCTTTGTACAAACATTCAGTGCTGCATCCTACTCTGGGCACTCTAGGCCCCATTCAGTTTCCAGTGTGGTGGGGGAACAGCAGTTGGGTATTCCCCGACTGCTTGGAGCAGAAGCTGAGACTACAGAGGACACAGCAAGGGCAAAGGTCTGGAATGGCAAGGGGTGTTCTAGAAGGTGGCTCCATCCTCAGAGGTGGTCATAGGTGGCCGGGGCTCTCAGATTCTGGGCTCTCCATTGCTCCTCCACCTCTATAAAATGCTTCCATGAGAAAGCCATGAGCTGTGGAACTTGGAACCCTTCTCATCAACTAGTCCATCAGCTTGGCACCTAAATAAATACATGCTGAAGAGAATGGACTGCATTGCTGCCTTTCAGTTCCAGCCACAGGGCTGGTGGAGGCAGATGGCTTCCCATCCCTCCCTGATTCAGCAGACACCTGTCAAGTGAACTCTGCCGGCTCCATGATGGGCATTGACCCAGAACTCGACAGCAAGCCTTTAGGGAAGGCACTCTTACCCCATTTCCCATGTGAGGAAACTGAGACCCAGAGTCAAAGCCACCACAAAGACCAATTTCAAGGTGAAAGGAAATGGCACTCTGCCTTTCGGCCTGGGTCTCCTGGTTCCTAGTCCAGTAGTGATCATGCTGGGCGTGGCGGGAGCAGCAGGGGCAGAGATGAGCGCTGTGTGTCTGCCTAGGAGCAGGGCCATGCTCCTCCCCTGCGTCAAGCATCCAGCCACACTGAGCATGAATCCAACTGTGCTGGGCCCCTCAGCTTCCCCCTACACGTACTGTTCTGTCTACCTGGAATGCAGTCTTGCCACCGCTTCTCCGCTTGGCAAACTCCCTGCATGTCCTTCACGGCCCAACTCCAGTGTCACCTCCCAGGAACCTACCTTTGATTGATCATCCCAGGTGAAATTAGAAGTTTGTCCCTGCAGGGCTCCCGTAGTGCCCTGGATGAAGCTCAGACACACCAGTTTCCCCCTTCCCAATGGACCTAATGCTTTTCCTTGATGTCAGGAAAGGGCCGGGAGCATGAATCACTGAGCCTTTTAGTAGGTGCTGATGCAACAGCCTGCCTGGGTGGAGTGCATATAACCCCATGGTTGAGTGGGCAGGTTTTCTAAAGCAGAGTTTGACCTTGACAGGTGGCAGCCCCCACTAGAGGCACAGCTGCTCAGTGGGGCCCCCAAGACTGACTTCAGAGGCCCAGAGACCCCTGGCACATCAGAGCCAGACTGAGACAGGGCCTGTAGTAATAGTACTGATCCCCTACAGAGCCCCTCCTGTGGTGTCATTCAGGCAAAGGGCGTGATTTTTACCAGATCCACATAGCATCTGTATCATTTTTCACTATGTTTGTTTAAATTGCTGTGTTCTAAATAATATGAAACCACAAGACTTGTAAAAAATATTTTTAAATAGGTGATACCTTCATGTGATACAAAATAACAAAATGTACAAAAGGATGGAAAATGAAAATTTTTCCTTCTACCCTGCCTCTGCCACCCAGATCCCCCAGGTACACTGCTACCTTTCTTGTACATTCTTTTAAGTAAACAGGTATATATATTCTCCCCAACCCCAGCCTTTTTTTCCTCCACACAAAAGGTAGCATACAACACACCGTTCTGAAGCCTTGCTTCTTACTTAATTATAACAGGAGGAGTATGCCAAATCTCTACCTAAAGAGCTTTTTTTTTAGGTACCCTATTATATAGCCATGCCACATTTCTTCAAATCATAGGTTTGCATTGCTAGTTTTCTGTTTATTCTTGTGTGTACCAGGAAAATACATATCTTGAATACCATTAGTATCAGATGATGGCCAACCCCAAGGCCAGCCCCAAGCTGACGCCTGTGACTCACAGGCAGAAAGCTCCCATGTGTGGGGCTCAACAGCCACTGTCAAGCCCTCCTGTCCTTGGGATATCTTCCACTTAGTCCCAGTGGTCGCCCTGGGAGTTGGGCTAGGCCAGGCTCCTCCCAAGGCGCTCGCCACCCACCTGGAACCAACAGTCCAGGGTCTGAAGACTCCCCAGGCAGTTGCAAGGAGGCTCTGGGAGTATTAGGGTATGCTGGGCAGGGTGGGCCATGAGGGGCCGGACTGAAAAGGAGTGCAGCCTGCCAGGAGGAAAGCCCCACCGTCTAGGATGAGTGGCCAGAGTTTGGCCAGAAAGGGGCCATGGGAAGGAAGGACCTAGCTTCTCCCCCTGCTGCCCCAACAAGAAATGGGCTCTGAACTCCGGCTGGCCGAAACCTCCTTCCTCTTTCTCAGCCTCTGACGTGAGAACCTTCGCTTTTGCAATCATTGGTCTGACGGCTTCTAGAGAATGAAAAGACCATACTAGGAACGTGTCTAATTAACACCTAAACCCAGCAATATCTGTGAGGATCTTGAAGTCAGGGCTGCTTCTGGGTTCTGGTGGGGGGGAGGAGGAGAGGCCGAGGCCCATAGCAAGGCCGTGGCCAAGCTGAGGCTCTCCCTGCAACGGGCAGGAGTGGCTCCGGATCCGCACCTCCACCCCTCCCCTCTGGTGCCAAGTTTGGTGTGTGATGCACCTGGTGAATACCTGTTGTTTCTTTGGCATCCCACCCCCAGGCTCAATTCTTTCAGTCAGTTAAGAGCCCGCCTTAACTGGCTTCTTCATTTTACAGAGGAAAAAAAAAGTTCTCTCCCTTTCTTTAGCAAGGCACCTCACTCACCCAGGCCCTCCTGCCGGCTGGCCTCCTCCCTGCCTGCCACCTTCCTGCCCTTGGCTTCCAGGAGACACAAACCCCCGCCCTTTTTCTACCCCAGCCCTTTGCCCATTGAAAACACCTTGACCCAGCACTCTTACTCACCTTGGGTCATGTTACTTTAGCAAAGCACATTCCTGTCTGGTATGTCATCTATGTCCAAACAGCCCGGGAAGCTCATGGTCTCAGGATGGTTGTCCTGAGTTTCAGCCTGGTTCTCTGCAACCCCCTGAATAAGTTGGAACTGGTCTCCACCTTGGTGTCCGCACTGTGATAGAGGCAAGAGTTTGCAGCAAATAGGGCCCTGGAGGAGTAGGGACAGGGATCTACCTGGTGGAATTCACAGCTCAAGGAAGTCAGTGGGCTGGAATTAGAAGCCTGCATCCTCATCTCCAAATCCAGGGTACTTCCCCCACCCATCTATGCTGCTCTTCCCACATCATTCGGCACCCCCTTGCATTGATTCCTGGGCCTCTTAATCAGAATCTGGGGCCCCCTCAACCCCAGGATTCACCAGGGCAATGAGGTGAATGCCAGGCCCTGGCTACAGAGAGGGAGAAGACCCTGATTCTCCTCTCCCCAGGAATAAGTCTGGCCAGCCCCGTGTCTAGAAGTTGGCAGGGCTGGTTTGGGCACCTGAGGTCAGGATGTGGCCAAGTTTCTTGGGAGAAGGGCTGGTGTGGTGCCAGGAGTCAGGCAAGATATCTGAATGGGAACCTGCCAGCCAAGCCCTGCCCTCTAGTAACCTGGGCCCCGACATGCCTGTAACAGTGTGGGTTTTTTTTTCCCTCTGTAGAAGCTGACGGGCCGCCTCATGCTGGCCGTGGGAGGGGCAGTGCTCGGCTCCCTGCAGTTTGGCTACAACACTGGAGTCATCAACGCCCCCCAGAAGGTGAGTGCCATCCCGTCCTCGGCTTCTCAACACCAGCGGGTGCTGCTGTGCACCCTCACCACACCCCACCCACATACACACTCACCCTGCCTCTCGGATGTTGATGACATCAGCAAATCCTCTGACCCTGATCGGGTTAGACACTCGTAGCTTTGGCCTTGGAGTCTTAAGGCCCACAGAGTCGCGGGATCTTTACAGATCATCTCGACAAACCTCCCACCCAGCAGAGCCATGCTCCATGTAGTGCTGCATTCACGTGGCCCTTGGGTTACAGAGGCTGCCTTGGTGACTCTCACCTGCTGCTCACACCGCACTGTAAGGCAGGCAAGCGGGTAGCCATGCCCACTCCTACCCTGCAGGTGTGGGGAATGGCCAGAGCCTGCCCGGCATCACCAGCCAGTAAGGATGGAGCCAGGAGGCAACATCAGTGCCTCGGTGGCCTCCTCGCCAGGTGGTCCCTGAACCCGTGCTCTCACCCATCCACACACGGCACACTCCCTTGTAAGGGAGCCCAGTCTAGGCTGAAACTGCCTGTCTCCTTGCAGGCCCTAGGGCCAGGCAAAGCAAAAATGGCTTCTTGTCCTAGGAACCAGGGCGGGGTACATATCTGTTTACTCCCTTCTCCTCACAACACACCCCATATCTGTTCTCACTTGTTCACCTGAGTGTCTGGACAGGGAGGGACCCCAGTGAGCACCTCCAGCCTAGCCAGCCCACTAATTTAGAGAGGAGGGGAAAGGAAGGGGACAGGAGAGGAGACTGTGACAAGTCCCTCCTCTATACCAGGCCTACTGTGTACATTCATAACATCGGGCTGTGATTTCTACTTTATAGACCTGAAAATCACGGCTCAGGGCAGATGAAATGACCAGCAGGCTCAAAGTCACATAGCTAGGGGATGTCAAGTCAGAAGCCAAACTCTCTTGTTTACACAATCTTGGGCCGTCTTCCTGACCAACCACTTTGTCAGTTTAAAAGTCCATACCTTCCCCGGGCAGGACAAAGTGAGAGTGGACCAGTCCTCTGAACACATTCACGGTCCAGACGGGTGAGGCCAGAAAGTGAGTGTGGCTGGCTCCAGAGGATCCAGGCCTATTTGGGGGAGTGGGGTGGCAACCAGGAGTCAGAGTGGGGCCTCCTCCAAAGAGCCGGAGGGGGCCACGCCCAAAGCTGGAGAGCAGGTCACCAGGAAGTCTGGGCCTGCTGAGTCACGCTCAGCTGCAGTGGAAGTGATGGGGCTTTTCCATGGGCAACCTCAGGCCCATGCTTGGAACAGTCCCAAGCCTGCTTTTGCTAAGTGCTCTGAGCAGATCTGCCGAGGTGTGTGCCCCAGAGTCGGCTCCCTTTGGGAATCCTTTCAGATACAAAGTGTGTACTGTCTTAAGAGGGAGGTTGAGTTCTCCACTTGACTGCACACCGGAGTCCCTGACACTCACCGTCTGATCTCATTGGTCTGGGATGCTGTCTGGGCATTAGATTTTTAAAGCTCCCCAGCTGGTTCTCGTGTACAGTCAGAGATGAGCAGTACTGGGTTGAGGTCACACTATGTCAGGAGTGATCACTTGACTGTGATCACACAGGGAGTTACACGGAGTGACAGAACTAGGACTCTGGGAGCAGGATAGAGTTTTCCAGAAACAGAACAGGGTTGTAGTAAGCAGGGGCCCACAAAGGTGGGAAGCAAGTGCCCAGAGGAGAGAAAGCCTGTGTGTCACTAGGGTAGAGTGGGAGGAGGCAGAAGGATGGGAGGCTGACGAGGTGAGCCAGAAGCAGGCCACAGAGGGCCCTTGTGGTCGGCAGTTTCATATGCAGAATCTCCAGCCCCCGGCAGGGCAGGGCACAGTAAGAATGGGCACGTGGGCACCAGCGTGGAGGCCGAGCTGGGGAGGATGGCCTTCAGGGTGAGAACAATGGGGTCCCATTGAAGAAGACGGAGCGGGTCAGATTTGCATTTTAGGGAAATGATTCAGGCGTCTGGTGCAGTGGGCTGGGTCTGAGAATGTGAGGCTGGAGACGAGGGAACAGTGAGAAGGCAGCTGTTGTAAGAAGGTTAGAAAAACAAACACTGAGTAGGAGCTGGTCATCAGTTCAGCCTGAGGATGAGAGAGTGGGGTTTAAAACTGGCTTCTAGTTTTGACTGACGTTGGGGCTGGAGAAAGAGAAGGTAGGGGGCTATGGGACACACAGGAACTGAGGTTTGGTTACACCGCAAACAAACACTTGGACACGGGGCTCTGCTTCTTCAGAGGGTAGGCAGGGGAAGAAAGCCAACAGCTGGGTCACTGGTATCCAACCAGTGGTAGAGAGGGATCTCCTGGAGAGACGGTGAGTGAAAAAGAGAAGTGAAGGTCAAGCCCTGGAGAGCACCCCCATTGATAGAAGGTCCTGGGAAGGAGGAGGAAGAGAGCAGGCCCCTCTAAGCTGGGAGACAAGACCCTCCTGAGCCAGGAAAGCATGGAAGCGCCTGAGGACGAGGGTCCACGGTCCCTAGAGCAGTACCCATCGGTAAGAACAGGCATTCGGATGTGGACAACTGAAGGAATGCTGTCGGGCTCCAGAGGCTGACCGGGGCACAGCAGCCCAGTGCGGCTGAGTGTGGAAGACCCGATGGTGACCCTGCATTGCCAAGGCTGATGGAGCGGAGTCCTGTGGGTAGAAGCCCCCTGCAGTGGGCTGAAGAGGGAGAAGGGAGGTGGGAAGAGCAGAGATGGCCCTTCCCAGGGACTGGTGGAGAAGGAGGAGAGGAATGGTCGCCAGAGGGTTGTGGGGCTAGGATATTTTTCTTTTTTAATACAAAAACTTCATTTTTAAAGGGGTTGCCAGGAATCAGCAAAGGAGAGGGTGAAGCTGGGGCAGGAGGTGAGGGTCCTTAAGGAGGCAGGTGGTGGTGGAGCAGAGGCTGTGGGGACAAGCTTCCGAGGGTGCAGGCGTGGACAAGCCCAGAGTGATGTCCTCCAGCTCTCGGGGCCTCCTATCTAATCAGCTGCTGGTGAAAGGTGAGAATTTCAGTGGCAGATGGGCAGGGAATCTGGAAGCCTAATGGGCCCAGTTGTAAATGTTCATGGGAGCATTTGTGGGCACCTGTCCAAAGGTCACTTGGGCAGCCAACCTCTGGGGACCCAGGCGAGAGACCTGCATGGTGTTTCCAGGGGGCGTGCTCTTGGGCATTCTGCCTGTTTACTCTTGCGCTTTACAAACAACTTCTCATAAGCCTGGCCATAGGTTTTCTCAAACAGAAGCAAATGTGATAAACTTAACAAGTGAAGAGGGGAGAGGATGACACCAGAGTGAGAGGCGACAGTGGGGCTCAGAGGCAATGGTCCTGCTTCGGGAGGCACCAAAGCCATCATCCTGGGACGGCTCAGTGCTTCTGCCAACATCTTCATTCCACAGGGACGAACCAGGCAGCGTACTAGACTTGAGGCGGGATGAGCTGTGAACACAGCAGAGACCTCCCAGCCCTCAGGAAGTGCCTGAAACGCGGTCAGAGCTGGGCCCTGTCCTGCCCTCCAAAACCATCCAGCGGGCGGGTGGGGAGCGGAGACTCCTTGGGAACAGCGAGAGTATTAATAGTGGAGGGCTCCTCGTCGCTATGGGAACAGAAAGGAATGACTAATGCTGGGGGTAGGGCTGACGGGAGAGACAGGAAGGGCTTAGCAAAGGAGTTGGCAGCTGTGCTAGACCTTGGAGGGCAAACCAGCCCCAGGAGACAGAGGGGCAGACTCGCAGGCCTGTGCAGAGGCGCGGTGGCGTGAGGTGTCCCACTGATGGCCCACACCATGAAGCCGGCCACTCGCTGTAGAAGCACTTCTCTTAGGAAACTGCTGCGCTGGCCGGGGCGGCCTGCTCGCCAGAGGAGACCTTGCCCCAGCAGAGGTGAGAATCCCAGTGCTGCTGTTGATTACCAGGAGCTCCGTCTCCCCCATAAAACAGGCCCCAGAGGGCTTCCTCCTGGAAGTGGGTAATTAATCATAACATTATCTTAAATGTTTACAAAGCACCTCCTCATAAATTATCTCCCCACAGAAGCCTCACATGGTGGGTGGGGCCAAGGTTATCTTCTTGCTCATAAAGGAGGCCTGGAGGCTGGGTTGAAGGCACCCAGGGAGTGAGAGGCTGAGCTACAGATGGACGCCAGGCCTCCTGCCTCTTCCGGGGCAGAGGGGAGCGCAGCCACACAGAGAGCAAACAAACGAGCAAGGGCATCCTGACCACTGCACTGGGTGGAGAGAACCACCTCTCGCCTCCCCACATGGCTGAGCTGCCAACAGGGATGACTAAAGGCCATTGAGGAGCCTTGAGTTCCTGGCCAGGGGACAGTGTCAGGCAGTCTGAGGCACCCTCAGAAACCAGACCGTTTGGGCTGGAAGGGGCCTGACAGGCCGTTGGCTCAACATTCCTTGTTTGCCAAAGGAGGAACTTGGTCTAGAGAGCAGGCGAGGTCTGCCCAGGACAGCCTAGCTTGGTGAGTGAAAGTACTTGGAGGCAAGACGGCTTCCCAGCCCAGGCCCCAGGCAGCATCTCCTCCTGGATCCAAAGAGCTCTGGGCCCCTCTCCCCTCCGCTCATCTCCACTTACACAGACTCTCACAGCTTACAGCTCACTTACCATGTGCCAGGTGTTGTTCCAAATGCATTAGAAATAGTAATTTAATTGTTATTTACAATAACTCCATTAGGTAGACACAGTAATCCCTGTTTTATAAGAAACTGGGGAACAGAGATGTTAAGCAATTAAACCAAGGACACACAGCTAGCGACAGAGCTGGGATTTAAATCCAGGAAGCCTGGCTCCAGCCTGCGTTCTTGACCACCCGTAGAAGAAAAAGCAGTTGCACTTACAGACACTGTAAGACTCTTACACGCCAACAACTGCTACCCAGCTGCTCCTTCCTGCTCTGACCTCAGGCCGAGTCAAGCTTAGTCACGCGCAGACGTCTGTTTCCCACACACAGCTGCACAACCTCTTACACCATGACACCCTGTCACAGCTCCATCATCTCTTAAGTCCCTCAGATTCATGGCTTGTTTTTCAATTAGTGACAGTGCTTTCAACCTCTAGCCCTGTGCTGGAACCCAGATGAATCAGGCCGTGACCATGTTGAAATTTAGTGTAGAGGGAGCGCACAAGGCCTCACGGTTACCTGTCCTAGTTAGCTGTCCAGGGTGGCGATGGAAATGCAGACAGGCTGGTGGAAGCAGACAAGGGGGAGGGAGAGGGCACCTGGCCCTTGGAGCAGGGTTTTTCTCAATACCATAGACATTTGGGGCCAGATAGTTCTTTGGCATTGCAGGGCCTGTCCCATGCATTGTAGGATGTTTAGCAGCATCCCTGGCCTCTATCCCCACCAGGGTGACAACCCAAAATGTCTCTGAACATCACCCCCTTCCAGGGCGGAGGGGGACCAAGTTACCCCTGTTTGGGAACCACTGCAGTAATGAGGAGGTGATTATGAAGGCTCTCCAGAGGAGGGAAAGTGCCCAACAGCTTACCAGGCAGAAGGCAAAGGAGAGGGAGGTGCAGGTGCAGAGGTGTGGGGGGCTCAGATGGCACTGCCATGTGGGGGCGTGGCCACGTGGGGTGGGAAGAGACACGTCGTCCTGAGGGTGTGAGCTGTGAGCAGGGGAGATGATCTTTTTGCAGGGGAGACCCTAGAGGCCAAGGACCAGTGGGGAGGTCAGTGCAAAGCCTTGGAGAGAAGCCAGGTCAGGACTCTTCCAGAAAGGCAACCTGGGTGGTCCAGCCGTCTGCTCTGGGGTGGGGCCCGGCTTCTAGCCCCGTCTGGCTGCTTGGGCCTCTTCCCCAGGCCCCAGGGAGAGGCCCTGGGGGACCTGGAAGCTATCTGTCCAGCCTCATATGGAGCGTCTGTCTCTGAACTCCCAGCTGACCCTGGGGCATGGCTGAGCTGGCTGTGGAGACATCCCCTCTGGGCTGAGGGGTGGGGGCAGCCCCAGATGTGGGCGAGAGGTGGGGAAGGAATGGGAAATAGGGACTGAACTGGACAAGCCAGCCCTTTCTTCCTTCTAACTGGAGCTCAAAGACTGAGTGGCTGTTTAACCCCCCCATCCTGAGAGTACGTCTAAAAGAGAGAAGGGGTTGAGAGAGCACTGATTTCCCTCTCCGGATGATCTAGAAGACCAGGCCTCTCCAGGGCAAAGCCGAGACTAGCCAGAAGTTCCAAAACATGTACCCCTTCTCTTGGCAGTAGTCTGGAATTCTAGAACATGGGTTGGCAGGGGGACCAAATCCAGCCAGCAGCCTGTCTTTGGAGGGCCTGAAAGCTAAGAATGATTTTTCCCATGTTTAGAAGTTTGAAGAGAAAGGGAAGAAAAATAAGCAACAGAGGAGAGGCCATATGTGGTCAGCAGACCCTAATATTTTCTATCTAGCCTTTTATATGAGTTGTTTATGCCAATCCCTGATCCAAATTTTGACTTGTATGCTCCCTGCTGACAGGGGACTCACTACCTGAAAATGGGTAATCTTATCTGAAAGCTTTCCTCACCTTCCCCCCACCCCACCCCCAGATGAAGTCTTGCCCTGGGGCTCTGCAGACCTGCTGGGTCCCTCGGCCTGGGGCTGCCAGCAAGGTCTGAAGATAGAGCTTTACTCCCCAGGCAAGCACCTAGTTATTCAAGTTCTTTCTCATACTATACGTTCCTTAGGATAATGCTTTGTTTTTCAGCAATTTAAAAATGGAAAACTCTGTTCCTAATGCTCCTCTCAAGGAGGTGGCTTCTCTCCTTGAGACAACAGTGACACGCGGTACAGCTTACTCCAAGTGCCAGACAGTGGGTTCTGCCTCACGCCCAGAGCCTCACTACAGACGCTGCCCTGACACAGAGGAAGTCAGAACTTCCGCTCTAGACGGGCAGACGTGTGGTCCTTCACCCACAGTTATTCAGGCATGGAAGGGAGGCGGGTGTCAGATGTGATACAAACCTCTTCCTATGCTCACCCCTAGGAGAAGGGCTGGAATGAGGAAAAGTTTGTTACTGGAAAGGGATGGCAGCTGCCCTCTGGCTCCAGTGAGGGGATGCCTGGACAGAGAGTCTGGCGCCAGGGCCGACCAGGACCCGCCCTTTCTCCTCAGCACACAGCGGGAAAGGACTGAGAACAAGCTGGGATGGGGAGCAGAGACAGGAGGGCTGAGCCTGGTCCACTTGATGTCCAGGGCTTGACTGCCAATTCTGGGAGTAATGGTGGGAATCAGAATCTGGCTTCAGTGGGTGGGAGGAGTCAGGAGCGGAATCCAGATGAGACCTAGGACAGGTGCTGTGTGGGTAGAGAGGAGGACAGGTTAGGAGGTGAACTTGAGGGACGAGACCTGCTGAGTGACTGGATGTGGGCAGAGGCAGGACCAAGGGTATCTCCCTGGCTCGTAACCAGAATGTGAGGCTGGAGCATTCAGAAGATGAACATGTGAGCCAGGGCTGAGGAGGCTGCCAGGAGCCTCAATGTGGAGACTGGGTCTGTGGGATCCAGTTAAGGAAGCAGTAAGGAGGCTCTCAGACAGTAAAGAATCTGCCTGCAATGCAGAAGACCAGATTCAATCCCTGGTTGGGAAAGATTCCCCTGGAGAAGGAAACGGCAACCCTCTCCAGTATTCTTGCCTGGAGAATTCCATGGACAGAGGAGCCTGGTAGGCTACAGTCCATGGGGTTGCAAGGAGTCAGATATAACTGAGTGATTAACACTAAGGAGGCTCTTCTTCCCTGAGGGCCACCCAGCCATTGCTGGATGACGCTGAGGGCAGTGGCTGGGTGGGAGAGGTAACCCTAGAACTTCTCCCCATGTAGGGTTCTGTTCTTGAGGGATCCTCTGCCTTCCCTGAGCCAAGAGTCAGCTTTACCACCCACATAGGGCATGGACCCCCGGCAGGGGAGGAGGAGAGCCTACACACCACACGCGGGAAAGGAAAACCTCACTGGGCTTCTTCCCACAAATCTCAAGCACCAGGTCCAGAGGCAAGAACCTGCTAGGCAGCCTCCACTCGGCCAAGAGGTGCTGCTGGGGGTGAAGAGGATGAACCTGGGGCCAGGGTGGAGGGGGCTGGCTGCTCAGCCTCCCTCAACCCCACACAGTGGTCAAAGCAGCAAGGGGCTCAAGAGCCAAGAAAAAGTGAACCCGGGACAGGGTTTGGTCCCTCTGACTTGTCACCACATTCAGGAGATGTAACTGGGGAGACTCTGGCGACATCTCACATACACATGGGTCCTCAACATCTCCAGCCAAACCCCAAGGAGAAGGTTAAAGACCTCAGCCTCATGCCCTTAATTAAACCCATTTAGGCAGTAAGCACTCAGTACTCAAATACTATACATATTGACTCTTTACACACAATTCAAACGAGCTTCATTAACGGGATTGGCAGATTTTAAAACAGATGTGTGTATATATGGAGTTTAGAAACATGGTAATGATAACCCTGTATGCAAAACAGCAAAGGAGACACAGATGTATAGAACGGACTTTTGGACTCTGAGGGAGAGGGAAAGGGTGGGATGTTTTGGGAGAATGGCACTGAAACATGTATACTATCATGTAAGAAATGAATCGCCAGTCTATGTTTGATACAGGTACAGGATGCTTGGGACTGGTGCACAGGGATGATCCAGAGAGTTGATATGAGGTGGGAGGTGGGGGGGGGGGGGTTCAGGATTGGGAACTCATGTACACCCGAGACGGATTCATGTCAATGTATGGCAAAACCAATACAGTAATGTAAAGTAAAATAAAGTAAAAATAAAAATTAAAAAAATAATAATAAACTAAAACAGATGTGTGGAGAGCTCTGTGAGACAAACATCTCAACCACAGAGGTTGGGGGTAAACTACAGAATGCAAAGATTAAATGCCACCTGGAGCAAACATCTCACCTTGGCCCTGCAGAGCCGCAAGGTCAGGAGTGCCCTCGAGCCCTGCTTGTACGTCCAGTTGCTCAGGGCAGCAGAGGGTAAGGGATAGGAGGGAGAAAGATTTCCACCCAGACAATGGGCCCCCCCGCCAAGGGTTGAGGGTCACTTATCTGGGCAATACCCTTATCCAGGACAGCTTGCTCTCTGCAGAGCCTGATGAATGGAGCATTGCTGTGCCCAAGCAGTCCTCCTCTGGGGTTGGGTTTGTCCCTTGAAGAACACAAGCACTTTGTGTTTGTTTGGTTGAAATCTGCTTTCTGTGCCCCTGGTGGAAGTAAGGGCTTCTAGGAGGAGAGCCTAAGCCCTTTCATGGCCTCCTTCATCCTGCGTGAGCCCTGGACAGGCCCTGGGGAGAATCCACTGGGGTCCCTGCCCTCAAGGAGGACGGACTCCTGGAACCCTCTGACCTGGATTTCAAAAGGTTTCGGGGTGGTGAGGCAGGGCAGGCCCTCATGGGGAGTAACCGCAGAAGGTGGGGAAACAGTGCATAGCCCAAAGGCAGAGCCAGCACCAGGAGCCGTGAGTTTGACCCATGGGCAGGCTCCGTCAGCCTGTCAGTGGCCTACGCTGCCCTTGAGTCAGAACCAAAACGTGGCGGGCTCCTCGGCTCGGCAGTGGTCCCAAGCAGCGTGTGAGCACTGCAAGTGTGTTTCATTCATTCTCCACAGCACTATGAAGTGGGTATGCTAATGTCACCGTTCGAGATACAGACACTCGCCCTGGAGATGAGGGGTAGAGCTGAGTCTGAACTTGGTTGAGTCCAGCTTCCCTGGACAGACAAATAGATCACTGAGTGGGCATTCCTGGGGCCGCGGAGCTTGGGAAGGTTAGGGACAGTCAAAGAGCAGTGTCGACGGGAATCGTACTGTGTGAGAGACTGCATGCTGCCCAGTGTACCCGAACTTGAGGTGGGGAGGGTGCGCCTGGGGTGGGCTGGTGTGGAGTTGAGTTTGAGCTGCAGGTGGTGAGGGCCGCAGGGGCATGCAGGTGTGTGACTTGCTGAAGCCAGGAATACTCAGATCATGTGAGCACGAGTGTGTGTGTGTGTGTGTGTGTGTGTGTGTGTGTGTGTGATGGCATGGGTACACAGGAAGTTGTTTCTGGGTACACTGGGCCTGTGCCCAGCTCCACATGCTGGTGGGTGAGGCGCTGGGCACGTATCTGCGTCACCTGAGAGTAGAGTGAGTCTGTGCAGGCGGAACCGGTGCTGCCCGCCTGCCACATTCCTGGGCCTGAGTGGCCAGGCCCTCCCCTTGGTGGGGGCAGGGCTAGCGGGCAGGCCTGCTCTAGGACAGGTGTCTCCAGTTCCTGGAACTGCTTCCTTGTCTGTAGCTTTTCCCTGAACCTCGCTGCTCAGCTGGGAGAGAGGACGAGGCCGTGGGTCCTTCAGGGGGGATCTCCCAGGCCAGCCGGGAGGGGCTGGGCCTGGTGGATAGAAAGCAGCAGCTGGGTGGCATGAGCATTTGGGTGCAAGGTGCTCATACCAGGCCCTGAGTGCAAAGTGAGGCTGCTCTTCCCTTCCTCCCAGGGCCTCTGTTCAGCTGTATTTCCTCCCCAGGTAGGGGGGTTGGGGAGAGAGCCAGCGTGGCCAGTGGCCTTAGGCACCTTGAAGGAAAAGGGAGCACGCAGGCAGAAGCGCTGTCTCTGAGCCTGAACTCCCAGTGCTGGTCACTTGCCATCATCCCCAGAAAGTCCTGTTGAGCACCGAAACCACAGGGCCCTGGAACCTGCACCTGGGGGAGGTGTGAGAGCTGGCACCACTCTCCCTCGCAGGCAGAGTCCAGCCCCCTGTTTCTCATGAGGAGGTGGGGGTGGGGGGACTGAAGCCCACAGAAGGGGAGGGACCAGGGGCTGGGCCTGTGCTGGGGCCCTGGGCCCCTTCCAGCATCCTGGGGTAAAATGGTCCTCTTTGAGGAGGAATGTGAGAGAGGAGGACGGCAGGGTCCTGGCCTCACCCACCAGGCTGCTGCTTCTCCTGCAGGTGATTGAAGAGTTCTACAACCAGACATGGATCCAGCGCTATGGAGAGCCCATCCCGCCCACCACACTGACCACGCTCTGGTCCCTGTCCGTGGCCATCTTCTCGGTGGGAGGCATGATTGGTTCCTTCTCCGTGGGCCTCTTTGTTAACCGTTTCGGCCGGTGAGCAGAAGGGGTTCTGGCCCTGCCCAGGGAGTCCCAGCTTGGAGTTGGGGTGAGGGGGCCCTCCCTGCCTGTCCTAGGAAATTATCTATGACCCAGCCCCTGGGGTTTCCAGGGGTCTCCAGGGACCTGCCTGACCTGTGACCTCCTCCACTCCTCACCTGCCCCCTCCAGGCGAAATTCAATGCTGATGATGAACCTGCTGGCCTTCGTGTCTGCCGTGCTCATGGGCTTCTCAAAACTGGGCAAGTCCTTTGAGATGCTGATCCTGGGTCGCTTCATCATCGGTGTGTACTGCGGCCTGACCACTGGCTTTGTGCCCATGTACGTGGGGGAGGTGTCCCCCACGGAGCTTCGAGGGGCCCTGGGCACCCTGCACCAGCTAGGCATCGTCGTCGGCATCCTCATCGCCCAGGTAAGCACCCACCCATGGCTCCGTCCCCCAGGTGTGTGTCCAGATTTGACTCCTCACCCAGCCCTCCACAGCCCTGCAGAGCACAGCCTCGTGGACACATCCGAGGCACAGGTCCCAAGAACACACTACGTTCATCACCCTCCCCGCTTCCCCGTTCCTGGTGGGAGAGCAGTCCAGTTGCCTTGGCCCTTCTCATTCCCGCCAGTCAGCCTTGCCTCCTTTCTTCTCACGCTGGGGACCCAGGCACAGGGCAGCCTACTGGTTTCTCAACATGCTGTCTCTCTCACACCTCCGGGCCCTGATGCCTGTATATATGTACGCACTCCCCTCTCAGGGCTCTCCCTTCTCCATCCCCAAATCATCTTGTGGCAGAGTAGCAGCCCCCTGCCCCCTGCCAGACACATTTGCCATCCTGCAATTTTATCTCACCGGGCCCCACTCCACCCCCAATGCTGTTAAGCAGGTCCTGCTTCCCCCTTGTCAGACGAGGAAACCAAGGCTCAGAGATGTTAAGTGAAAGTGAAAGTCGCTCAGTTGGGTCCGACTCTTTGCAACCCCGTGGACTATGCAGCCCATGGAATTCCCCAGGCCAGAAGACTGGAGGGGGTGGCCTTCCCCTTCTCCGGGGGATCTTCCCAACCCAGGGGTCAAACCCAGGTCTCCTGCATTGCAGGCAGATTCTTTACCAGCTGAGCCACAAGGAAAGCCCAAGAATACTGGAGTGGGTCGCCTAGACCTTCTCCAGCGGATCTTCCCGGCCCAGGAATCGAACCGGGGTCTGCCTGCATTGCAGGCGGATTCTTTACCAACTGAGCTATGAGGGAATCCCCTCAGAGAAGTTAAGCCTCACATTAGTGGCACAACTAGACTCAGAACTAGAGCCCTCTCTCTAGAGCAGGGAAAGGCCCCTGGGCGAGCGGGGCAGGAGCAAGCCCTGAGCCGATGGCTCACAGCCCCTGCTCCGGCCCTGCCTCCCCCAGGTGTTCGGCCTGGACTCCATCATGGGCAACCAGGAACTGTGGCCCCTGCTGCTGAGCGTCATCTTCATCCCGGCCCTGTTGCAGTGCGTCCTGCTGCCCTTCTGCCCTGAGAGCCCCCGCTTCCTGCTCATTAACCGCAACGAGGAGAACCGGGCCAAGAGCGGTACGGCGGGCCCTGCCCCTCCCCGCCCCCGGCCCCGGCCTCCTCCCCGCGCTGAGCCGCCCCC
>SJXQ01008859.1:0-239665 GCA_006408695.1 Aepyceros melampus
TACTGCCCTTTCCCTCTGAGTAGCTTCAACAGGCAATTGGAGACCAGATTTTCCACGAGGTCAGGATGGCACCCAGACAGCCCTGGACAAGGTCAGTGCAAGCTCGTGTGCCATGATTGGTTTATGTCCCATGCATTTGGGTGGGTATGTGTGTGCATGCGTGAATACATCCATGTGTCCATCTGCAGGTACATGGGTTGACTCAAGGTCCATCAGGATGGGTGTGCCTATGTCTGCATGTGTGTTCATGTATGTAGGTGGTGTGGACTGAGTGGTGGTATTTAGGTACACGTGTGGGGCCACCGCATATGCCCAAGTTCACCTTTGTTTATAGCAGTCTGCATGAAGGGTTAGTTTTTAAGTTGTGCTCAACTCTTTTTAACCCCATAGCCCACCAGGGACTTCTGTCCATGACATTTTCCAGGCAAGGATATTGGAGTGGTTTGCCATTTGGTGGGTATGTGTGTGCATGCGTGAATACATCCATGTGTCCATCTGCAGGTACATGGGTTGACTCAAGGTCCATCAGGATGGGTGTGCCTATGTCTGCATGTGTGTTCATGTATGTAGGTGGTGTGGACTGAGTGGTGGTATTTAGGTACACGTGTGGGGCCACCGCATATGCCCAAGTTCACCTTTGTTTATAGCAGTCTGCATGAAGGGTTAGTTTTTAAGTTGTGCTCAACTCTTTTTAACCCCATAGCCCACCAGGGACTTCTGTCCATGACATTTTCCAGGAAGGATATTGGAGTGGTTTGCCATTTCCATTCCAGGGGATCTTCCCGACCCAGAGATCAAACTCAGTTCTCCTGCAATGCAGGCAGATTCCTTACCTGCTGAGGTACCAGGGAATGAGATAGTAAGTAGATATGTAAATATGATTGTGCAAGAAGGAAGACATAAACTGCTGAGAATTCTCATCCCACTACTTCAGTACTTAGTTGGCTTGAGTTCTTAGGAGCCAACCCTCTGTCTCACCCAATCAGGCCCCTTTATGCTCTGCTCCTTCATAAAACTCTACTTTATTTGGATCAGTGAGTTTTGATAAGTGATGTGCATTCAAAACTGTCATCAGGGAGAGGAGAGAAGGAGGAGGGGCAGTTGATGGAGTGTCCCAAAGGCACAGGGCACTCAGGTGTGTGCTGCAAGAGGCCTCTGCCTGCTTAGGATCCAGGCTTAGGGAAGAATCTCTGCTTTAAACTCCACAAGACGTGCAGGGGAATCCAGCACGGGCCAGAGACTGGAGGCAGCCTATTCCTTCTAGACCCAGGGACATCTTTAGGGTAAGATACTTGGTGGCCACACACCAAGGATAGGTCCCCAGAAGCCTTGAACCCTATAGGCATCCTCCCACCCCCACTCTCAGGACCATGTCTGGATTTTCTGCTGCCCTGGACTGTGCAGCTTCTTCTCTGGGCATTTGCAAACCTGGCCTCACAGAGGGAAGAAATGCATCCTGGGTTGAGTGTCCCTTTGTTTGTCATAGGAACCCACCCAGGGTAGGCTGTGGTGAAGGTCTGCTGAACTGGTGACATGGACCGCATCCTCCTCCTTGTCCCGTGCGTCTACTTGAGCTTCTGGAGCATGTGGGGCACGACTCTGTCCCAGCCCTGTCCTCAGCCCCGCTCCTGCCCCAGGTCTAGGTCCAGTCCCAGTCATGGTCCCAGAAAGTCCAATTTAGACCCAGCCAAGCGAACTACAAGCCAAGCCTAGACTAAGTCTGAGGCCCATGATCAGGGGCTGGCTCAGGGTCAGGTCCAGAACTCACCTTTCTTATACTGAGAGAAGGCATTCTGGAAGCGTCGCAGATGTCCGTTTAAGATTGTCACCTGCTGCCTGAGAGCATTGACCTCTGCAGGAGAGAGAGGCCAAGTGAAGACAGATCCAGAACAGCCTGCGGTCACTCAGAGCCCAGGACTCAAGGGAAGAGTGTCCAGGTGGAGATACAAGTTGGGAGTGGGGTAAGGAGGTGGAACAGAGGCCTAGGAAGCCAACCTCTGCTGACCTAGCTGGCCTCTGTGTCCACAGGATTTCCTGTGGTTCTCTTCTGAACAGTATCCCCTGAACAGGTACCTGTGCCTCACTGACAGTGAACCAGATGTCATTTTTATTCCAAATTCTAGGAATCTGATAGCACTTCCTTTTTCATTGCAGGGGGTGATATGGTTGTAGGAGAGGAATACACACAGCTTGAATATTTCCCATCCATTGAGTTATTTGATGTTCGAGGTTATCTGATGAACTGGAAAGGGAGGTTGGCTTGTCATAAAGATCAGATAGAAAATCTGCTCAGGTTGTCCTCCAGCGGGTCCCAGAGGCTAAGATCAGAGTCCACCTCGCCATACACCCTGTCAAGTTTTCCTGCTTGGACCCCGACCTGTAAATGGGTTACCTGAGAGGAGAGCTGAGCTGAATAAGGCCTCCTCCCTGCCGCACACCCTAATGGGGCCCCCAAGGCTTCCTTACCTGCAAGCCCACTCTCCCCCTTAGCTCCTCTTTCTCCAGGAGTACCTCTGTCCCCCTTCAGTCCTGGGGGGCCCCTGGCTCCTGAAGGCCCCTGTGGACCTACGGCTCCAGCAGGCCCTGGATAGGAGAAGTAGAAATGGGCGAGTGCTGAACATATATTGTAGCATTTTCATACCCACTCCCCATCCCCAAACATGGACTTCCTATCCCCCAGCCATACACCCTCCTACATACAAATGGCCGTCAGTGCCTGGATCCTCTGCTTGCAGCCTCTCTGTACTCTGACTGTCCCATAACCTAACAACCAGCCTTCCCTAATACAGACAGTCCCTGCTGCTCACACCACCCTCTCCCTGGAGACAGACAGTTCCCAGAACCCAACACTGGCTCTCTCCCTAGAATGCCAGCTCTGACCTGAAGGGTGGTGGGGGTGGGCACAGGGGAACATGAGCCCAGCCCCATGTCATTGCTCACCTGCCGCCCCCGCAGGTCCAGGGCCTCCAGGCTGACCAGGGGCACCTCTCTCTCCTTTCAGACCTGTGGGGCCTGGGGAGCCCTGCATGCCTGGGGTACCCACTCCTCCTGAGAAAGAAACACATTGGAGAAACATGCCTGAGAGTGTGCTCAGCAGATGCCATTTCCTCAGCAGTGCAGCTTGTCACCCAGAGCTCCAGGTGAGAGAGCGACCTGGGAGACTGCTCCTGACCGCTTGGTCTCCTCTAGGATATCCAGTCAGTGTGGGAATGTGGGGGGAGAGGCCCAGGCCAGGCCTACCAGGCACGGAGGTCCTAGGCTTTCCCGGCACTGTGCACATACCCTGGTCCCCACCAGGGCTGCCAACGTCACTCCTCCCTTCTCCCTCCCTCACCCACCACACACCACCCTCCTACCTTTGGGCCCAGGTTCTCCTTTGGGGCCTGGTTTGCCTGGAGGTCCCATGCTCCCCTGCTTCCCTGAGGGGCCCTCTCTTCCAGCTGGTCCAGGCATACCTGTAGGCCCTGGGAAAAAGGACCAGCCCTGTTAGTGACACTGAATCTCCTTTGGAGAGGGAGTGCATAAAAGATGGGGCTGTAATAGAAGTCAGACAGGCAGCCTCCTCCTAGAGATGTTGCCCTCACTCTCCGCCCTCCCCAGGAGCTCCAGTCTTCCCTGAAATAACCCCATGCCACCTTAAGAATGACCTTCCTCCTCCTCCTGGGGCAGAATCTGTGCACGCCTCCTGCCATGGCCTGGCGGCAGCACCACCCACAGACACCTGCCTTCCACACCCAGCTGCTCACCAGGGGGTCCAGTGTCTCCCTTTGGCCCAGGTTCTCCAGCAGAGCCATTGTCTCCTTTGGCCCAATGGGGCCAGCTGGTCCTGGCATTCCTGCTCGTCCTGCAGGTCCTGGTGAACCTGTGACAAGAAGAGATGGACATAAAGCTGATCCTGGCCCAGGAGGAGCCACCTGCTTGCAGGGTCAGGGCCCTGGCATTCTTTCAGGCTACTGTAGGCTGTAGACACTCCCCCTCCAGGTGAGTGATCCAGTGGCAATCTAGGAAATGCATGTTCACATCTCCATTTTACAAGTGAAGGAACAGGCGTGCAGAATTGGAGGCAGATCCAAACCTAGACCCACCTGACTCTGCACACAATGCACCTGCCCCAGGGACACAGTATTTATGGCAGGTAAGTCTGTCAGCTTTTACCCTGGACCATGGACTCCCTGCCCTCCCCTTATCCCCAAACCAAAGTTTCTGTCAGAAATGACACCTGACACTAATCATCAGAGAAACAGAAATCAAAAGCACAAAGAGCTGTCACCTCACACCTCTCAGAATGGCTGTTGTTAGACAGCAAATAGGAAGTGCTGGAGAAGTAGAGAAAAGGAAAGCTTTGTGCAGCAGGGATGCAAACTGGAACAGCCACCATGGAGACAGTATGGAGGTTTCTCAGAAAGTTAAAACTAGAGCTACCGTATAATCCATCAGTTCCACTTCTGAGCATTCAACTAAAGAAAATGAAAACACTAACCTGAAAAGATATATGCACCCCCAACTGAATTACAGCATCATTCATGGTAGCCCAGACATGGGTGCAGCCTAGAGCCCAAGTATCTGTGGGTAGGTGAAGGGGTGTAGGAAATGCAGGGTGCATATACAATGGAACATCATTCAGGCATAAAGGGAATGAAATCCTGCTGTCTGCAGCAACACTGTGAGCCCTGAAGGCACTGTGCTTAGTGGAATAAGTCACAGAGAAGGGGGCACTATACGATCTCACTCACATGTGAAATCTAAGAAGACAAATGAACAAAACCTTCATACTCACAGATGCAGAGAACAGACTTGTGGTTGCTAGAGGAGGGGTTGAGAAGTGGCAGAATGGATAGAAATCTTCAAAAGGTACAAGGGTCCAGTTAAAAAACAATTGAGTCCCAGGAATACAATGTACAGTGAAGTTACTACAGTTAGTAATCCTGGGTTGTATACTTGAACATTGCTGACCAAGCAGATCTTAAAAGTTCTCATCACACACAAATCGTAACTGTCTGTAATGACTTATTGTGACAATCATTTCACAATATATGCAAATATGAATTCATTATGATGTACATCTGAATCTAATATAGATCAATTCTATTTTAATATAAAGAGAAAAAACTAACATGCTTTTAAAATTATGGAAGATAGATGACACTGTGCATTATTAAGTGATAAAAGTAAGTTATAAACACTATTTAATATGATTCAGTTTCTTCAACATGTCCACACATGTGTCAGGCATGTGCACATGTAACACACACTGAAAAAGTCACAAGAAGAGCACACACAAGTGTTAACAGTTGTTCTAAGGCACAATTCAGGCAATTTAAATTTTCTTTTTTATTTAGTGAACACATACTAATTTGCTTTGGAAAAATGACCAAACATTTAAAAAACTCACATTACCTTAAGAAGGCTGCCTAAGTCTGAAATTATAAGAGATTTGTGTCCAAAGAATAAAGGGAGAAATGCCTATTGATTCAAGAATTATAGACTCAATTCTGTGAATTTGGTTATTTTTTTTATTGAGATGAAATTCACATAATATAAAAATAACCCCCCCTTTTTTTTTCCTGTGATGTGTAGCTTGCAGGATCTCAGTTCCCCAATCAGGGATTGAACCTGAGGCCTGGCAGTGAGAACACCGTATCCTAACCACTGGACCCCCAGGAATTACCTATAACTAATAATTTAAAGTATACAATTCAGTGGCATTTAGAACATTGACATCATTGTACAACTACCACTACTCTTTAGTTCAAGACTATTTCATTAATCCCAAAGTAAACCTCATACCCATTTATCACTCCATCCCTTCTTCCTCCCAGACCCTGCCTACCTCTAGGCAGCTGCCTGTTCTGTTACCTATTCTGGATATTTTATATAAATACATACAATGTATGACCCTTTGTGTCTGCCTTTTTAAACTAGGAGTGACATTCTTGAGGCTCAGCCAATTTGTAGCGCATCTCAGTACTTCGTTCCTTTCTATGGCTGAGAAATGTTCTATAGTATGAATACAATACATTTTCTTTATTCATTCACCGCGGATAAATGTTGATAGACACTTGGGTTGTTTCCATCTTTTGACTGTTGTGAGTAAAGCATTCATGTGCAAAAAGACAACAAAAGAAATCTGTCAGTTACTACTAACTTGTTCATTCACTTATTTGTTCATTTCCTCACTTCATCTCTCTGTGCACTGAGAATCTCTCTGTGGAACATGGCTTTCTACCTAGCACTGAGCAGGAAGTAAATGTCAGTACCAGGTCCTGGTCGGCAAGGAATTTGTCACTGAATTTTAAACTGTGAGGTACAGGTAATGAGTGAAGAAAACAATTTATGAGATGTCTCTCGTCCCATCCCAGCACCCGTAACCCATGGACACACACGTACTCATAGGAAATAGGACTTCAAGGCTGAAGAGGATTCAGAGACCTGGAGAGGAGAGATGACATTTCAGATCTGGAAACCACTCCCCCAGGGTAAGAAGGGCCTGGCTAGCCTGGGCCAAGACTGTGCAGGTGGTGGGAGACTGGGGTATTTGATGGGTGGTGAGAGCCTCTGTGCTGGATGTTGTGTCTTGCTCTTAGCTCCAATTCTCACTAGGCAATCAATGGGAACCCGGAGGATGGGCCCCGCATCCCAAACCCCCTGGTGCACTGTACTCAGGCAGAGACACCTGGTCCCTGCCTGAGCCTCTCTGGGGCTCCCCCCTGGCTGGGGACAGCAGCAAGTACTTTGGAGGCAAGTTACTCCTTAGAAGGGAGCATTAGAGGTTGCCCATCCTTTGCACAACCATGGAGGCCATGAGAGCAGGGAGGTAGAAGAAGGGATGCTTTTCAATTCAGGGCCCCTCAGGGAGCTAAAGAGAGCTGGATCTTGAATACCACCCTTCCTCTGAGATCACTTCTAGAGGCTGTCTCTAGCCCCAGCCCATTCATGTTGGAAGCTACTTTCTCTCTAAAAGACAAATAAGATACTTGTCTCTTACCCTACAAATCCTGGGGACGTTATGTATTCTTTTCAGCTTTAATGTTGTTCATTTCTTTCCTCTCCAATCAAAACACAAACTCCAGAAAGATAAAAGATCTCATTCATCCCCCATCGCCCTGGCCCAGGGCCATGGTGGTCCCCTCGTCCTTGTCGCTGGTTCATCAAATTTTCCCTTCTTGCCAGTAAGACACAGATCTTCTCCTGTGGGGCAGCATTTCCAGAAAAATTCCCTTAATAATCAATACATTTGGAAACCTCAAGAGAATTCAGCTGGTTGGGCCAGCAGAAGGATATAACTTTATCTTGAAGACCAACCAAATAAATGAAGCCTTGGCTCAATTCTTTGTCACTGTGTGGTCGATATTATTCTCATCTACAGATGATTAAACTGAAACAACAATGTCATCAGTTCAAAAATATATAACATTCTTCAGAGGCAACATTTAATACGAATGAACAACAGTTATGTTTTGGAGTGTGTGTACTCGGTTGCATCTGACTCTTTGTGGGTTGTAGCCTGACAGATTCCTCTGTCCATGATATTCTCCAGGCAATAACAGAGTGAGTTGCCATTTTCTATCCAGGCGATTGTCCCAACCGTGGGATCAAACCCATATCTCCTGTCTCCTACAAGAGTGTACTAAGTCACTTCAGTCGTGTGCAACCCAGTGGTCCAGAGCCCGCCAGGCTCCTCTGTCCGTGGGATTCTCCCATCAAGAATACAGAAGAGGGTGCTGTGCTCTCCTCCAGGGGGCCTTTCTGACCCAGGGATCCAACCTCATCTCTTACATCTCCTTCACTGGCAGTCAGGTTTTTTATCACTAGCACCACTTGGTAAGCCCAATGAGTTCTGGAGCAGGGGGCTCCAAATACCAGTCATTCGCTCATTGTTTGTACATTCTTGGGTGGTTGGGGTCAGAAGATCCTAGGGGAGGGATCAGCACAGGTGGTTATGGAGCTGGGGACTTGGGCAAGCCAGTCTTTGCCAACCAGTAAAGCCATGTTTTAGGTGGACTGAAGATCTGGGAGGAACCTCCCCTCTTGGGAAAACCATCTTCAAGGTTTCCACAGCAGAAGATTCAGAATAATGGGGTTAGTTACAATTCCAGTGCCCACCCCTTCCCATCAGGGCAAGCCGATGGTCCCAGCTCTACCTGGATCCCCCTTCTCTCCCCGGGGACCTTCTTTCCCATCTTGTCCATCACGACCAGGCAAGCCATCCTCCAGGGTGCTACACACAACCAAGGTACAGGCGTTGGCCAGTATTTTCTGGGAATAGATCGTCGTTTCTGCTCCCAGGGATCTCCAGGGCTGTGTGAGCAGGAGCAGCACAGAGGGAGGGAGGAGAAGCATGTCCTAGGCGGAGGAACAGAGAGAGGGGCCGCTCTTGGTCCAAGGATGAGGATCAGGGCTGGCCCAGCTCCTGGAGGTCAGGAGAAACCCTTTCCCCATCTCCTCTCCCATCCTCTGGGGCCAGGAGTAGCAGGCCTCCGAAAGCAGTTCAGGGAAAGTTAGGATAAGGACTGGCCAGGGAGGACATGAGCAGACCAGCCGGGCCTCTGCCCTGGTCTGCCAGCACATGAATCTACTCTCAGATGCTCTGTGTCATCCCTCTTTGAGCTTGTCATCCCTGCCAGGGGCACTGTGACCAGGAAGGAGAATTTCCTCACTGAGGCCATTGTCACACCAGGAGGGACTCACTGAGGGTTCCCGGATGGGACCCTTCCCTCTCTGGGCCTCTTTATCCCTTTTTATGCCACTAAGTCCATTGCTTTACCTCTGACAATGCTGGCTTGTTTCCTCTCACGTGCTGCTCTGGACAGGCTAGGACTGGAGTCTGCAGTGCTATCTGAAACAAAAGCCAGAGTGATAATGCTTGGCAAGCCCTGTCCTGAGCACAGAATGGTGCGTGACTGCCTATTTTCCAGGATTTGTCATTCGTGGGCTCCACCAGGAAAGTTCCTGGCACACCTAGAGTCCTGCCCAGACTTCCTGAGAGGACTTGGGACAGGGGCCTCTTGGTAGAGAGGACGTGTAAGATTGGGACCCTTCCCTCTCTGGGCCTCTTTATCCCTTTTTATGCCACTAAGTCCATTGCTTTACCTCTGACAATGCTGGCTTGTTTCCTCTCACGTGCTGCTCTGGACAGGCTAGGACTGGAGTCTGCAGTGCTATCTGAAACAAAAGCCAGAGTGATAATGCTTGGCAAGCCCTGTCCTGAGCACAGAATGGTGCGTGACTGCCTATTTTCCAGGATTTGTCATTCGTGGGCTCCACCAGGAAAGTTCCTGGCACACCTAGAGTCCTGCCCAGACTTCCTGAGAGGACTTGGGACAGGGGCCTCTTGGTAGAGAGGACGTGTAAGACGGGTGCCATCAGGAGGAAGCTGGCTTCAGAGGAGGAAAGCCCATGTCCAAGAGAGCTTCTGGTTACCATCAGAGAGGGACTCAGGAGCTAAGTGAGGTCAGGGTGCAGGACATGGGTCACTGCCAGTGTTGGGCTTCTTTCCTCTCTCAGAGAGAAACGGTAATGTTTAGAGAATGTAAAATAATCATGTGGTCCACTGAAGAAGGGAATGGCAAGCCACTTCAGTATTCTTGCCTTGAGAACTCCATGAACAGTATGAAAAGGCAAAATGATGGGATACCAAAAGAGANAGCCATGCCTGCAGGGCAACCCAAGATGGGAGGGTCATGGTGGAGAGGTCTGACAGAATGTGGTCCACTGAAGAAGGGAATGGCAAGCCACTTCAGTATTCTTGCCTTGAGAACCCCATGAACAGTATGAAAAGGCAAAATGATAGGATACCAAAAGAGAAACTCCCCAGGTCATTAGGTGCCCAATATGCTACTGGAGATCAGTGGAGAAATAACTCCAGACAGAATGAAGGGATAGAGCCAAAGCGAAAACAATACCCAGTTATGGATGTGAGTGGTGATAGAAGCAAGATCCGATGCTGTAAAGAGCAGTATTGCATAGGAACCTGGACTGTCAGGTCCATGAATCAAGGCAAATTGGAAGTGGTCAAACAAGAGATGGCAAGGGTGAACGTCGACATTCTACGAATCAGCGAACTAAAATGGACTGGAATGGGTGAATTTAACTCAGATGACTATTATATCTACTACTGCGGGCAGGAATCCCTCAGAAGAAATGGAGTAGCCATCATGGTCAACAAAAGAGTCTGAAATACAGTACTTGGATGCAATCTCAAAAACGACAGAATGATCTCTGTTCGTCTCCAAGGCAAACCATTCAATATCACAATTATCCAAATCTATGCCCCAACCAGTAATGCTGAAGAAGCTGAAGTTGAACGGTTTTATGAAGACCTACAAGATCTTTAGAACTAACACCCAAAAAAAGATGTCCTTTTCATTATAGGGGACTGGAATGCAAAAGTAGGAAGTCAAGATCCTTATATATGCAGCTGAAAATGAACTGTAGTCACTGTCTCCAAATGAGAAGTACAGTGAAACATAGAATGTGTCCCATTGCTCCGGGGGTGGAGAAGGGGCTTCATTTGTTACGTTTTGTTATGTAAATAGGTTGGGGTGGCTACTTTTCTCTTTAAGAGTTAATCGAGGTCATAAGAATCAGGATTTTTTTTGTTTTTTTTTTTGGTTTGTTTTTTGTTTTTCAATCTAAAAGGTTAAAATAGTAACACAGCCCACCACATAAATTAGAAGTTCTCCCAAGTATTGTCATTCATACATGCCATTTCCTGTTGCTTGTTTAGCACATTGTTTAGAGGCAAACAACGGGGTGCATGGCCCTGAAGTTAGCAAAGACAGATTTAATGCCTGGTCCTATGACTTCCCAGGGCTTCCCTGTTGGCTCAGAGGTTAAAGCGTCTGCCTGCAGTGCAGGAGACCCAGGTTCGGTCCCTGGGTTGGGAAGATCCTCTGGAGAAGGAAATGGCAACCCACTCCAGTACTCTTGCCTGGAAAATCCCATGGACTGAGGAGCCTGGTGGGCCGCAGTCCACAGGGTCGCAAAGAGTCGGACACGACTGAGCGACTTCACCTCACAATGACTTCCCAGGGTTTGATTCCTGGGTTAGGAAGATCCCCTGGATAAGGAAATGACAACCCACTCCAGTATTCTTGCCTGGAGAATTCCATGGACAGGGCAGCCTGACAGGCTGCAGTCCACAGGATTGTCTGAGTCGAACTGGCAAACAACGGGGTGCATGGCCCTGAAGTTAGCAAAGACAGATTTAATGCCTGGTCCTATGACTTCCCAGGGCTTCCCTGTTGGCTCAGAGGTTAAAGCGTCTGCCTGCAGTGCAGGAGACCCAGGTTCGGTCCCTGGGTTGGGAAGATCCTCTGGAGAAGGAAATGGCAACCCACTCCAGTACTCTTGCCTGGAAAATCCCATGGACTGAGGAGCCTGGTGGGCCGCAGTCCACAGGGTCGCAAAGAGTCGGACACGACTGAGGACTTCACCTCACAATGACTTCCCAGGGTTTGATTCCTGGGTTAGGAAGATCCCCTGGATAAGGAAATGACAACCCACTCCAGTATTCTTGCCTGGAGAATTCCATGGACAGGGCAGCCTGACAGGCTGCAGTCCACAGGATTGTCTGAGTCGAACATGACTCAGCAACTAAACCACCACCTGTGACTTCACAGCCAATAAAGCACAGTTAGCAGATAATTAAAGACTGTGACAAATACTCTTTAGAGAAGTGGAGTTCACCTGTAACAAAACTCCTGCTACAGAGATTTAAACAAAGTGGCTTCCCCTTTTTGTGGCTGAATACTATTCCACTATTTAACTCTTATTTTTAAGAGAGATTAACAGAATTTTTGATGGAGGACTTTGTGCAGAGATCATGTAAGCCTTATCATTTTGTTTACAGATTGTATAGCAAATAAAACATCTGCAGAGAGGTTAAGGATTGCCTAAAGTCACACAGCTACTTCGGGGTAGAATTGGGATTCCCAGTCAGGTTCAGTATGTCCTGGATCCACACCACCTGCCAGATTATTATTATTTTTTTTTGAAGTGTAGCTGTACAATGTTGTATAAGTTACAGGTGTACAGTATATTTTTTTAATGAAGTATAGCTGACTTACAATATTGTGTTTGTTTCAGGTGTACAGAAAAATGAGGTGATTATGCATATATGTGTATATATCTGTTCTTTTTAAATTCTTTTCCACTATAGGTTATTATAAGATACTGAATATAAACCCTTGTTTATATATGGTAGTATGCATCTGTTACAACTTATCCCTCCCCTCCCCTTCCACTTTGGTAACCACAAATTTGTTTTCTATGTCTGTGAATCTGTTTTTGTTTTATATATAAGTTCATTTGTACTGTTTTTCAGATTCCATATGTAAGTGATACCATATAATGTTTTGTCTTTGACTTGCTTTATTTAGGATAATCTCTAGGTCCATCCAGTGATTCACAATTTTGTTAAGGTTATATTCCATTTATAGTTATAAAATTTGGCTATATTCCTTGTGTTGTACAGTATATCCTTTCCATTTGTGACAACATGGAGGGACCTCGAAGACATTATGCTGAATGAAATAAGTCAGAGAAAAATACCATATTATCTTAATTATGTGTGGAATCTAAAACAAAACTCACAAATACAGACAACAAATGATGTTGATGGTTGCCAGAGGTGGGAGGGTTCAAAAGATACAAGCTTACAATTATCAGATAAATAAGTCCTGGGGATGTAACATAAAACATAGTAACTATAGTTAATAATACTGTATTATGCATCTGAAAGTTATTAAGAGAGTAAATCTTACAAGTTCTCATCCTAAGGAAAAAACTTTGTAACTCTGTGTAGTGATCGATATTGACTAGTCTTATTGTGGTAATCATTTGCAGTATATCCATATATCAAACTATCATATTGTACACCTAGTGTCATGTTCTATGTCAGTTATACCTCAGAGAAAAAGTGGCCTGAAGGTATGACAGTCCAAGGCTGAATGACTGGCTCCCCTTGTCCTTAGCATCTCACACTCTCTTTTCCCGTCTCCCCTAGTCCTTACTGTCTCAAGACAACTAAGGATTCTCTCCTCCCTGGGGCTTTATGGAGAAAACAAGCTGTCCACGGGAGGGGCTAGCTCTGTGCCAGAGGGCCGCTTACAGCTTTAAGGGAGTCTGGGGATTCAATTTCTTCTCTGTAGGGGAGGAAAGCACAGAAAAAAGGGGGGCTCTACTAGACTTTAAATAAGCCAGGCTACAGTGTCTGCCTTGAACTGTGGTCAGCAACATGCCCTTGCATACAGGGGGTGAGAAGCCAAGCCATGTCACTGTCTGGAAAATTCCAGAAGGGCTTCACAGAGAGTGACAGTTGAATAAGAGTTAGTCGAGTGGTTAAAGGGAGAGGACAAAGAATTGCTTTGTTCCTTTACATTTTGAGAGTCCTGTGGGACATTTAACACCAGATATATATTCATTCAGGCATTTTGTATTTGATTCTAACTCGCTGTCTTTCCAAAAGTGATTGAATATATCAAACCATGGTTGCTAAGTTTTTATTTAGTGGTTATAGATCCATGATATTAATGTACTTTACAACTGAATTTTTGTTGCTGTCTCGTTAGTTGTATTTGAAGTAGCGTCAGACACGACTGAACAGCTTCACTTTCACTTTTCACTTTCATGCATTGGAGAAGGAAATGGCAGCCCATTCCAGTGTTCTTGCCTGGAGAATCCCAGGGACAGGGGAGCCTCTTGGGCTGCCGTCTATGGGGTCGCACAGAGTCGGACACAACTGAAGCGACTTAGCAGCAACAGCAGCATAGTGGTTATATTCTATCAGTTCAGTCGTGTCCGACTCTGTGACCCCATGGACCGCAGCACGCCAGGCCTCCCTGTCCATCACCAACTCCCGGAGTTTACCCAAACTCACGTCCATCGAGTTGGTGATGCCATCCAGCCATCTTGTCCTCTGTTGTCCCCTTCTCCTCCTGCCCCTAATCCCTCCAGCATCAGAATCTTTTCCAGTGAGTCAGCTCTTCGCATGAGGTGGCCAAAGTACTGGAGTTTCAGCTTTAGCATCATTCCTTCCAAAGAACACCCAGGACTGATCTCCTTTAGAATGGACTGGTTGGATCTCCTTGCAGTCCAAGGGACTCTCAAGAGTCTTCTCCAACACCACAGTTCAAAAGCATCAATTCTTCGGTGCTCAGCTTTCTTCACAGTCCAACTCTCACATGCATACATGACTACTGGAAAAACCATAGCCTTGACTAGACGGACCTTTGTTGGCTAAGTAATGTCTCTGCTTTTGAATATGCTGTCTAGGTTGGTCATAACTTTTCTTTCCAAGGAGTAAGCGTCTTTTAATTTCATGGCTGCAGTCACCATCTGCAGTGATTTTGGAGCCCCCCAAAATAAAGTCTGACACTGTTTCCACTGTTTCCCCATCTATTTCCCATGAAGTGATGGGACCAGATGCCATGATCTTCGTTTTCTGAATGTTGAGCTTTAAGCTAACTTTTTCACTCTCCTCTTTGACTTTCACAGCAGGCTTTTGAGTTCCTCTTCACTTTCTGCCATAAAGGTGGTGTCATCTGCATATCTGAGGTTATTGATATTTCTCCCGGCAATCTTGATTCCAGCTTGTGTTTCTTCCAGCCCAGTGTTTCTCATGATGTACTCTGCATAGAAGTTAAATAAGCAGGGTGACAATATACAGCCTATGCCTCCATGTCCTAGCTATTGTAAACAGTGCTGTGATGAACACTAAGGTACATGTGTCTCTTTAAATTCTGGTTTCCTCAGTGTGTATGCCCAGGAGTGGGATTGCTCGGTCATATGGCAGTTCTATTCCCAGTATTTTAAGGAATCTCCACACTCTTCTCCACAGTGGCTGTACTAGTTTGCATTCCCACCAACAATGTAGGAGGGTTCCCTTTTCTCCACACCCTGTCCAGCATTTGTTTGTAGACTTTTTGATGGCAGCCATTCTGACCAGCATGAGATGGTACCTCACTGTGGTTTTGATTTCCATTTCTCTAATAAGTGATGTTGAGCATCTTTTCATTTGTTTTTGAGCCATCTGTATGTCTTCTTTGGAGAAATATCTGTTTAGTTCTTTGGCCCATTTTTTGATTGGATCATTTATTTTTCTGGTATTGAGCTGCATGAGCTGCTTGTATATTTTTGAGATAATTCTTTGTTTTCAGTTTTTCACCATTGAGAATAATGTTTGCTGTGGGTTTATCATATATGACTTTTATTATGTTGGGGTATTTTCCTTCTGTGCCTGCTTTCTGGAGAGTTTTTATCATACATGGGTGTTGAATTTTGTCAAAGGCTTTCTCTGCAACTGTTGAGATAATCATATGGTTTTTATCTTTCAGTTTGTTAATGTGGTGTATCACATTGATTTGCAGATATTGAATCCTTGCATCCCTGGATAAAGCCCACTTGGTCATGATATATGATCTTTTTAATATGTTGTTGGATTCTGTTTGCTAGACTTGTAGAGGATTTTTGCATCTATGTTCATCAGTGATATTGGCCTGTAGTTTTCTTTTTTTTGTGGCATCTTTGTCTACCCAGAAGTAATTTAAGCATTGTTTTTATATTTTAACTGTAAAAATCTATCAGTGTTCACAACCAGATAGCTTTACTGGTGATTCTCCCAAACATTTAAAGAAGAGTTAATATCAGTCCTTCCCAAACTCTTCCCAAAAACATCAGTACAGATGGGACCACTTCCAGTCTCATTTTACAAGGCCAGCATTTCCTCATCCAAAACCAGACAAGGATGCCACAAGAAAATTGTAGGCCAGTATCCCTGATGAACATAGATACAAAAATCCTCAACCAGACTCAGCAATACATGAAAAGGTTCATACTCCATGATCAGATTATTCCAGGGACACAAGGATGATTCAGAATCTCCAAATCAGTCATTGTGATATAATCCAATAACAAGGAAGGATAAAAATCATATGATTATTTCAGTAGATGCAGAAAAAGCATTGACATAATTTAACATTCATTCATAATGAAAACACTCAATAAACCGGATGGAGAGGGAATATACCATAGCATAACAAAGGCTGTATTATGACCACAACCTGTATATCATACTCAATTGTGAAAAACAAAGCTTTTCCTCTAAGATAATGAACGAGATGAGGATGCCACTTATTTAACATAGTACTGGAAGTCCCTAGCCAGAGTGGTTAGAGAAGAAAAGAAATAAAAGGTATCCAATTTGAAAGGGAAGAAGTAAAATGTTCTCTATTTGCCAATGACACAACATATATTATAGAAAACCCTAAAGACTCCACTAAAATGACAGAGCTATTCGCCTAATTCAGTTAAGTATCAGGATACAAAACCAATATCCAAAAATCTGTTGTGTTTCTATATACTAATTACAAATTATAAGAGAATTTAAGTTCCACTTAAAATAATTGCATCAAAAAGAATGAAACACCTAGAAGTAAATTTAACCAAGAAGGCAGAAGACTCATTCGTATGCTGAAAACTGCATTGATGAAATATATTGAATAAGGCACAAATAAATGGAAAGATACTTTGTGCTCATCATTGGCAGAATTAATATCGTTAAAATGTCCATACTGCCCAAAGAAGCTTTAATGCCAGTTCTATCAGAATTCCAATGGCAATTTTTATAGATTAAACAGTGCTAAAATTTGCATGGAACCACAGCAGATCCTGAATACTCAAAGCAATCTTGAGAAAAAAGAACAAAGCTAGCGGTGTCACACTTCCTGATTTCAAACTATATTACAAATATGTAGGAAGCAAAATTGCTTCCCAGGTGGCCCAGTGGTAATAAATCACCCTGCTGATGCAGGAGACACAGGAGATGTGAGTTCAGTCCCTGAGTTGCGAAGAGTAGGAAATGGCAACCCACTCCAGTGTTCTTGCCTGGAGAATCCCTTGGACGGAGGAGCCTGGTGGGCTATGTCCATGGGGACACAAAGAGTCAGACATGATTGAGCATACATGCACAAGGATCAAAACAGTACAGTATTGACATAAAACCAGGTGCATAGATCAGTGGAACAGAAAACAGAGAACCCAAAAATAAACCCGTGTGTGTGTGTGTGTGTGTGTGTGTGTGTATATACACACACATGAAATTAAAAGACACTTGTTCCTTGGAAGAAAAGTTGTGACCAACCTAGACAGCATATTAAAAAGCAGAGACATTAATTTGCCAACAAAGGTCCATCTAGTCAAAGCTGTGGTTTTTCCAGTAGTCATGTTGTGGATGTGAGAGTTGGACTATAAAAAAGCTGAGCGCCGAAGAATTGATACTTTAGAATGTGCTGTTGAAGATTTTTGAGAGCCCCTTGGACTGCACAGAGGTCCAACCAGTCCATCCTAAAGGAAATCAGTCCTGAATACTCCTTGGAAGGACTGATGTTGAAGCTGAAACTCCAGTACTTTGGCCACCTGATGCAAAGAACCAACTCATTGGAAAAGACCCTGATGGAAAAGATTGAAGGCGGGAGGAGAAGGGGACAACAGAGGATGAGATGGTTGGATGGCATCACCCACTCAATGGACGTGAGTTTGAGTAAAGTCTGGGAATTGGTTTGGACGGGGAAGCCTGGTGTGCTGCAGTCCATGGGGTCACAAAGAGTCGGACACGATTGAACAACTGAACTGATAGACACACAGTCAATGAATTTACCGTTAAGCAGCTAAGAATATACAATAGGGAAAGTACAGTGTGGTCAATTAATGATATTGAAAAGTGGACGGTATATGCAAAAGAATGAAACTGGACCACTGTCTTACACCACACACAAAAATTGACTCAAAATGGATTAGTAAGTAAGTAAGTAAGTAAAGTCACTCAGTCGTTTCTGACTCTTTGTGACCCCATGGACTGCAGCCCACCAGGCTCCTCAGTCCATGAGATTCTCCAAGCAAGAATACTGGAGTGGGTTGCCATTTCCTTCTCCAGGGGATCTTCCCGACCCAGGGATCGAACCCGGGTCTCCCGCATTGGAGGCAGACGCTTTAACCTCTGAGCCACCAGGGGAGTCCCTATGGATTAAAGACTTTAAAATAAGACCTGAAACCATGGAACTTCGAGGGAAAAAAACATGCATGATAAGCTCCTTGCCATTCATTTTGGTGATAAGTTTTTGAATTTGGCACCAAAAACAAAAGAAACCATCAAGATGAAAGGGCAACCTATAGAATGAGAGAGAATTATTTGCAAATCATATATATGATAAAGAGTTAATACCCAAAACAAAATATTCACATAATCGGAAAAAAACTGTTAAAAAAGTCTTATTTTAAAATGCATAGAGGATCTGAATAGATATTTTTTACAAAAGATATTCAGATGGCCAGCAGGTACATTAAAAAGTTCAACATTAGTAATCATCAGGGAAATATAAATGAAAACCACAATGAATTGTCACCTCATACCTATGAGAATGACTTATCACGGATATAAGAAACAGTAAGTGTGGGCAGGGATGTGGAGAAAGGGGCACCCTTGTGCACTATTGGCCCGAGAAGGCAACGGCACCCACTCCAGTGTTCTTGCCTGGAGAGTCCCAGGGACGGGGGAGCCTGCTTGGCTGCAGTCCATGGGGTCGTGGGAGTCGGACACGACTGAGCGACTTCACTTTCCCTTCTCTCTTTCATGCATTGGAGAAGGAAATGGCAACCCACTCCAGTGTTCTTGCCTGGAGAGTCCCAGGGACGGGGGAGCCTGGTGGGCTGCCGTCTATGGGGTCGCACAGGGTCGGACACGACTGACGTGACTTAGCAGCAGTGCACTGTTGGCAGGGTGTAAGCTGGTGGAGCCTCTGGGGAAACAGTGTGGAGGGGCCTCAGAGTTAACAGGACGACTACTGTATGATCTAGCAGCTCTACTTCTGGGTGTTCATCTGAGGGAAACAGAAATCCTAACTCAGAAAGATACCTGTACCTTGTGTTCACTGCAGCATTATTTACTGTGACCAAGACTTGAAAATAACCTGTGTGAATAAAGAAAATGTGGTGGGTGTGTGTGTGTGTACATACACACATACACATTGCAATGGAATGTTACTCGGCTGTTTTAAAAAAAGAAAATCCTGCCATTTGCAACAACAGAGAGGCCTTGAGGGCATTGCGTTAAGTGGAATATATCGGAGAAAGACAACTACTGTATCATCTCATTCATATGACTCTCAAAACTCATTTGGGTGCGAGGAATGGGTGAAGGTAGAGAAAGTATCTTACAAAGCAGAGATACGGTCAGAATTGATGGAACAAGAAACACAGGTTTAAATAAATACATCATAAATTTTCAGAGAAACAAAACTGCGATTTTTAAGCATAAGAAATTGGGAGGATCTGGGGTAGAAGGTGGTGGTGTGCTAGAGCCGCATCTGTGTAGCGGGAATCAGAAGGTAATATCTCAAGTTAATAACTCCAGTGGCGTGAGTGTGTTAGAGCCATGAGATGATCCTTAGAACTAATAACAATTGATTGAAAATGATTTCCTCGAGGAAGGGATGAGGCCAGATATTTCTTAAGTTCTCCAATCAGCTACCAAAAAATCATTTTCTTTTAATATCTTTTTCCATGTTGACAGAACTGCTTTATCATTTTTAGAAGAACTGGTTTGAGTAATTAAATTTATTCCTAACATTTATTTTTGATGCTATCATAAATGGAATTGTTTTCTTGGTTTTATTTCTACATTTGGGGTATGAAGCCTTTTAATAATGCGGAGTGTCCCCCTTTGTCTCTGGTAATACTTCTTTATCTTAAAGCTTTTGTGTGGTATAAGAGTCACTCTGTTTCTCTTATGGTTACTCATTTGTTTTTAAAAGTGGTACATGCACATACATATTTAGGACATAAGAGTAGAGAAACACTAGAATGTTAATGTTAGTTGTATCTGGCTTATAGAATAATGAGTATTATGGGGGCTTTTTTGGTGTGTCTTCTGAGTTCTGTGATTAGTTTGTGTTATAATTAGGAAAAAAGAGATGGCTTATATAAAATTTTAGATACTTTCATCAGCCAGATTTTGGGGGTTGCAAATAGCAGAATTTGACTCTTACAAGTAGAAGATAATTGGACTAATCATAGATTCAGTTGGCAAGTTGGAGTACTGGGCAGAGAAGAGGCCAGAACTATGCCAGCTGTGAGACTTTAGATAGGAGAGACTTCTCTGCCACCTTTTCTGGGTGATGCCACAGAAATAAGCGAGCTCTGACTTCTTGTTGCCTCTCTTTTGCTCTCTTCAGTCAAGATCCAAATCCAGGAGTGAGTGTCCTGCTCTGATGGTTGGCAAGAAAAGTACCTGGCACCTTAAGTTATAGTTCAAGGAGTCCACACAATGGGGACAAATGAGTCCCTAGAATGAAATTAGGATGCTGTTATCAAAAGAAGGGATGTGAACTCTGGCAGCTAAAAAGCAACAGATGTTCACTGTGATATTTGACTTTTTGTTAATGCAGAATTACAGTTTACAATACTAGTCATAAAAACAGTTACCAATAAGAATAAGAAACATTGTTTTGTTAAAAATAAGTAAGTAAGTAAGTAAGTAAAGTCACTCAGTCGTTTCTGACTCTTTCTGACCCCATGGACTGCAGCCCACCAGGCTCCTCAGTCCATGAGATTCTTCAAGCAAGAATACTAAGTGGGTTGCCATTTCCTTCTCCAGGGGATCTTCCCAACCCAGGGATCGAACCCGGGTCTCCCGCATTGGAGGCAGACGCTTTAACCTCTGAGCCTCCAGGGAAGTCTATTTTTGTTAAAAATAGATCCACCATATGATCCACTTCTGGCCTTATAAGCCAGACAAAACTATAATTCTAAAAAAGATACATGCACCCCTCTGTTCACAGCAGCACTTCTACAGTAGCCAAGACATGGAAAGAGCCGAAATGTCCACCAACAGATGGATAAAGATGTGGTGCATATATGTTCAGTGGAGTACTCCTCAGGCATAAAAGGAATGAAAGGATGCCATTTGCAGCAACATGGATGGGCCTAAAGATTATCATACTAAGTGGAGTAAATCAAAGAAAGAAAGACGAATACCGCATGATATCACTTATATGTGGGATCTAAAATATGACGCAGATGAACCTGCCTGTGGAGCATGAAAGCATACCAGGGACACAGAATAGACGGGTGGCTGCAGAGGGATAGTGTTGGGGAAGAGGCATGGACTGGGAATTTGGGGTTAGCAGGTGCAAACTGGTACGTATAGAATGGTGAACAATACGGTCCTATGTAAACCATAATGGAAAAGAATGTGAAAAAAATGTATATATGTATAACTGAGTCACTTTCCTGTACAACAGTAATTAACACAACAGTGTCTTTCAACTAGACTTCCGTAAAAAAATTAAGAATTTGTTTTGAATACAACTGACCAGTTATTGTCACTTAACCTGTGTTGGTATGCTCGCCACTGAAGTTCTCACTTGCAGATTTCTCTGTCACTTGACTGTAAGTTCCGTGTGTCTCATAGTGCAGTTAAAATCACTTAGAAAATGAGAACGCAAACCTTTATATTCGTAATGGGGAGGACTTTGTGATAATTTAACACTTGCTGGAATTTCTGTTATCTCCTTCCTGGCTCACCTAATCAGCTTGTACTTACTCATCAAGACCCAGCTCAAGCATTACCTCATCCAGAAAGACTCTTGCACCTCCTACCTCATCCCACTCTGGTTTATGGGCCATTCATCACTGTGCTTAGTGCTCTTTTTGTTCTCATCCCATTGTATCATATTTGTTCATTTGTTTGTCTCTCACACGAGCCAGACTGGCAGAGTGTATCTTGTTTTCCCTTGATTCTCCAGCCCCTTAGGCCTGGGAAATCCCATCAAGAGAGGAGTCTGATTGGCTACTATCCATGAGGTCACAAGAGTCAGACATGACTTAGTGACTGAATCACCACCAGCCCCTTACACAGTGTCTATACATCAGGCATTCAGTCAATAGTTGTTGAATGACTGAATAGGTTTCCCAGAGAAAGGGCGCAGGGCATTCCCTATGGAACCCAGCAATGTAAAGGTATGGAATGGTTTAGGAATGGTGAGACATTCTAGAGGATTAGCACATTGAACGATGGATGGGAGCAGAGACTGGTGAATTTGACTGACATTGGTCTCTACAGGACCGTGTAGTCCAAGTTTAGACAGTTCTGTAGGCCTCAGGAAGAGAAGAGCCTTGGCAATGGGAGGAGGACAGGACACTAGAGGTTATGTGGTGAATACATCCTGGTTGGGCTGGAGCTATCAGAGAGCCCTCAGACGGCCAAGTGTTGCTGTTACTGGGAGTTAGAGAGCTCAGACATGATTTGGGAGCAAGTCCACCTCCAGTGCACCAGGCACTTGTTTAAATACTGGGGACACAGTAGTGGATAATACGAATAAGATTTCTACTTGCATTGAGTTTTTATTCTAATAAGGGAAGATGGATAAGAACAACAGACACCAACCAAAGCATATGTACACATTCTCAAAACTGAAGTGTCATGTTGCAAGTAAAATGTCCAGAACAGCACTCTCCTCCTGAAGCACAAGGGAGCAAACTGGAGAGAATCTCTCTGGAATATAGCAGGGACCCTCCTTTCCTGGCTCGCATTCCAGTCATTTACTGCTTAGTTTTTGGAAGTATAATGACCAGTATCATACATGTTCTTTAGGAATTTGTCTAAAAGATTTATAGTTCTAGATTTTAAAAATGTATAATATTTATGCACTCTACAAAAAGTGTTGCAAAGAAGAAAGTGTTGTCACAGTAATGCTGTTTTTTTAGCAAAAAGTGTTCTCTCCCCACCCTCATTATATACTACACCCAGGAATCTTCCTGTTTAAAACTTATTAGTTGGGTTTTATACATAAAAACCAGTCATTGCCTATGTTATTGGCAGATTGTGTTTGTAGTTTGTATATTTCTAGTGCCTGAAAAATAATCTGATACTTTTACAGCTTAATCTGTATCCTTGACAACTTGGGGCTTTTCCTTCAGTGGAACAGATTCCAGGAGCAAGAAGCTTTGCATGTGCCAAGTAATCTAGCCTTTCATTCTCTTCTCTTGGTTGTAGGCTTGTTTAATGATAAAGGTTCTTTCCTCTGTTTTCCAGGGTGCTGATAAGACTGTGAAAGGTCCTGATGGACTGACTGCCTTTGAAGCTACTGACAACCAGGCAATCAAAGCCCTTCTTCAGTGATGGACGGATGGGCTAACAGCTCTGGAAGAATGACTCTCCTGTGGCCTCACACTGCTGCCTGTCTGTCTGTTACTCTCTATCTGCCAGCTTCTTCAGCTAAAATACTTTTAGAGGGGTGAGGGGAGAGAGAAATTCATTACAAATCAGACTACCAGGAACAAAAAAAACAATGATCAAAACAATGAACAAAAAAAAACAAGGTCAGGCTTTTACTGGGATTCCTGATCAGGTCAGCCTCTTTTCCATTTCCAGTTTAAAAAAAAACAACTGATACCCATGGGAGAGCAAAGACAAAACATACTGTTAATATTTGACCTTTTCAGCTCCCTAGCTAATGTATTAGATTGTGTTGAGGGTCTGATTATACCAAGGCCAACTATACATTTGGCAGCCCTATCTGTGTGAGCAGTAGTGGCTGCTGTGACGAAACTTAGGGTGCTGAGACAAGCAATTAGCTCTAGCCTTCTGCCTTAAGATGCACTCTAGTGGGGATTTCCCGGCGTAGTTAAGAGCGCGCCTGTGGTTGGTGACCAAATCTCCCCTGGTGACTTCCAGCTTTACATGAGAGCTCGGTTAAGGCGAGGGGGCACACACTCCTCCGCTGCTGGACGGCTGGACTTTGGGTTTCCTCTCCCCCTTCACATGGATTTCATGTATCTTTAGGTAAAACTGACTAGTTTTATTTATAAAATCTCAAATTTTGGAAGTCTAAAGGAGAAATCATTCCAGTCTGCATTTTTTTTTTCCCTTCCTCTAGATTCAGACATAGAACATTGAAACACAATTCCAACTCCTGCTGGTAGTAAAAGGGGATTTAAAAATAGAATCATAGCCATAAGCCTGTTAGATAAAGAGAGAACAGTTGTCTTAGTACCTATGGATTTTCTTCATTTGCTGTTTGAATAGATTGGCCTCAGTTCTGTTTGGAGAATCAAGGAACATTCTTTTGGAATGCCTCTCTCAGACCCACCTTGGATGCTGATTACTTACTGCACCAAAGCTCTCACTGGAGTGAGATTTACCGTTCGGACCAGTTTAACCCCATCTCTTAAAAATACGCATGTCACCAGGTTTCCCAGAGTTGTTGATAGGCTTCTGCTGAATGTATGCCAGCCTACCTGCCTAATATATTTTTGTTTCTTTTTTCTTTTATGCACTGCATAAAATGGGACACCTTCAAATTATATTCTGTATTTTTAAAAATACAGTGCCCTAAAATGGTGTTCTGACCTGCAGAAAATAGACACATTTTCTAATGTTTATTTCTTGAGCAGTACAGCTGATTAAAACATACATATACCCTTAAATTTGCTGTCCTGCATATAAGATTCATTTGACTTGCCATCCATATATGCTTACTAAAAATACTAGCATTTTTCCTTAGCCATGTCATGCAATAATTGAATGTACCTCAAATTTTTAAAAGTGGGGGGAGGGTGAGTTAGGGACTTATATTCAGATTGTGGTTAATAAAGAATTAATGACAATTTTTTAAGGCCATGTAGCATCCTAACAACAGGGTTAAACTAGTACCAAGACAGTCAGCCTGGCCAATAACAAATCTTACCAGTTGCTGATTGGTTGGTTGATGTGTGGGTTTGTTTGTGTGTATTTTTCCCCGGTGAACCCTTTTTTTATCCTGTGGCTTTTTCACTTAAAAGTAACCTAACCCTGGAATTTTCCTGCGTCCAAGAAAACAATCACAGAATACTGGTTTAAATACTTTGATACCTGTGGCTAATTCTGCTGTCTTGATGCAGGCTATTAGAGTTGGATTAGAAGTCAGTAATTAGTGCTTTATGACATCACTGAACTGAAACACAGTGATCCTCGCTGAAGATGGAGGGCACTCTTATCAGTATGTACTGTCAGCGTACAAGGTGTTCTGATATCTTTGTTTTCGCTTCTTGGCATACTGCTGTTTAAAAGGCTCGACTTTTACTCTCTACACAGTTTTCACCTTTACTTTCCGAGTGTTCTCTGTAGTGGGCTTCTGTAGAGAGTGCTGTTTTACCATTCCTAAACCTGGTCTGCTTCCTCCAGTCACCTGGTCCAGAGACCATGTGATTATTTGTACAGTTTATCCTGGTGTTCCTTGTAATGCAGTAGAGGCTACTTTGCCTTCCCTCTTCTTTCTCAACCATTTTGTAAACCCCGTAATTATGAAGCGGTTGCTTGAGAAAATAACAGATAAACAGAATAGACTGACCAAGATGGTTTAGAGTTTCTTTTTTTTTAACTAGGTTATTTATAATGTATTTCTGAACCACTTGGCAGAGAAATTTACAACACTTAATGTTCATATTTGAGTAAAGAAAGCTAAAACCTTGTCTGCTTTTTTGGTACTACATGCATTAGTAAAAGGTTAAGTAAGTTTTGTTCTCCACTGCAGTAATATTTAACATCTCAGAAAAAAATCTTGCATGTTCTGTAGTTTTGTATTAAGTCAGTCTTTTCATATGCACTATTTCAAGTGAAAACAGGTGGTTTACCTGTCTACATTAGTATCCTAACAGATTCCCCCTTGCAGCTTCAGACTGGCATCTGCAGACTTACAGTCAGCTAACAGCACCAGAATCGACCCAGTAGTTCTCTGCACAGCTCACCTTCTAAACCCAGTGGGGCCTGAAGGAGAAGTAGGTGGATGCCATGGGTGGAAGCTGCCAGCAAGCAGGCCCTTCATTCATTGATTTCCTTCCCCCAAATAATGGATTTCAAATCTATATGTACCTATTTGATTTTTTCCCCCTAAAACTTCAACTAAGCTGCTGTTTTCTTCCATGCAATATTGTATACTCGATTGTGTATAGAAGAAGCTGGTGAGAGTGCCCTCCTACATAAGCAATTGCAGTGTTTGCATGCAAAATTTTAAAAAATTTAAATTGTCCTGATTCTATTTTGTAAATGGAGAAACAATCATATCTTTCTAAGCAGTAATGGAGGAAGACTAGTGCTTTGTGCATTTTGATATATTTGAGTTCATTTTTTCCACAGTGTAATACATTTGACACAGTTGGGTTTCTCATATTATCCTAGCTCATGTACATCAGAATGCTAAATAATACTGTGTTTAAGTTTTGTGTTGCAAGAACAAATGGAATAAACTTGAATTGTGCTACAGCCAACGTGTCAGCGTTTTTCATTTTTCTCTTCCCTTGGTTACTTTGGGTTATTATCACCTTCCTCCTCTGGTATTCTTTATAACTGTATTGGTACTTTGCCTTAAACTTTTAACTAATCTGAATTTCCCCCCTTTATTCCACTTCTAGAAAGAAAATAAGACTAGGAAAGATTTAACTGAAATAAACTGTACTACTCATCTCATTGAGAGGTTCTGCTCATCTGTCAGTTTCCCAGTACACACTGTTTATAACAAATGAGTTTTATGAGCAGGCTGTAACTGGGAAACATCGGAGTGTCAGGATCTTAGTAGGTGTTAGAATAGCATCAAGCTAAACCTCTTTAATCCTTTCATACGCTTATTTAAGCTTCACAATATATCAGACTGTTAGATTTTGTCCTCTTTCTGTAAGACCAGTTATCTCAAAATGTGGCCCCTAAACTAGCAACTGTAACCTGGGACTTGATAGAAATTTCCAGCCTGGGCCCAGCAGTCTGTTACAATGAGCTCTCCAGGTGAATCTAATGCACATGAGTTTGTACAAGACAAAAAAACAAAAAGCTTCTAAACAAGATGTCATCAAGGGTGGCTTCCTAGAGAGAAAGTAAACAAGCTGCTAACACATGCAACAGCAAAACTGGATACCGGAGAGAATTTTAAGATTAGCTTCAAAGTTATGTTCTGGGTAAAAAGATTGAGAGAGAATAGCGGTTCCAAAGATGTAACACTGGTAAGAATGATGTGTTATTCACTTAGTTGTGTCCGACTCTGCAACTCTATGGACGGAAGCCCACCAAGCTTCTCTGTCCATGGGGATTCTCCAGACAATACTGGAGTAGGTTGCCGTGCCCACCTCTAGGGGATCTTCCCAACCCAGGGATTGAACCCAGGTCTCCTTCATTACACACAGATTCTTTACCCTCTGAGCCACCAGGGAAGCCCAAGAATACTGGAGTGGGAAGCCTATCCCCTCTTCAGGGGAGCTTCCTGACCCAGGAATTGAACCGGGGTCTCCCTACACTGCAGGCTGATTCTTTACCAGCTGAACTATGACCCTTCATTATTAGGATTTTTCCCTGAAGGATGTCCCATCAATCGCTGCTGCTGCTAAGTCGCTTCAGTTATGTCTGACTCTGTGCGACCCCATAGACGGCAGCCCACCAGGCTCCGCCATCCCTGGGATTCTCCAGGCAAGAACACTGGAGTGGGTTGCCATTTCCTTCTCCAATGCATGAAAGTGAAAAGTGAAAGTGAAGTCACTCAGTCATGTCCGACTTAGCGACCCCATGGACTGCAGCCTACCAGGCTCCTTCCTCTGTCCATGGGATTTTCCAGGCAAGAGTACTGGAGTAGGTTGCCATTGCCTTCTCCACCCATCAATCGCTGTGGACAGTATTTCCATGGTCTCCAGCAGCAACTCATGGTTACAGTCCTCATAGCTGAATTGCTGAGGCTTGAGCCTTGTCCAGGCCCTTTGAATTCTGAGTGAGGGGAACATGCAAGGAATTTGGGGAGATAATGTCATAAATCACATGCTTATGTCACAGGTCACGAGGTTGGCTCTAGTCCAGCTGTGTCCCTGCTGGCTTCTGCCTGGCAGTCTCCTACATACAGCAGGAGAGCCCTCTGGGAGACGGTGCCTTCTCAATTCTGCTGTCCTATGGAGGCATCAGTACTTTGGATATGGATTCGCTACTGCAGTGGGTGTACCACCAACTCGGAAACAGCCACCCTTGTGCCAACAAACCATCCCCTGTTTCAGATCCACCGTCTTCCCCAGACACTAACCGGATCATCACACGTCAGCCATAGGATATTTTTCTAGAGTCAGACACGACTGAAGCGACTTAGTACACACAGTAGAATTGTCAGCAGCTTTAAGAACACCTGATACATAGCAGACTTCCACTGTATTTGCTCTGAACCACTAACGTCAAATCATTATACAGTCAAATGCAAGATAAACTTTGTTTTAGTAAATCCTAGCTAAAGGATTACTGGCTATTAGGATCGTGGGGCTACACCTAAGTGTCATTGTACTCAAATATTGGCCAAGCAGCCTCAAAAGTACCACTGAACTTACAGACCCAAATCAATTACATGCTGAGGAAACGCTGACGATGGGGTCAAATGCAGGTCACTGAGCTATTTGTAGCGTATACTAAAACACAGCTGTAAATAGAGTAGCAACACAAAGGATGGTCTGGCCACCCTAGCAACTTCTATGCATTCAGCAGCTGCAGCAGAGCAGCCTTATTCACATCATTTGGATAGAACGATGGGTCGTCACAGGTCTGGCAGTGTTGACAGGCCACAGCATCTTATCACACGAAGAAAAATAATGCATAGACAATTCTTAGCCACTGGATGCTGATTTTTGAAGACACTACTAGATAACTTTAAAAAGAAGCTATGTTTTTCTAAGGTTTTTTTAACTAACAAATTAAGGCTGTATCCGATATCTGTGTATCTTCTTGACATCTAATAATGTCATATGTTTATGCCACCCGCCAAGTCTAGCCATGTACCACTGTTGGTGAATTGTGAGTCCAATTTCAGTAGGCTTGAAAGTACTCAATCTAAGTTAATTTAATTTTACTAGTAAAATTTTAATAAATATTGTGTTACAGCTAGGAGTTGTGCTGAGAACTTTTTACATTGGTGGTGGTTTAGGTGCTCAGTCGTGTCCAACTGTTTGTGACCCAATGGACTATTACCCTTGCAGGCTCCTCTGTCTATGGGATTTCCCAGGCAAGAATACTAGAGTGGGTTGCCATTTTCTTCTCCAGGGGATCTTCCCAACCCAGGGATTGAACCTGGGTCTCCTGCATTGCAGCAGACTCTTTACTGACTGAGCCAGCAAGGAAACCACCCTTTTATATTATCTTATTCAATTTTCATAATAATCGTATGTTTAAAATATCATATGTTAAGGAAAAGAGAATATAAGGTTAAATAACTTGCTCACAGCCAATAGTTCTGTTTAATTTTAGAGGCCACACTCCTTCAAATTAAATGAAGAGGAAAAACTATTCTCTTCCCAAACCAGAGTTTATACCTGCTCCCTTGCAGAAAGTTCAAGGAAGCGCAGCAGCCCTGGTACCTCTTTTTCTTAATAATAGATCTCTAGAACTTATTTTGCATAACAGAAACTTTATGCGGAGAGGGAAGGGCTGGGAGTTCAGGATTAGCAGGTGCAAGCTATTATATATATGATGGATAAACAACAAGGTCTTACTGTATAGCACTGGGAAATATGTTCAATATCCTTTGATAAACCATAATCAAAAAGAATGTGAAAAAAAGAATGTCTACATCAAACCAGGCAATCCTAAACGAAATGAACCTTGAGTATTCATTGGAAGGACTGATGCTGAAGTTCCAATGCTTTGACCACCCAATGTGAAGAGCCAACTCTTTGGAAAAGACCCTGATGCTGGGAAAAATTGAGGGCAGGAGGAAAAGGGGGTAAAAGAGGATGAGATGGTTGGATGGCATCATTGACTCAATGGATATGAGTCTGAGCAATTCCAGGAGATACTGAAAGACAGGGAAGCCTGGTGTGCTGTGTAGTCCATGGGGTCGCAAAGAGTCAGAGATGACTGCACGTGAGATGACTGTATAACTCAGTCACTTTGCCATACAGTGAAGACTGGCACAACACTGCAAATCAACTACACTTCAGAAAAAAGATAAAATTATAAAAAGTAGATCTGCATAACTTATTTATTTTGCTTAACATGAACTTTGTAACCTTTAGCCAACACCTCCCCACTTTCCCCTCCCCTAGCGGTTGGCAGTCTCCATTCTGCCTCTGCTTCTGTGAATTTGAATCCTTTTGATTCCACACACAACTTGTTTCTGACTTATTTCACTTAGCCTAACACTCTCAAAGTCCGTCTATGTTGCCGCAAATGGCAGAATTTCCTTTTTCCAGGGCTAAATAATATTACACCTATATCACATTTCCTTTGTCCATTTGTACAGCAACAGATATTTAAGTTGTTTCCATGTCTTAGCTATCATGAATAATGCTGCAAGGAATGTGGGAGTGCATTCAACTATCATTCAACTATCTCTTTGAGAGATAGTTTTACTTTCATTGGTTATATTCCCAGAAATGGAATCACTGAATCAAATGGTAATTCTATTTTTAATATTTTAAGGAACCTCAATATTGTTTTCCATAATAGTTGCATGAATTTACACTCTCACAGACAATAAGGGTTCCCTTTTCTCCATATCCTTACCAACATTTGTCCTTTGTGAGGTTTTGTTTTGATAACAGCCATCCCAACTGGTGTTAAGGTGATATCTCATTGTGGTTTTGATTTGCAGTTCCTTGATTAGGGATGCTTCCCAGGTGGCTTAGTTGTAAAGAATGTGCCTGCCAATGCAAGAGACTCAAGAGACACAGGTTCAATCCCTAGGTCAGGAGGATCCCCTGGAGTAGGAAATGGCAATTCACTCCAGTATTCTTCCATAGGAAATCTCATGAACAGAGAAGCCTTGCAGGCTACAGTCTATGGGGTCATAAAGGAGTTGGATCAACTTAGTGACTTAACAACAAAAATGATGATTAGTGACATTGAGCTCTTTTTCATATATATGGTGGCCATTTGTATGTCTTCTTTGGAAAAATGTCTATTCAAATTTTTAAATTATTTGGGAATCTGCCCATTTTAAAAATCAAATTTTTTTTTTTTTTTTGCTATTGAGTTATAGAAAGAAAGGGAAGTCACTCAGTCATGTCCTACTCTTTGCGACCCCATGGACTGTAGCCTGCCAGGCTCCTCCATCCATGGCGTTTTCCAGGCAAGAGTACTGGAGTGGGCTGCCATTTCCTTCTCCAGGGAATCTTTCCAACCCAGGGACTGAACCCAGGTCTACCTGCATTAAAGGCTTTACTGTCTGAGGCACCAGGGAAGATCCCATTGAGTTATATAGTTCCTTATATATTTGAATATTAACCCCTTATCAGCTATATGGTCTGCAAATATTTTCTCCTATTGCATAGGTTGACCTTTCATTTTGTTGATGGTTTCTTTTGCTGTGCAGAAGCTTTTTAGTTTGATGTGGTCCCACTTAATCTTGTTTTGCTTTGGTTGCCTGTGCTTTTGATACTACATCAAAGAAACCATTTCAGAAACCAATGTTAGAAGCGCTTTCCCTATGTTTTCTAGGAGTCTTATTGCATTGGGGCTTTAAGTCTTTAATCCATTTTGAGTTGAGTTTTGTATACAGTGTGAGATGAGAATTCAATTTTATTCTTTTACACATGGATATCTAGTTTTCCCAACACTATTTATTGAAGACTATCTTTTCCACATTGAGTCTTCTTGGCTCCTCTGTCAAACATTAGTTGAGCATATGTATATGCCAGAGTTTATTTCTAATTTCTTTTATTCTGTTCCACAGTCTGTCTATATGTTATTTTTATGCCAGTACTATTCTGTTTTGATTATGGTAACTTCATAACATGTTTTTAAAGTCAGGGAGCTTTGTTCTTCCTGCTTAAAACTACTTTGGCTATTCAGGGTCTTTTACGGTTCTAAATGAATTTTAAGATTTTCTTCTATTCCTATAAAAATGTCTTTGGGATTTTAATAAGAATTACATTGAATCCATAGATCATTTTGGTAAATATAGACATCTCAACAATATTAACTTTTCCAGTCTGTGAATGTGGGACATCTTTCCATCTGTGTTTCTTTTATCAGTGATTTGTAATTTTTAGTGTACAAGCTTTCACCACTTTGGTTGTTAACTTTATTCCTAAATATCCTATTCTTTTTTACACTATTGCAAATGGAATTGTCTTCTTAATTTCCTCTTTGCTTTTGGCTACACTACACAGCATGTAGGATCCTACTTCTCTGACCTAGGATTGAACCTGGGCCTTCAGCAGTAAGAGCACAGATTCCTAACCACTGGACCACGTTAGAATTCCATTTTCCTTTTTGGATAGTTGTTTGTATATAGAAATGCAACTCATTTTTGTAGATTGATTTTTGTATCCTCTGACTGTACTGAACTTGCCTATTATTTCTAATAAAGTTAAAATTAAGTTTTTGAAACTAAACACTATGAACCTGGAAATCCTATCATGTACCCAGGCTTATCAAAAATTACTATTTAAGGGAATTAGAATTTTATGACATTTTGATGTTTGTTTCACATTTTAACTAAGCATCTATTATGGTCTGGTCATTATGCTAACTATTTCCTATGAACTAACTCATTTTCACTTCATAAAACTATAAGGTAGGACTCTTTTCAAATGAGAAAACTAAAGCTCAGAGAAGTCAGGTAACTTGCATATACTCAACTGCCATATACTACTGGTAGGCTGTGCTTTCTACATAAATTGCCTCTCCAACTCTCACTGAACCAACTTACGACATTTTATTCAGTAAATACACATTTTCCAAGTTCTTAAATATATTATGATTCTATAAGAAAACATTTATATAAGTTTGCTTATGATGTTAAGCAATTAGATGAAAAGTATCATGTAACATGCCTTGATGGCAACCCACTCCAGTACTCTTGCCTGGAAAATCCCATGGAAGGAGGAGCCTTGGTAGGCTACGTCCATGGGATCGCAGAGAGTCGGACACGACTGAGCGACTTCACTTAACATGCCTTGATCAATCACTTCTCATGACAAAGTCAAATTCTGCAGAGATGACATTTAATTTTTCATTTGAAAAATAGCACTACTTAAGTGTACTGTTTTTCTGATATCTAGAATTAATATATAGATCAAGAATCAGCACACTGTGTCCCACAGACCCAACCTGCCCCACCACCTGTTTTTTTATAAATAGTTTTTTATTGGAACACAGTTTTACATCCATTCACTTACATATGATTTATGGCCTGTCGCACACTTCAAAAGGAGAGATGAGTAGTTGTAACAGAGACTTGATAGCTCACAAGGAAGGAAAGCCTAAAATATTACTCTCTGGCCCTTCACAAAAAAAGCTTGCCAACTCCTGATATACTTGTTTAGTTCAGATAAGTTAAAGAAAACTGTGTAGGATTGACCAAGACCTAATTAGAGAGTGATCAGCAAGTCATTAGAGAATGTGATGTGTTAAATGAAACAAATTATTCATAAAAGCCAAGCCTCTAAATGGGCTTCCCTGATAGCTAGTTGGTAAAGAACCTGCCTGCAATGCAGGAGACCCTGGTTCAGTTCCTGGGTCAGAAAGATCCCCTGGAGAAGGGAAAGGCTACCCACTCCAGTCTTCTTGCCTGGAGAATTCATGGGGTCACAAAGAGTCGGACATGACTGAACGACTTTCACTTTACTTCACGGCTATAAATAACGTACCTCTCTTCATACCTAGAGTCGATTATTACAGTAATGGTCTCCAGTGAGTCATGTCTGGGTATGTAGGCTTTGGGGCAACCCTTTCCCACACTGACACTAGGGCTTGGCCATGTGACCTACTGGGGCCAAATGGGACATCGAACATGAAACCAGGAGAAGCAGGAGCAGGTGTTGCCTTGTTGGGGCTTGCCTCCTTAGAGCTTAGCAATCTCAGCATGGAAACTAATCCAGAGTTATACCTAAGGAGAGCCCACATGAGGAGCTGAGGTATCTTATCCGCAACACCAGCTACCCACCAGACAGATGAGTGAGACCTTATTGGACTATCCCACCCCATTTGGGCCCACAGAGAACTGTAGCCATGAGTGACCTCAGGTGAGATCAGAAGAAACACCAACTGGACCTAGCTCAAATTGCAGAATTATAAGCAAATATATATGGTTGTTTTAAGCCACTAGGGTTTGGGGCTTTTTGTTTTTGTATGCAGCAAGAGACAATGACACCCCACCCTAGATGGAGGAAATCTGCTGGTGAAACATCAGGAGCATCACCTAGGAACAAGAAGATGTGTCTCATTAAAAGGAAAGCATCATCCTTTTAATCATGACCAGATCACAACCTCCTTATTGCAAAATTCAGATTTAAATTGAAGGAAATAGGGAAAACCACTAGGTCATTCAGGTATGACCTAAATCAAATCCCTTATGATTATACAGTGGAGAGGATAGATTTAAGGGACTAGAACAGATAGACTGAGTTCCTGAAGAACTATGGATGGAGGTTTTAATATTGTACCAGAGGCAATAACCAAAACCATCCACAAGAAAAAGGCAAAAAGCTTGTCTGAGGAGGCCTTACAAATAGCTGAGAAAAGAAGAGAAGCAAAGGCAAAGGAGAAAGGGAAAGATACACCCATCTGAATGCAGAGTTCCAAAGAACAGCAAGGAGAGAGAAGGTATTCTTCAATGAATAATGCAAAGAAATAGAGGAAAACAATAGAATGGGAAAGACTAGAGATCTTTAAGAAAATTAGAGATGCCAAGGGAATAGTTCATGAAAGGATGGGCATAATAGAGGACAGAAATGGTATGGACCTAACAGAAGCAGAAGAGGTTAAGAAGAGGTGGCAAGAATGCACAGAACTATGCAAAAAGAGTTCTTAATGATCTGGATAACCATGATGGTGTGATCACTCACCTAGAGCCAGATATCCTGGAGTGCGAAGTCAAGTGGGCCTTAGGAAGCATCACTATGAACAAAGCTAGTGGAGGTAATGGAATTCCAGTTGAGCTATTTCAAATCCTAAAAGATGATGCTGTGAAAGTCCTGTACTCAAACATGCCAGCAAATTTGGAAAACTCAGCAGTGGCCACAGGACTAGAAAAGGTCGATTGTCATTCCAATCCCAAAGAAGGGAAATGCCAAAAAAATGTTCAAATGATTACACAATTGCACTCATTTCACATGCTAGCAAGGTAATTCTCAAATTCCTTCAAGGTAGGCTTCAACAATATGTGAACCAAAAACTTAAGAGAGATACGAGCTGGATTTAGAAGAGGCAGAGGAATCAGAAATCGAACTGCCAATATCTGTTGGATCATAGGTTTCCAAGGTGGCACTAGTGATAAAGAACCTGCCTGCCAATGCAGGAGGCATCAGAGACAAGTGTTCAATCGGGAAGATCCTCTGGAGAGGGGCATGGCAGCCCACTCCAGTAGTCCTGCCTGGAGAATCCCAAGGACAGAGGAGCCTGGTGGGCTACAGTCCATGGGTCACGAAGAGTCAACACAATTGAAGTGACAGTACACACAGTACACACACTGGATCAGAGAAAAAGCAAGAAAGTTCCAGAGAAACATCTACTTCTGCTTCACTGACTACACCTTTGACTATGTGGATCACAACAAACTGGAAAATTCTTAAAGAGATGGGAATACTAAACCAACTTACCTGCCTCCTGAGAAATTTATAGGTAAGTCAAAATGCAACAGTTAGAACCAGACATGGAACAATGGACTGGTTCCAAATTGGGAAAAGAGTACATCAAGGCTGAATACTGTCACCCTGCTTATTTAACTTACATGCAGAGTACATCATGCAAAACGCTGGGCTGGATGAAGCCCAAGCTGGAATCAAGACTACTAGGAGAAATATCAATAACCTCAGATAGGCAGTTGACACCACCCTAATGGCAGAAAGCAAAAAGGAACTAAAGATACTCTCGTGAAGGTGAAAGAGGAGAGTGAAAAAGCTGGCTTAAAACTCAACATTAAAAAAACAAAGATCATGCCATCCAATCCCATCATTTCATGACAAATAGATGGAGAAACAATGAAAACAGCGACAGACTTTATTTTCTTGGGCTCTAAATTACTGCAGATGGTGACTGCAGCCATGAAATTAAAAGATGCTTGCTCCTTGGAAGAAAAACTATGACAAACTTAGAGAGCATATTAAAAAGCAGAGACATCACTTTGCTGACAAATGTACATCTAGTCAAAACTATGGTTTTTCCAGTAGTCATGAATGGATGTGAGAGCTGGACTATAAAGAAGACTGAGCACTGAAGAACTGATGCTTTCGAACGGTGGTGCTGAAGGAGACATTTGACAGTGCCTTGGAAAGCAGAGATCAAACCAGTCAATCCTAAAGGAAATTAACCTTGAATATTTATTGGAAGGACTGATGCTGAGGCTGAAGCTCCAGTACTTTGACCACCTGATGTGAAGAGCTGACTCACTGGAAAAAACCCTTATGCTAGGAATGACTGAGGGCAGGAGGAGAAAGAGGCAACAGAAGATGAGATGGTTGGATGGCATCACAGACTCAATGGACATGAGTTTGAGCAAACTCTAGGGGACAGTGAAGGACAGCGAAGCCCGGTGTGCTACAGTCCATGGGGTGGCAGAGTCAGACAGGACTGAGTGCCTGAACAACAACCATTAAGGGTCCAGCACTTCCTTTCAACTCTTGAAGAAAAGAAAAAATAGGCTAAAAGCAAAATACTTTGGCTTTCTAAGAAAGTTTGCTGCTGCTGCTGCTGCTAAGTCGCTTCAGTCGTGTCCAATTCTGTGCAACCCCATAGACGGCAGCCCACCAGGCTCTCCCGTCCCTGGGATTCTCCAGGCAAGAACACTGGAGTGGGTTGCCATTTCCTTCTCCAATGCATGAAAGTGAAAAATGAAAGGGAAGTCGCTCAGTCGTATCCGACTCTTAGCGACCCCATGGACTGCATCCTACCAGGCTCCTCCATCCATGGGATTTTCCAGGCAAAAGAGTACTGGAGTGGGGTGCCATTGCCTTCTCTAAGAAAGGTTAAGTGCTATAAATAATAAACTCTTGTGTTTCTGAAGAATCCTCTTTATCCCTTTCTATCTACCCAGACAGAAACTGTCTCTCACATCCTTGTAGGTTTTTCTTTTTTGTGTCTTAGAGGAGTTAAAAGCTAGCGGGGATTTGCTGCTACTGCTGCTAAGTTGCTTCAGTTGTGTCCAATTCTGTGCGACCCCATAGACAGCAGCCCACTAGGCTCCTCCGTCCCTGGGATTCTCCAGGCAAGAACACTGGAATGTGTTGCCATTTCCTTCTCCAATGCAGGAAAGTGAAAAGTGAAAGTAAAGTCGCTCAGTCGTGCCCAACTCTTGGCAACCCCATGGACTGCAGCCCACCAGGCTCCTCTGTTCATGGGACTTTCCAGGCAAGAGTACTGGAGTGGGGTGCCATTGCCTTCTCTGGGGATTCGCTGGTACGAGTCAAAACATCCATGCCAAACTAGTGGCTTTATGGTAAAATACTATAATCACTTAAGTAGTATGAGGAGGGGGGATGGAAAAGGGGGCAGCATGAAATAAAGAAGAGCCACCAGGGTTAAGCTTCCCTCCTGCCATTCCCATGCTAACTGCCAAGTGAGCCTACGCTGGCCTTCCCGCTGTGTCGGGTGGCACTGACGCAGGCTAAGAGGAGGGAGGAAGGTGGTGGGTGGCAGCAGCATTGAGACCAGATGAGACATTGAGCAGACCCTGCGGAGGACCGCCTGGCACCCGCCGAACGATCCTGCCTCCAGGGCGGGCCGGGCAGGGACGTCCCAAGGCATCTCTCCGCACTGTGCATGCTCCCTGGTCAAGGAGCAGCAGTGGCAGGGCCCCCCCCAGCTCTCTAACCAGACTGTCCTAATGGGACCATGCAGGAGCCAGCAGCTCAGAGCTGTCAGTTCAGTTCTGTCGCTCAGTCGTGTCTGACTCTTCTCGACCCCACGGACAGCAGCACGCCAGGCCTCCCTGTCCATCAGGGAAGAGCTCTCTGTAGGGAGCCACTAATGTTTCCGGGTCCAGGGAGAGGTTGACCGGTGCTTGGCTTGCCTTACCAAACAGGAGTGAGGTCCCCAGGCCCCAAGGAGGATGTGCCTTCTAAATATCTACTCCTCACACTCGGCACAAAACACTAGAGAGTGGCTTGCCATCTTTGTCTTACTCTCCCCTTTTCTTTTTGAATGCACCATCAATCCTGAGTTCGTCTCGTTTCAGTAGCTGTGAGTTTAAATCTTGGTTTCACGTCTTTATTAGCAATTCTTTTCTTGATGATGAGAATCAATACAAACCCCAATTAAAACCTGGACATCTGCCACCCAGTTGCCACAGGCAACGAAGCCCGTCACTCAGGAGGTTTGGCCGAGGTTTCATGATGTGGAAGAAAGAAGGGAATTCTCCCTGAGGATAGCTGAGCCGGAAACATATATTTTGATTGTGTGACCCAGTGGATTCTGTTTTAAAAGTTTAAACTCCCTCATTTAAAAGAGAGGTGTGTGTTTTAAAAGGAGGTCTTATAGAGAACAGACTTGTGGGGGCCAAGCAGGAGGGGTGAAGGGGAGGGATGGAATGGGAGGCTGGGGTTAGCAGACGTAAGCTATTATATACGGAACGGATAAATGACAAGGCCTACGGCAGTAGCCCCCAACCTTTCCGGCACAAGGGACCAGTTCCATGCAAGACAGCTTTTCCTGGGGGCTGGGGGGTGGGGTGGGGACACGGATGGTTTGGGGATGATTCAGGTACATTAGGGCATCATGTGCTTTATTTCTATTATTATTACATCAGCTCCACCTCAGATCTCAGGCATTAGATCCTGATGGTTGGGGACCCCTGTTCTACTGTAGAGCACAGAAAATGATATTCAGATCCTATGCTAAACCATAATGGAAAAGAATATTTTAAAAAAGAAATGTACATATAGATATAACTGAATCACTTTGCTGTATAGAAATTGTCATTGTAAATCAACTATGCCAAATAAATAAATAAATGACTAAATATTAGGGAGTTCAAAAAAATCTACCACCTCTGGCTCAGAATGTTTTCATTTAATTCAATTTCCTTTTTTCTGAGATAGTCACTTTTTTTTTTTTAACTGTCTTATTATAATATAGAGTCAAGCACACCACTTAATGTGCCTTCCAAACTGTGGAGCATTGAACAAAAAGAAAATATCTTTATTACAAGTTTTCTCCTGCCACAGTTATTTGAGTTTTCTGCCTTGTGCTTCCCAACATATTTTAGGAAAGAATTCTGTTCAGTGCCTTGCCATGCCTGTGTGCCTGCTAAGTTGCTTCAGTCGTGTCTGACTCTTTGCCACCCCATGGACTGTAGCCCGCCAGGCTCCCATGTTGATGGGATTCTTCAGGCAAGAATACTGGAAAGGGTTGCCATACCCTCCTCCAGGGGATTTTCCCAACCCAGGGATCGGACCCTCGTCTCTTGTGTCTCTTCCATTGGCAGGTGGGTTCTTTACCACCATGTCATGAGTTAACTTGACAATCTTTTTTGCCAAAAATCACATCCACACTTTTAGCCCTACTCTTTCTCTTTGAGGTTGTCATCTCCTTGTTAAGAAGGAAAAAAAATAGGGGCTTCCCTGGTGGCTCAGTGGTAAAGAATCTGCCTGTCAATATAGGAGACAGGGGTTTGTTCCCTGGTCCACGAAGATCCCACATGCCTCAGAGCCACTACTGGGCCTGAGCTTTAAAGCCCGGGAGCTGCAACTACTGAAGCCTGTGCTTCAGAGCCCATGCTCCGCAGCAAGAGAAGCCAGCACAGTGAGAAGCTGGTGATGGTTTACGGTGAACAATGTCGGATTCGTGATCTCCGAAGATTTAGCTTCAGGACCAGGGACCAGGCTAAATTAGCATGAAAAGGCACAGAGAAGCTCCTGACATAGACAATCAGTAGAGGGACAGAGAGTCCTCAGCCCCCCACCTCACCCCCACCCCCCTCTGCTAGTCTTAGCAAAGCCTTATATACTTTTATCAGACTCACTCCCACAACAGACATCTTAAGATAACAGGATTAGTAAGATGGTTTTTGTTAAGGAGAAACATATCCTCTAGCAAGATACATTGTTATATTGGCTAAGACAAAGCAATGTAGAAAAAAAGTTTGTCCTTTTTTCAAGAGCCCTGGACCCCTTTCTCCTTCTCCAGGACCTGGACTTCTCAACCTTCCTAGGAATTAACTCTCTCACCAGCACACTGCAACCAGAGAGTGGCCCCCGCTGACTGCAACTAGAGAAAAGCCCGCACAGCATGGAAGACCCAACACAAGCAAAAATAAATCAATTAAATTTTTCAAAAAGAAGGAAAAAGTATGCGCTTCCATCAGCTTGTGGGCTAACATGTCAAAGAGGAGGACATGGAAGCCGATTCCAGGCGGAGGAACATGGGGCTGCCCAAGGCTGATTGCAAGCAGCAGTCTGCAGCCGAGCACTTCCTTTGCTCATGCTGTGTTCTGTCCTTTCCTGCACAGGCGACACTTAGCATGCAGATGAGCTTGCATCCTAGATGAGCCTGTCCAGGTGGTCACACCTGGCTGATTCCCAGGAGGTCAGACACAGTCCTGACACCGAGGACAAACCAGGTTCCTCAGGTCCCAAAGTAAATCCATCCAACCAAATTTGAATTAAGAGGTCCTCATTGCCCAATCCTGCTTCCTCCCTTAACGATGCTTAATGGGTCTAATAAAGTTTCATTAGGACCACCCAGGCCTCCAGGGACTAAGGTAAACAGCTGACGAGCAGTACTGCTCAGCCAGGTTTAAACTGGATGACTAATGGATGCAAACACGTGGGTAATCAGGCAAGAAGAAAGCGCTGAGAGCCCTGCTGATTCTGCAGCACAAGACGGTCACAAAATGATTCAAGGTGTTTAAACACAGTGTATTTTGAGAAAAAGTTGTGCCAGGTTTCAGGAAATCTGCAGACATCCTGTTTCCATTCACAACAGGGAGGATTCCAGGAGTGTAGGGGCATGAACAAGAACATCCTGGAGATAAGTTTCAAGCCAACTTGATACAGTCCTTCTGCATCCTAACTCCTAAAGCACTTTTAATCTCGTCTCATTCTCAAGGAGACACCTCCAGAAAAAGCCTATCACACCATCAACCCAGGAAACCAGGGTTCATTTGTTATGACAGGAATCCCCACTCTGCTGGAGAGAGAAGTTGTATAGGGCTAGAAGAGTTCCTTACACAGATGTTTAATATCAACACAAGAAACAGCAAGCCCAAAGCCACTTCAGGGATACAGACAATAACTTAAGGGCTCCAGGAGCCACCCCCGTCCACCAGAATACTCCCAGATTTATATCTTTCTTGAAATCTCACCCAAGCTCTGGGCCTGGACCTCCAACTATCTTCAACATCCACAACTAAACCTATGATCCTCACTGCCACCCACTCAAAAAAGAAAACATTTCAGTCCTGCTAGGAATATTTATGAAAATCCATTAATTGAATATATACCACAATATCATTTGTAAAATCATAATGATCCAAAACTTCATCAAAACTGTTTGATTATACACTCTCAGTTTCAGCTTCTCCCATAGTCATTTCTTCCTTAAAGACCCTCCATGGTCAGAGTCTTGCCTAGTGGTCCAGTGGCTAAGACTCTGAACTCCCAATGCAGGGGACCTAGGATCGATCCCTGGTCAGGGAACTAGATCCCACTTGCCATAACTAAAGATCCTGTGTGCTGCAACTAACACCTGGCACAGCCAAAGAAATAAATAAATATTAAAAAAAAAAAAAAAAAAAAACTTGGCCAAGCTTAACTCTCCATTCACACTCGTGCAGGTTGGATACTGTCACAACCCCCAGCAGAAAGGCCCTCTCACTCCAATCAATCAACACACTCCATTTAGACTAACCTTAACATTATCTCACTCTTCACCAATTCACCCCCGTTATGGGTTAATTGTGTTTCCCCAAAAGGTAAAAGTTGAAGTCCTGACCTCTGTACCTCCTAATGTGAATTTCTCTGGCAATAGGGTGACAGGTGTAATTAAGATGAGGTCATACTGGAGTAGGTGGTCCCTTCGTCCAGTGTAACTGGTGTTCCTACAAGATGTTTAGCTGTGAGAGGAAGATACCACATGAAGACAGAGGCAGAGACTGGACTGAGAAGGCCACAAGCCACAGGTGGATGGCCACCACCCTGAAGTTAGGAAGGGACCAAGAAGGATTCTACCCAGACCCAGAGTCTCAGAGGGAGTAGAGCCCTGCTGACAACCTCGATTCCTAGCCGGAACCATGAGACCATAAATTTCTGTTATGTCAAGTGATCCAGTTTGTGCTACTTTGTGATGGCAACTCTAGGAAACGAATACAAGCCCCGTTCCCTTCTGAAACCTTCACTGATTCCTACTCCTTCATTATATCAAGTTCTACTCATTGGCCTGGCTCCTGAGGCCCTTTCTCACATCACCCTCCCTGAACAAGTATATCTCCCACTATTTCTTCAACACTTTTTCTAAACTTCAATCTACACTGACCTCTCTCCTCTTCAAAGTCTTACTGCCTATCGTCCCACTAAAATATCCTTTCACTCTACCAAGTATATTTATTTCTGCCTTTCCTATCAATTCATAAGCACCTTGAGAAATGGACTATAATTTTTTTTTAACCTCCCCGAGTACTGTTGCTGTTGAGTCGCTAAGTCGTGTCTGACTCTTTTATGACCCAATGGACTGTAGCTCGCCAGGCTCTTCTGTCCACAGGATTTCCCAGGCAAGAATGCTGGAGTGGATGGCCATTTTCCTCCAAGGGATCTTCCCAACCCAGGGATTGAACCTGCATCTCCCTCACTGGCAGGCAGATTCTTTACCACTGCGCCACCAGGGAAGCCCCCCTGAGCATCAGATACTCTGTAAGTACTCGGAGATTAATTAATCTAGTAGCCTTTACACATGCTTTGCCCTTGACCTGAAATACCCAATAGGCTGTGAGCTACGTGCCAGGGACCATTGTTTTAATCTTTGTGTCCCCAAAGTCTCACACCATATCTGGCATTTCATAAACTTTCAATAAATATTTTTACTTAATTCATTTTAAAAACCCTGTCTCCAGGTATATCACCTGTTTGGGGAGTAGTATCTGCCTCCTTTTAAATAAATGACTAATGAGACGCCTTAAAGTCCTTCAGACAAAAGCGGCCGAATTCCACTTCTCCCAGGCCTCACTATGGAGTCATTAGTTGAGCCCCTGCCTGGAGCTTCAGGGAGCCTTATTAGTCCCCTGCGGCTCATCCAAAAGGGGGGTCTTCCTCCCCGTTATCAGGCTTCCTGTTTAACAATACATGACAGGGTTTGTTCTTCTTTCCCATTGTTACCTGTGTTTCCAAGCGCCCTGTGAAAGCATAAATAAATGATTGTTGACTGATCTCCTTTCCCCGGGATTTTGCCAATGCTGAGAATCCTGAAAGCTTTCCAAGGCGTGATTTGTCACTGAAAATGCCAACTGGGGGAGTTGTTGTCCTCTCTACTCATAGGGGTGCTTGATAATTCAAAGTCCCCGTTTCTTCCTACAGAGTCGGGCAGACTAATGTGCTGTCACAAATTCTCCAGTGATAGAGCTGTGCTGGGGGCTTTCCAAACAGCATGAGCCTCTGCAAGGTCAGAGAGACCTCTGCTGGGTGAGGAAGTCATCCAGACTTCCAAGATGCTACATCCAGAAAGCCTGCAGGGGCCACGCTGTGACTCTGAGGGTCAGAGTCAGGGAAGGCGCCCGGAGGAAGAACACAGCTGTTCTAACACTGTCAGCCTACCAATGCCCATCCCCTGCCACCTTTCTACTCACTTTAAAGCATATGAATTAGCCTCCCTAACAGACAACATATTAAAAAGCAGAGACATTACTTTGCTAACAAAAATCTGTCTAGTCAAGGCTATGGTTTTTCATGTATGGATGTGAGAGTTGGACTATAAGGAAAGCTGAGCACCGAAGAACTGATGCTTTTGACTGTGGTGTTGGAGAAGACTCTTGAGAGTCCCTTGGACTGCAAGGAGATCCAACCAGTCCATCCTAAAGGAAATCAGTCCTGAATATTCATTGGAAGGACTGATGATGAAGCTGAACCTCCAATACTTTGGCCACCTGATGCAAAGAGCTGACTCATTTGAAAAGACCTTGATGCTGGGAAAGATTGAGGGCAGGAGGAGAAGGGGACGACAGAGGATGAGATGGTTGGATGGCATCACCGACTCAATGGACATGGGTTTGGGTGGACTCTGGGAGTTGGTGATGGACAAGGAGGCCTGGCATGCTGCAGTTCATGGAGTCACAAAGAGTCAGACATGACTAAGCTGAATTGAACTGAATAACAAGTAGAAAGCTGAACAGACTGAAAAATCAACAATACATCTTGAATCTTGTTGGAAAGCGGAGAACACAGGGCAAACCATTGTCCTTAAGGTTAGAGAGATAGAATATAGGAGTCACAACTTACTTGAGCAGAGACTCGGGAAAAGAAACAGCAGCAACCAGGGCTCAGCTAGGAAACGTGTACTGTTGGAGGCTCAGTGTGGACAAGTCTGATGGATAAAAAACTACAGAGTGGCCAAGTCATGGCCGGCTAGCAACACACTGTGAGATTTCCCTCCCGGAGGAGGGCGGCAAAGGAAACATTTGTAAATTGACCGCAGCTGCTGATCATCTCAGTGAGGCCTGCTCTCAGATGAAACCAGTTAACCAGAGCCTGACCCACTGGTGTGTTATGATCAGAATCTAACTGACCTAGGGAAGGGGGATACCCAGCTCCAACTGGCTCTCCATGGAAGAAAAAATATACCCAGCCCCAGCCAACTCTAGCCTTTTTTCCCCACCTCAGAAGGGAGCAGAAAACTGAGAAAAACTCACGGTCCAGAGGCACAGGCTCCCTAAAACATGGAGACCTACTTGTGGGACAGAGAAGCCTCCTCTCCCCGTACCCATCACCACAACATTGCTGCCACTGTTTAGTCGTTAAGTCGCGTCCACGTCTTTGAGACCCCATGGACTGTAGCCTGCCAGGCTCCTCTGTCTGTGGGATTTCCCAAGCAAGAATACTGGAGTGGGTTGCTATTTCCTTCTCCAGGGGATCTTCCTGACCCAGGGATCAAACCCACGTCTCCTGAATTGGCAGATTGATACTTTACCGCTGAGCCACCAGGAAAGATAAGCCTATTACCAGGACTTCCTTTCACCTGGTGTATCATGTCCAGCTAGCAAGAAAACATTACAAGGCATACCAAAAGGTAAAAACACAATTTGAAGAGACAGGGCAAGCCACAGAATCAAATACACAGGGATGTTGGCATTATCAGGCCAGGAATTTAAAACAACTCTAATTATTACACTAAAGGGCCTTCATAGATCAAGCAGACAGCATACAAGAACAGATGGGCAATGTAAGCAGAGAGATGGAAATCCTAAGGAAGAACCAAAAACGAGATAGGAGAGATAAAAAAAAACTTCTGTAACAGAAATGCAGAATGCCTTTGATGGGCTCATTAGCAGATTGGACACAGCTGAGAGGAGAATCTGAGCTGGAGCCTGCTATCAACAGAATTCTCAAGCCAGAAAGCAAGAGAACAAAGACTGGGGGAAAAAAACAAACCAGAATATCCAAGGATATGGGACATTTACAAGGGTATGATATACACATAATGGGAACATGGGAAGGGGAACGGAACAGAAGACATATTTGAAACAATAATGACTGAGAGTTTCCCCAAATTAATATTAAACACCAATAGTAGTATCAAAATTAATATCAGACATCAAACCACCGATCCAGGAAGCTCAGAGAACAAACACCAACAGGATAAATGCAAATAATAACAACAACAACAAAGACTACACCTGTGTGTGTGTGCGCGCACGCGCTGTGTGTGTGTCCACGTGCTGTGTGTGTGTGTGTGCACACGCTGTGTGTGTGCTTAGTCGCTCAGTGGTATCTGACTCTTTGCAACCCCATGGATTATAGCCTGCCAGGCTTCTCTGTCCATGGGATTCTCCAGGCAAGATACTGGAGTGGGTTGCCAGGTCCATCAAATTGCAGAAAATCAAAGATAAAAAATTCTGAAAGGAGCCTTTTTTTTTTTTTTTGCTTTGTTTTGCTCAGTGGCTTCAGTCATATCCACTTTTTGCGACTCTATAGACTGTAGCCCACCAAGTTTCTCTGTCCATGGAATTTTCTAGGCAAGAATACTGGAGTGGGTTGCCATGCCCTCCTCCAGGGGAGCTTCCCTAGGATCAAAACCATGTCTCCTGCATTGCAGGAGGATTCTTTACCCACTGAGTCACCTGTGAAACCCAAAAGAAGCCAGAGGGTGGGGAGCAGGGGGAGAATACCTTATCTATAGAGGAACAAGATCCCCTGGAGAAGGGAATGACAACCCACTCCAGTATTCTTGCCTGGAGAATACTATGGACAGAGGACCCTGGTGGGCTATACATTCCATGGGGTCGCAAAAGAGTTGGACATGGCTTACCAACTAAAACAACAACATAGAGGACAGAGATACATTTTAAGGTTATCAAAGGGTTCCCTAGATATTTTTGCCAGTTCTCAGCAAATTTCTGACCCCAAATACTCAAAATACTTTGCACATTCCCAAAATAGAGAGTGAAGGAGATCTATTGTTTGTTTTAGGAATGTGAAAAGATGGGATAAAGCATGGATTTGGCTTTCCAGAAATGTATGAGTAAGCTGCAATAACTGAAGGCGAACACCCACTTCCTCTTCAATATCCATCTTAAGCCCCTGTTGTCCTTGGCAGCGAGCACTCCTGGGCCTCCTTCACAAGGAACCTGCTTTCACCTAGCATAGATTATCACATCATCCTGTAACCCAGGAATATTTGCATTTTAACTGGGGACTGAAGAACTTTCCAGATGCAACAGTTCGTCCCTAAGGTAGCCGTAATATGGCAGGATGACTTATTTTCAATCACACAGGTTTCCAGAAGACTCAGAATTCTAGGCACTATGGCAGATGGGAACAAAGACAAACATTTTTATAAGGAAAAAAAATCTCTCTTTATCTTGGCACCCTAGTAACAAAAGTACACCCAGCACCCAGATCCTGGTGCCAAAATACAGTTCTCCAGTGAAAGGAACCAGGGCTCCTTGAAGAAGTAGCTGATTCTAGGTCTGGGCAAGAACAACATGAGATGATCTTGGAGCATCATGTGGTACCAGAAAGAAAGAACGTGCCCAGAAAGGATGAAAGAGCAGAGAAACCAACATGAACGTGTTCCCAATGGCCAAGGCCAGAACATTCTGAACAATAAAATAAATAATGATATTTAATTGTAATCCACAGACGAAACATACATGAGTTTATCCTCAAATTTTAAAATAATTGAATAAGTAAATTGGCAATGTGGTATAGATCTTTCTTACAAAATAATTCCAATTAAGAAAAGTGGAAGGAAAGAAGGAAATATAAAACCACCATTTGTAATAATTATTGCAGGCAAAAAAATCACCACTGCATGCTTAAAATTAGTGGCAGAAACTTACAAAAAAAATATTTGCTTTTATTAATTTCAAAAGGAAACATAGTAACTTTAGAGTGGAAACATTCTTCAGTTCAGTTCAGTTGCTCAGTCGTGTCCAACTCTTTGCGACCCCATGAATCGCAGCACGCCAGGCCTCCCTGTCCATCACCAACTCCCGGAGTTCACTCAGACTCGCGTCCATCAAGTCAGTGATGCCATTCTTCAGACACACCTTAGTCCAGTGATCGAGGAAAAAACACTACTAATAAAATGTGTTAAGATCATGTCACCCTGGCATCAAGTTAAGGACCCACCCCTCTGACCTCTTTTATAAACTTAGTTACCTCCTAAAGGCCCTATCTCCAAACAGTTACAGTGAATATGGCTTAAACATGAATTTGAAGGGGAAACAATTCCCACCAAAGCATTTCCCAAAAATATATAGCAATCTATCCGTGAAAAAGCATCAGACAAACCCAAATTGTCTATAAAACAACTGACTAGTACTCCTCAAACACTTCAAGGTCATGAAAGACAAAGAAAGACTGAAGACCTGCCACAAGCGAAAGATTCGAGGCCCTTTCAATGCAACATGGCATCTGGGATCGAATCCTGTAACAGAACAAAGACAATAATGGGGGAGCAGCTTCAACCTGAATAAAGTTGATAGTTATTTGTTTTGTAATTCTGTAATTAATGTTCATGTCTTGGTTTTGATCATGGTCCTTTGGCTGGATAAGATGTAAACATTACGACAGCTGGGTAAAGCGTGTCTGAAATGTTTTGGGCTGTCTTTGCAACTGTTCTCTAAGTCTAATATTATTTCAAAATAAAAATCTTCTCTGGAACTTCCCCAGGAGTTCCATGGTTAAGACTCTGTGCTTCCAATGCATGGGGTATGGGTTCAATCCCTGGTCAGGGAGCTAAGATCTCCCCTGCAGTTTGGTGCAGCAAAAAAAAAAAAAAAAATTTTTTTTTTTAATCTTGAAAATTTTTCTTTTTCTCTAAACGTCTCTTTATATCCCATTCTTTGCAATAGAGGTGAGAATAGAGAACTCAATCATCAACCATGTTTTTTCTGGGGGCAGCAGAGGGGGGCCATGGCGCAGAAGGACTCCCTGCACAGTTCCTCCACCCCACAGGAGGACGGGGAGCCAGGAGCTGGAAAGTTTCAAAAACAGAAGACAGATTTTAAAAGCTAATTTCACGGAGACTGATGTGGAACACAGAATCTGCAATAAGAGAGATGAGCATTGGCCTACTTCCAGGTGCCTGGCGCAGAGACAGGCCAGGCGCCTTCATTTGAAGACTGTCAGCTGTTTGTGTCCACAAAAGAGAGAGGACTCGGCTTCCACGTGAGCAGCCCAGGGCCACCCTCCCCTCCAGCTAGTCAATTCTGTGGCTCTGAGGGCTTCGAGCCTGATTATTGTGGGGATTAGCACCTGACAGTCTGGGAGGCCTAGATAATTCTGCTTATTTAGGGCAATCCACCATAAAGTGGAAGGCCAACACCCTCCTCCACCACCCAGCCATCTTCCAACTCTGTGGTTTTAAGTGTTTCTGTTGATGCTGTTGTTCATTTTACAAAGCTCCCTTTTGAATACCTCCCCGATGAAGGCATAAATAAGTCCCAGAAGACAGAAAATACCTCTTGAACAAGAATGAAGCACTAACACATAGTAGGCTATCAATACAGAATTTGCTGAATTGACTAGAGAGCCCTCAATGGGTAACACCCAGAAAGATGATTTTTTGAAATTGCAGTGTTTCTGAACATTAACCTCTGATGCAGTTATGAGCCAGACTATAATGTAAATTGCAGGGCTGAGGAGTAGCTGCAAACATTTCTAAAGATGCAATCCTTAATGGAGTGACTCCTTTGTACAAGATGCACCATGAACTCTAGATAAAAAGTAAAAACAGTAATAATAATAACAGCTTATATTGCATGTTTACTGGTTGCCATGTACGTAAACCTCCCAAGAACCCTATGAAGCAAGAACTATTATGGTTCCTGGTTGGCAGATGGCTAGTAACTGGTACAACCTAGAGGCAACCCAGGTACTTGGAGTGGAGTCCATGCTTTCAATTCTTATGCTGCCATTTTTCACATTCCTCAGTTCTGGTCCAACTTGAATGAGGAACTCTAGACAAGTAAAAATTCTGTGGGGCCCCAATGAGCTTCTTATAAGAAAGCAGGTAATAATTCCATCTTGCCTCCATCAAAGGCAAGAGAATATTTACAAAAGTTGACCATATAGTAGGTCACAAAGAAGTTCCCTAAAATTTCAGGGACTCTATAGAGCGACCATATCTTCAGCCATAAAACCATCATTTAAGGTGTTGGCCATCTTGGCAATTAAACCCAATTAAACCCAAAATCAGGCCCCCAAAAGATAGTTGAAGCTTATTTTAAACCTATGTGCGTGTTAAGTCGCTTCAGTCATGTACGACTTTTTGCAGCCCTGTGGTCTGTAGCCTGCCAGGCTTGTTTGCCCATGTGATTTTCCAGGCAAGAATACTAGAGTGGGTAGACATGCCTTCTTCCAGGGGATCTTCCCGACCCAGGGACTGAACACGTGTCTCTTCTGTCTCCTGCACTGGCAAGGAGTTCTTACCACTAACACCGCCTGGGAGGCCCAATTTTAAACCTGCGTGCACTCATAAATAAGTCATGGGTTTAAAAAAATTGTCTCATTAAAACAACAAGCTGATTATATATTTATCCACAAAATCTAATTCCTAAGCTGCAGTGGGGAAAAATTGAGAAGCAGCCTATTTTAGACTTTAGGACTCCCAAAAGATTTAGACATTACAGGAATCAAAAGCTCCAAAAGCAAGGATGGAGGAAGGTCTGAAAACATGAGGACTGACTGGAAATCAGCTTAGGAAGCACGTGGCCCTCAGGGTGCCTTCCCCTCTGCACAGCCAGGGACTGTCTCTCCCATCCCCTCCTGCCCAGACAACCCAGGGGAACAGCAATGTGCATTTTCTGGAGACAGTAAATTGTGGGTCTCTGGCCCAGGAAACACCAGGCGTGGTTGACGGTTTTGATACTGAAATAAAGTGCAGTGGCATTCGATTTTGACTTTCAGTCAAGACTTACACTGAATACTGACACCCTCTCATCTCAGCCTCAGCTGTTTTCCCTCATTCTCGCTGAGAATGTCAGCAGCCAGGTTTGTAGGCTTTAGGCAAGACCTTGAAAGAGGCTTCACTGGGGAATCTCAATCTAAGGTTCTGAAATACAGGTTCCCCCAGGAACTGGCCTGGCCAGAACTCCTGACCGTCAATAAGCTCCAGTGAGCTCAGAGCTGCCAATCATCCTTTATTTTTCTCATCGAGGTAAATCACATTTTATATAAAATGTGCCATTGTAACCATTTGTGAGTTTACAGCAGCGGCATTAAGTACATTTGCACTGTTCTGCAATTACCCCCACTATCTATTTCCACAATTTTCATCACCCCAAACAGAAGTTCTGTGCTCATTAAGCAATAATTCCACTCGTTCCTCCCCCTCAGCCCCTAGGAACCTCTACTCTACTTTCTGTCGTGATGAATTTGTCAATTCTCAATATTTCATATAAGTGGAATCATACGGTATTGCATGTCCTCTTGTTTCTGGCTCTTTCCCTCGGCATGTTTTCAAGTTGCATTCATGTTGCAGCATGTATCAGAATTCCATCCCTTTTATGGCTGAATAATGTTCTATTGCATGTACATGTCCCACTCTGTTATTCCATTAATCTGCAGATGGACACTTAGGCTGTTTCCACTTTTTGGCTATTATGAATAGTAATACGACAACGAACACTGGCATATAAGCATCTGAGACCATCTTTTCAATTCTTTTGGGTATTCTAATCTTTTGGGGGGGCAGGGGGCAGGGGGGTGAGGCTGTGTAGCATGTGGAATCTTAGCTCCCAAACCAGAGATTGAACCTGTGCCCCCTGCATTGGAAACAAGAGTCTTAACCACTGGATCACCAGGGAAGTCCCTCCGGCCAATTTTTAATGCCTCATGAGGTGACTACCAAGGATCACCAGACATTTGAGGGAAGAATTTATAATGAAAAGCAAAACACAAACAGGAAAAAAGAGACCTGGAGGAAACAAAGACTATCTAGAGAAAAGAAATCAAAGCAAAAACGTTTGACTATCCTAAGATAAAAAGAAAACATTGCAACTATAAAATAAGAATAGTATGCTCTACAAATGGAAATTTCAGAGAGAACAAAACAGTAGTTCTTAGAAAATAGATGTATAAGATCAGAAATACGAAGCTCAATAAGTAAACATGTTATAAGTTGGGGAATTTGCCCAGAAAATAGAAAGACAAAGAGATGAAAACAGGGAGGAAAGAGAATGAAGATAGAAACTCTGAAGAAGGGAGGTAGAATCCGAGCAAACAGAAGCTCTATAGTTGAGAGAGGAAACAGAAAATTAAATAATAACAAAATATTAATAAATTAATATAAATAGTAACATAACAGAAAATAATAATAATTATTATTATAATCAAGAAAATTTCCCAATACAACATTGTAAATCAACTATACATCAATAAAAACAGAAAAGAAAATTTCCCAGAATCTTTGCACATGGTTGGTAAGATTATAAACTGGTTCATCAACCATGAAGCACCATATGGAGTTCCTCAAAAAACTAAAAATAAAACTCTCATATGATCCAGCTATCCCATTTCTGGGTATATATTCAAAGGAAATGAAAACAGATTACCCAAGAGACACGTATGCACTCCCATGTTATTGCAGCATAATTCACAACAGCCAAGATATGGAAATAGCCTAAGTGCCCATCAGTGGATGAGCGGATAAAGATGACACGGTGTATATACATGGATATATAGATACACACACACAATGGAATGTTATCCAACCATAAGAAAGAAGAAAATCCTGCCATTTGCAACATATATGGACCTAGAGGATATTATGCCAGGTGAGGCAAATCAGAGAAAAGACAACTACTCTATGATATTTTTAAGATGTGAAATCTAAAAAAATCTAAAATCATAAAAGCAGAAAGTAAAATGGTGGTTACCAGAGGCTGGGGGCTATGGGAAGGAGCAGGAAATGGGAGAGCTGCTGTTTAGGGTACATACTTGTAACTGGTATCTCTGGGATTTATTTATCCCAGAGATTTTATGCAAATGGCCCCCAACTTATGATGATTTGACTCACAATTTTCTGACCTAATGATGGTGCAAAAGCAACATGCATTCAGTAGAAACTGTACTCCAAATTTCAATGTTGATCTTTTTGCAAGTCAGTGATATTGTATGATACTCTCTCGTGATGCTGGACCCTGGCAGTGAGCCACACCTCCCAGGGAGCCTGGTGAATGCAGCAGACAACCAAGATACTTATAACCATTCTGTACTCAGACAACATTCCATTTCTCACTTTCAGTCCAGTATTCAATAATTTACATGAGATTTTCAACACATTATTATAAAATAGCCTGTGTATTAGATGGTTTTGCCCAAATGTCAGCTCATGTAAGTGTTCCGAGCACATTTAAAGTAGGCTAGACTAAGCTCTGCTGTTTAGTCTGCAAGTAAGCAAGCATTAACTGCCCAGTGTGTCCCACTCTTTGCGACCCCATGGACTGTAGCCCACCAGGCTCCTCTGTCCATAGAATTCTCCAGGTAGAATATTGGAGTGGGTTGTCATTCCCTTCTCCAGGGGATCTTCCTGACCCAGGGAATGAATCTGGATCTCCTGCATTGCAGGCAGATTCTTTACCATCTATGCCACCAGGGAAGACCATCTAATCTGTTTAGTAGGTTAGATGCATTAAATTTTTAATAGTTTTTGACATGATATTTTCAATTTACTGTGGGTTTATCAGAATAAACCTTGGTTGGTAGGATTTATAATACCAACCATAATAAGTCAAGGAATATCTGTTCACAATACAGTGATTAGAGACAACAAAACTATACTAAAATCATTAAGCTTGCTAACAGACTAGATCTGAATTGTTCCCAACAGCAGAAAAAATGATAATTATGTGAGCAACAGTAGTGTTGCCTAACGTTACAATGGCAATCACACTGCAATCTAAATGTATCAAATCAATATGTTATACACCTTCAACTTACATAAGGTTGTAAACTAAATACATCTCAATTTTTAAAATGTAAAGAAAGTACCCCAGCGCTAACACAGATGAGATGGGCTCACATCAAGGAACGTCATCATGGAACTTCAGAGCACAGAAGACTAAGGGAAGATCCTACGATTTCCAGAGACAACCAAAATCACACACAAAGCATCTGGAGTCAAGGTGACTTTTGACTTCTCCCCAGCAACTCTGGAATCCAGTGGACAATGGAATAACCTCTTCAAAACAGTTATAGACAGTGATCTCTGACCTAGAAATCTTCTCTGCTAATAAAGGCACTTGTACTCCATACACCCAAATGTGAGATTTCACTGTGGCAGTATTTCCCCCTTGACCAAATTCAGTCATTCACACACTACCTTCATGATTTTTGCCATAATCACAGTCTGTATACTTTTTTATTAATTTCCCTTAAATTAAGTCACTTTTATTATTTGTGATAAGTAAAAGACAAATGTAAAAATAAAATCTGCCTGAAATGCAGGAGACCTGGATTTGATCCCCAGGTCAGAAAGATCCCCTGGAGAAGGGAATGGCAACCCACTCAGTAAGCTTACCTGGAGAATCCCATGGACAGAGGAGCCTGGCACAGGCTACAGTCTATAGGGCCGCATGAGTTGGACACAACTGAGCAACTAACAAACACTTTCACTTTTATATAGACACAGGCGCCCTTGTCATTCCTGAGACTTGCTGGTGAGTGAGACACGGTCTCTGTGTCCTTTCAGTGCAGCATTTTTAAGAAAAAACTTTTAGAATGGTTGTGGGCTGGGGTGGAGGGTGATAGGTGGTACTCTGAGGGGGTGTTGTATAACCTTGACTCAGAGAGACAATTAGTCCTTTCAAATCTCTTTCAATCATCTGGATGACATCAAAAAAGTTATGGTGTGGGTCTTTAACAGCTCTCTATCTTTGCTAATCTTCCTTTTTCATGAAAAGGAAAGCTCCAGGATCAAAACCTTGGGAGGCCAAAAGGAGACATTCAGAACTTGAAATCATTGCTTTTATTTTTTTAATGTATTTTATTTTCCTATTTGCCTTTTGTGTGCTGTGCTTAGTCTCTCAGTCATGTCGGACTCTTTGTGACCACATGGACTGCAGCCTGCCAGGCCCCTCTGTTTATGGAATCCTGTAGGCAAGATTACTGGAGTGGGTTGTCATGCCCTTCTCCAGGAGATCTTCCCGACCCAGGGATCAAACACAGATCTCCAGCATTTCAGGCAGATTACTCTCCATCTGAGCAACAAACAAAAGCACTAAAGGGCCCCACCAGGCTCAACAGCTAAAACCAGACAAGAACACTAAACCCTGTTTTGGTTTTCTTAAAAATATTCTGGTCTCTGTTCTTCAAAGCTCTGAAACCAAAGGAGGCCCTCCTCCAAAAGGGCAAGTTTCCTCTTGGGGATCAAAACAAGAACTCATTGCAACCAACCCCCCACCTGCATCTCCAAATTGACTTCAGCCTTCTCCGTTTGCCACTTCAGAGTGGCTTCTGCAGACCTCTCCCTGCAGGGTTGGGCCACATGTAAATGGTGGCCTCATGGGGCCTCTAGCAACACTTGTGGTTCCCTCCGTTAACACAATCACTGAGGCTGGTCTCCAGAGGCTTGAAGACTGACTAGTCCTGACTGAGATGGGCAACTTCATAACTAATTCTGTTCAGAACACTCTCTGGCAAAGCTAAGCCATGTCTCCAACCCCAGGACTCTGTGTGGCCTGCACTGTCTGCCCTCCATGGCCCACTCCAGCCATGAGACAGGTCTGAGTAAGGTCTGCTAGTCAAGAGACCAAGGACAGTTTCTAGGAGTTGTGGTTGTATTAAGTCCACAAGAAAATTTTTTAAAATTCAGTTCAGTTCAGTCTCTCAGTGATGTCAGACTCTTTGTGACCCCATGGACTGCAGCACGCCCGGCCTCCCTGTCCATCACCAGCTCCCAGAGTTTACTCAAACTCATGTTCATTGAGTCAGTGATGCCATCCAACCATCTCATCCTCTGTTATCCCCTTCTCCCACCTTCAGTCTTTCCCAGCATCAGGGTCTTTTCCAATGAGTCAGTTCTTTGCATCAGGTGGCCAAAGTATTGGAGTTTTAGCTTCAACATCAGTCCTTCCAATGAATATTCAGGACTGATTTCCTTTAGGATGGACTGGTTGGATCTCCTTCCAGTCCAAGGGACTCTCAAGAGTCTTCTCCAACACTACAGTTCAAAAGCACCGGTTCTTTGGCGCTCTGCTTTCTTTATAGTCCAACTCTCACATCCACACAGGACTACTAGAAAAATCATAGCTTGGACTAGACGAACATTTGTTGGCAAAGTAATGTCTCTGATTTTTAATATCACTGTTTTGAACAGAATTAGTTATGAAGTCGCCCATCTCAGTCAGGGACTAGTGAGTCTTCAAGCCTCTGGAGCTCTCTTGCTTTTTCAATAATCCAACGTGTGTTGGCAATTTGATCTCTGGTTCCTCTGCCTTTTCTAAAACTAACTTGAACATCTGGAAGTTCACAGTTCATGTACTGTTGAAGCCTGGCTTGGAGAATTTTGAGCATTACTTTACCAGCATGTGAGATGAGTGCAATTGTGTGGTGTTTGAGCATTATTTGGCATTGTCTTTCTTTGGGCAATTTTAAAAATTACTAATTTAAAAAATTACTCTTGGCCTAATAACAATAACTGCTCACCTAAAGCATATAACTTGGAGAGTCCAAAGGAATATTGCCCCTAAAGGACTCTTTCATATGGATTGTTTTCTATAAATGTTGGTAAACCCTGGAGTCCACCTTTAGACAATCTCTCATCTTTTCCATCTACCCTCTGTCCCTTGTCAGATTATCCAGTCTTAAGGTTTAAATGGTTATAGAGCTTGTTCAAGGTCATATTACCTAGGAAATGGTCAAGTCAAGTATTCAACAGGAGTCCATTTGTTGTCAAAGGCTGTGCTTTTAACCACTATTCCTGAAAGATGACTATTTTGGGGTCTCACATCAATTCAAAATAGTCACCCTCTTGGGCTCTCCTTGGCTATTCTGCTCTGATGGGCTCTTTTGTCCTTCCCAACCCAACAAACAGAAAATCCATTTGGGCTTCAGTTCCAGAGAGGCAGTCTCCCACACTTTCCTACATGCCAGCCTCTGGGCTGGGTTCCTACACTGGGCTCCTGAGCAGGGTTATGCAGCCCTGAGGCTGCCAGTCCTTATCCACCAGCAGGGGAGGGCTGGCGAGCTCTGTTGAAAAGTGCAGAAGTGCCATCTTGTCCCCAGGGTGTGCAAGTGCTCAGGGCCAAAACAGAGCCCTGGTGGACACTGACCAAGGGCCAGGAACAGATAATTTCACAGGGGCTTTTGGGGAGGAGGCGCCACAGTTATTTTGAAACAACCTTTGGTAATATCTGTGGTTAAACCCTAGTATCATGGTGAAGGGTGCCAGTCACCCACAATATGTGTTACTTTTTAGAGCTGGTGAGGTCTGTTGTTTGACACCTTCTGGTCTCTAGAATGAGTCATGACTGAGGACAGGAAGCAGTGCAGGAGCACCAAGTGTGTCTCCTGTCTGTCTATACTTACAACGTCCAAGGACCCGGTGTTTAATGAGAGCCTACTATATGACAGGATTTTCTCCATGCATTTCATTTGCACAGCCCTGTGACATCTACATCCTTGCTTTAAAAATGGTGAAGCTGACACTCAGAGTTTGCAAGCAGTGTAGCCTAGCTTCAAATCGAGTCTGCCTAAACCCTAAGCTCATCCATGAACTTTGTCACACAAATGTGCCTTACGGGAAGACAAGCACCCTTTAACTAAGGAAGCTTTTTCTCTCAGGAAAATAGCTTGTTTCTAACCGGTTATGCCCATAGTACTAGCCAAGTTACCAAAACAACAAAACAACTTCCTATCTGGATGGACTTTATTTATACTGGGGAGTGCTGAACTCGGAGCAGATGGATGGCCTGAGTTGTGGCAGCTGGGGGGAGGGGGATGGGGGTGGGAGGATGGCTTACAGAGGTGGCACCCCCACTGTGGTGCGAAAAAAATTCAAAAAAACCTTTACCACCCTAGAAAGCTGCTCCTAATATCTTTCCCTGCCTCCAAGAGGTATTCCTTTGTGTTGTTTAAAAGGTTTATGACTGCAAGCATCTCTGCACATTTCTCATGTTAAACATACCTGGGGGAGGGATTGACCAATCTGGATTCCTCAAGGCTGTGATGCTGGGAAGACTTAGATCAGTTACAGGAATGGGGCATGCAGCTTGAGCAGTTCTAAAGCAATCATCAAAGCTGATCTTTCCCTAATTTATAAATTTGTCTGTTGATAGCTCTGCCGTCAATTCACTGAGTCACATCTGCACCTCAGCTAACACTGTATATCAGGACCTCCATCTGTGCAATGGGGATAATGTAAGACTCTCCAGATGGGAGAATCCTCCAGCAGCAATCTGGTTTAGCCTCTGCTCCAGGGACTGCACAAATTCTCTCCACAGAGTGAAGGAGGAATTCCACTCTTTAAGGTATTTCTCAGCTCTCCTATAAGCACTTGCCAAGGTCTAACCATTCCATAGAGAAATTCTCCCTTATATCTGATTTCAAATTCTCCAGGGAAATTTCAGCTCATTTTTTTTCTCTATCAAGACAGAAATCCTTCTCACAAGAGATTTAAGTATATTCAATAACATTCAATAACATTACAAAATCAGGAAAGACAAGTTTGTAAAATATTCAATCTTCCCAGCCCACCTTCCTTGTCATTTTTCTGCATCCTCTTCCAATGTTTATCCATATGTATAAATATTTGAAGTTATTATAATGCTAACACAGGTACCTGGGGGCTCAGACAGTAAAGAATCTGTCTGCAATGCAGGAGGTGCAGGTTTGATTCCTGGGTTTTGAAGATCCCCTGGAGAAGGAAATGGCAACCCATTCCAGTATTCTTGCTTGGAGAATTTCATGGCCAGAGGAGCCTGGCAGGCTACAGTCTGCGGGACCTCAAAGAACTGGCCACAACTGAGCGACCAACACTTTCACTTTTCAACAGAGGCACCACTTTGTAGATTCCCTGTCTCATTGAAATACTTCTTCATACACAAGCTTATTTTCATCTCTTTCAGGTAAATCCTTAGTAATGTACTGTCCTTCCTGTACAGTTTATTCCGAGAGTCCTCATCTATAGTCTGGAAAAGATATAGAGTTCTTTGTTTGAGGGGTGTGTGTCTCTCCAGTAAGTAGATGGGACTCATTGAGCCAGTTTATCTTATCTTGCCATATCTTCCTTGCACTCAAGAACATTCATGTGTAACATGGATGGTTGCTGCTACTGCTGCTAAGTCACTTTAGTCATGTCCAACTCTGTGTGTGCCCCATAGGCGGCAGCCCACCAGGCTCCCCCATCCCTGGGATTCTCCAGGCAAGAACACTGGAGTGGGTTGCCATTTCCTTCTCCAATGCATGACAGTGAAAAGTGAAAGTGAAGTCGCTCAGTCATGTCCGACTCTTCGTGACCCCATGGACTGCAGCCTACCAGGCTCCTCCATCCATGAGATTTTCCAGGCAAGAGTACTGGAGTGGGGTGCCATCGCCTTCTCTGATGGACGGTTGAGGTTACATCAAAGTTTTCTCATTTTCAGATTAGGGTTCCTGTCCCTTGCCTCCTAATCAACCTCATATGGACACATACTTCACCTGCTTAGCTTTCAGGATACCTTGACCATGAAACTTCATGGTTGCTTCATGCTGTCCTAGGAAGGGAACAAAGAACTACAGGGCTAAGCATGAAACCAGATGCCCTTCCCAGTCATCACAAAGACATTCACACCAGTTTTTGATATCTGCAAACTGAGCTGTATCTTGACATTGAGTGAGTGAGTGAAGTCACTCAGTCGTGTCCGACTCTTTGTGACCCCATGGAATGCAGCCTACCAGGCTTTTCCGTCCATGGGATTTTCCAGGCGAGAATATTGGAGTAGGTTGCCATTTCCTTCTCCAGGAGATCTTCCCAACCCAGGGATTGAACCTGGTCTTCCATATTGTAGGCAGATGCTTTACCATCTGAGCCACCACATTACAGGTCTGCTAAGCTCTGGTTTGCTGGGGAGAGGGTTCTGCCTGACAGTGGTGTCCCCATTAGTTATCAGAGTATAAATGGACACTCTTTCTACTTCGAGTTCTTACAGTTAAACATCACACAGTCCATGGCCATTGAACAGGATTTTTCTCAATATAACTCACTGGCTGCTGAATTGGAAAAAAGACCTCCATTATGCTTTCAGTTACAGTTAAATGAGGGAAATATGAGGCCCTCCCTGAGCATACCCTGGGAAATAATTTTTTTTTAACACAGACAGTAATATTTGAGCAGCAGCCCTTAGAAATAGCAACAAGAAAGGAATGCATACCTATAGGAAAATAAATGCCAATCCAGAATAAAAAGTTGATTTCAGTTATGAGCATAAGACTAAAGATGAGAAACACCAAAGAGTATGATGTTGAGCCCCACTTGACTCCCAAACTTTCTCCCACCTGACACTTGGGAAAAGAGTGAGTCTTTCAACTTGGTACCGTTCTTATTGGCAATCCAATTTCTGAGTGTCACTGTGCACCCTTCTACAAGCATCAAGACATGATGACTTCTGGCAAGAGGCCCCAGGAGAGTTGTCAGACATCCTGATAAATAGGAACAAACCCTTTTTCACTGTTGGACCACACATTTCGATGTCAATCTTCCACAATTTTCTAATGTCCACGCCGACTTTTCCCCATAGCCTGGCATAGGGCCAACACAATGAGTGAGCCTCTGCCCCTTCTGCCTAAGTCCTGCTCCTCTCAGAATACCGGACAGGGAGTCTTCTTCACAATGGTGTGCAGCTCCTAAGAGCTGACTATTCCATTTTCAAGAATTCTGCGAGCAGGTTGCTACCATCTTGATAGCTGGAAATCAACCATGAGAAGATCTGCACCCAGAAACTGGCAGGCACGACAAATCAGTACCAGTTTTTAAACACTCGCCTCACATCACAGCTTATTATTGAATCCTTGGGATTTGACAGACATTCAGAAAGGGTTTGAGCTTGAGCTATTTCAGGTTTTAATTCTCTCCAGAAAAGACCAGCAAAGATAGAAACAGGTAATGTCCAGATTAGAAGGGATGCTAGAGGTCACCCAGTGAAAATACTGTGGCCAAGAGAGGTGACAGGAATATCTTACTGCCATTTCCAGACAAACAGGACGAGACGCAGACCTCCCATCTCCAAGTCACCATTCTCGGCAACATTCCACACAGATTCCAAAAAGACAAGCAAAAGACAGCCGTGGCTCCCCCAGCCCCTATACTGCTGAGGAGATAAGGTCCCTGTCTCTTCTACAAGTTGACCTAACACAACTATCCTCAAGGCCACCCATGCTGGGGGCCTCGGAAGAATGTCAGAATTCCTGCCTGTGAAGGCCCTAAATCTCCATCACCCTGAGAACTTGAGGAGCTGGGTAGGGAATGAACTGTGATTCCCATTTTGTGGCTTGTGGAAGAGGAAGTGCAGCAACTTTTCCAAGACTATAACAGAGCCAAGGCAAAATTGGGAACTTCTGACCTTCTGAATTTACTTAGCCTGGAAAATAGTTGAAAGCAGCTCAAAGAGTAACAGTGAAGTGTTAACAAGCTAATTAGCACTTGTGCGTTGTTTGGGAATGGTTCATATGGGACCAAAGTACCTGCTTTGGTACTTAGAAGTTTGTTCTCGACATTTAATTAAATAGGGTACTAACTATTCAAAGGGGAAAGTTAGGTGTTATATTATATGGGTGACTTCACAAAAAGATTACAGAATATTTCATAAGAAAAGTACATTTGAGTCAATCCAGTCTGAAATGGAACTGATACTCTAGTTCCTCTGCTTGAAGTAAATGTAACCACAGGTCCTATGTTACTATAAACATACATCACCAGCCATCAGGTGAAAGACATTTTCAATATATCTCCGGCACCTAGTAGGGTTTAATCCACCTCACTGACGCTAACTGTGTGACTTGGATCTATTTCAGGGAAAGGAAAGCATAGTTGTTCTCTGAGGACTCTGACTGGATCGCTGGTTCCATTAAGTTCAGTGTTCAGTGAGGGCATCCTGTCTCCAAGAAACAGCCAGCTCCTCAAACTGAAAGGTACGTGTGAGTCCCCTGGGGATCTCCTTGCGAAAATGCAGATTCAGACAGGCTTCCAGGTGATCCTGATGCTACAGGTCCAAGGACCAAACTTCAAGTAGCAAAGAGCTGACAACAGAAATAAAATGATCAACGAAGTCTTTGCACCTTAGGATTACAGACAAGCACACTATATTTTCAATACAATGTTGGTGCTGCAATAGACACACCAAATGCCCAGACACTGGGTCATCGAGAAGAGACACCTAACAGCTGGAGACAGAGGGATTCCAAGGAAGACTTCTGGAGAGGAAAAGGAGGAGCAAACCAGGATGGCTTTGCATCTCTGGCTACAGTATTTAGAATTTGTCTGATAAATAGCAAGGAAACCCTGAGAGTTATTGCACTGTGGAAGACATATGGCCCCAGGTGTGTTTAGAAAATCACACTGGAGCTGCTGATGGAGGTTGGAGGAGACATCCTTGATTCTTTCAAGTCCTATTGATTCTGCATCCAAATTATATTTCAATTCCATCCACTTCTTTCCATCACCTTTCCATTCCCTTAGGCCAGCCATCATTTCTTACCTGGAATAATGCATCACTACTGCTGCTGCTAAGTCACTTCAATCACTACTAACTACTCCTAATTATGTACCTATAACCTATTTCCAAGCAGCAACTAGAGTAATCTGCTTTGAAAGTAAATCAGATCAGGTTACTCTTCTGATGAAAATCATCTAATGGCTCCTCCTAAATCCCTAATCCCAGTCCATGACCTATAAAGGCAATCCTTACAGGTCCTACCTATAGGACTACAGTCCTACCTCATCCCAGACTGTTCTTATCTTAACCTGACATCCTCCAGCCACACCAAACATGGACCTGCCTCAGAGCCCTTCTACTCTGCTCTCCCAGCCCAGAACCCTCATTCTTGAGATATTCCAGAGACAAGCTCTTTCTCATTATTTGGTTCTCTGCTCAGATGTTACCAACTCAGACAAGACTACTCCAAATATCCACATTTAATTCACCATCAGTTAGCTTATATTCTATTTTCTTGTCTTTGGAGCACTTACTATTTGAATTATTATATTTAATGTAGATTTATTTAATGTGGGCTTAATTATAGAATAACTTACATATCATACTGACACACGCTCTATTCTGTTTACCAGTAACTACTCGGCCACAATAATGCATATGCTGGGTGTTCTATAAATGCTTTGAATACATGGATTTGTTGGAAGTAAGATGGGTGCCAAAGGGACCTATTAAAAAGCTTTTGGAATCATCCAGGCAAGAGTAAAGGAAGCCTAAACTAAGGTATTGGTAACAGATATGAAGAGATAATAGGTTGAAAAATATTTAGGAAGCAGGATGAATAGAACTTGTTGATTGAAGGGAGATGGAACATATGAATAAAGGAAAATAAAGATGACTTGATGATGTCTATCTTACCAATCTAGTGAGTGGCAGTGCCATTAAATGAGGCAGAGAATCCCGGAGCTAGAAAATGATGAGTTCAGTTATGGATAAGATGAGTTTCAGGTTCTTCTGGAACATCTAGATAGAGAGGAATATATGGGTCTGGAAATTGGGAGAGATGTCCATGCTGCAGAATAAATTGGGGATTTATCAGCATCCAGATAGTGGTTAGACTGCTCAGAGAATATATATAAGAAGAAGATGAATGCACAACAGATAAAATCTTAGATTACACCAACAATTAGGTGGTGGTGAAGAAAGTGGAGCCCACAAAGGAATAGTCAAATAGAGACGATGAGAACCAGGACATTTTTCTCTGAGAACATAGAAGTTTCCAGGAAGCAGTAGTGATTGATTAACAGTGTTAGATTTAGCAGAGAGGTCAAGGAAGATGATGAATGGAAAGTACCCACTGGATTTGCCAATTAGGTACTCGAAGGCTCCTAACATTCAATAGAACTGTGTGGGTAGAAGTCAAATTGCAGTGTAATTAAGATCGAATTGGAGAGGAGATCATTAAAGAAACAAGTCTTTCAGGAAGTTTGAAAGAGACCGGAAGGAGAAAGAACAGCAGCTAAAGAGGTCACAGGAAGGTTTTGCTTGAGCATGTTTTTAATGATGGGAAAGACGTGAACACATTATATTTATGTGCTATGGGTGAAAATTCAGGAAAGACAGGGAGCTTGAATACAGGAGAGGTGAGCTGAGTGATGGAGCAAGGGCCTAGAGAAGGGAGGGGAGGGTGAGACGGTAGGACCTAGGACACAGGTGGGAGCATTGACCTCCAATGGAAAGAGGGACATTTTGTTCTCTGACTGAAGAGAGGTGAAAAGGTGGAGCAGACTCAAGAAGGGAAAGGGGGAGCCAGATAAGTAAATGAGATTAAGAAAATATCATGGCCTCAACTTTCACAGTAAAATAGGAAATAGACATTAGATGGTTTAACACAAGCAGCACCATAAGAATGATAGAAGCCTAGAAGTCATGCCTCGGCAACCTGTGTGTAATTTACTGGAGCTGGGGAGACCTAGGAGGAGGTCATTTTAAACCATCATAAACAATAGCAAATAAGAACCGAGAAGAGTGACAATGTTATGCATGTGGCAGAGTGCAGCTCCACAGCACACCGTCCCATCGGGGCATACACTCCCTGATACACGGAGACCTGAAATTTATACAAGACACAAAGCGAGGGTTGCTGTTATGTCCTGCGTTGTCACTCTTAAGTAAGGGAAGACCCTTACTTGCTCAAATATCTTGGAGTAAGAATATGTGTAGAAAACAATGAACACATCAAACCTGAGACTACTAACCTTAGAAAGTTCTGCTTACAAGGCTGGCCTCCGGGAACTAGACACTCAAATGGTTCCCTAAGTGATAAGGCTGGTTTACAGGGCCTGGACTATTTGTGCAAACGATATGGTTTATGCTGAACTCCTGGAAGTTTCTGAAATTGAATCATTGCTTATTAACACTGTTGGGTTAGCCTGGAATTATGTATATGCTATGCAGTCCGTGCCTCTGTGCCCAGCACCAGAGAAAAACCTTGGGCATTAAGTCTCTGGTGGAATTCCCTAGGCAGGGATCACACATATGTTGCTGCATTTCACTGATGGGGGAAGAATGAGCATTTTGTGACCCCTCCTGTATGGGAGGGAGCATAAGGAAGCCTGTATATGGATTCCTCTAGACTCTTCATCTTTTCCCCTTATGATTAGGTGTGTACCCTTATTATATCACTGTAATAAATCTTAGCAATGAGAGCAAGTCTCATGAGAGCTTCTAACATGTATCTGAACATGGGAGACTTGGGGACACCTGCCATATGGTCTATAGCTGCTCCCATTTTGGTGTTACCTCCCATTTACTCCACTACCAAATGCAACCCAGCAGCCATCCATCCCATTCCACTGAAAAAGCTCATTTCTAACAAACCACACACATGAGTTTTTGGGTCAGTCCCAGCATGGTTTTCCAGCTATCTGCATCATGTACAGTCATGTATGATTCAAAATATATTTCAAGAAGTTTCTTCAGAAAACCAGATGGCCCTTACTGAATATCAGTTCCATTACCTAAAAGCTAAAGTGTAACTTCCATGATGGGTTCAAACCCTAGAGCAGGAGTCAGGAAGCTCATAGACCAAATTCAACCCAGTGCTGGTTCTTATAAACAAAGGTTATTGGAACACAGGGGTGCCCCTTTGTTTCCATAGTGTCAGTGGCTGCTTTGGCATGACAGCTGCAGGGTAAAGTACTTTCAAAAGAGACTCAATTGCCCAGAAAGTCTAATTTATTTACTATCAAATTGTTTACAAAAAATCCTTGCAGACTCCTGCCTTCGATGAATAAAGTTCTGCAGGATAAGACACAGAAGAGGATATGTGTTTGCCTCAGCCTGGATTGTGAGCCTTATTCCTAGGTTTTCTGGATTATATGTCTCACAAAATATAACCTTAAACAAGAGAGGAAGTCACAAAACATTGGGAGAAGCTTTTTGCTTTGCCTGAGAAAGAAGTCTTGGTCAAACAGTAGAAACAGCCATATTTAGGTGTATTCATTCGGTAAATGTCAGCAGAGCAGCAACAGTGTATGAGGCTCTGAGCTGAGACTGTCAGCTTGTGAACTCTTCAAGGGAAGCATCCAGGCCTGTTCACCTTTGTATCTCTGGTGCACAATTCTCAATGCACCCACGCTGAGTAGGTCCACAGTAGCTGGGTGCTGTTCCACTGAGGGAATGGGGAGACAAAGGCAGCAGGGGCTCCCATGTCTGGTCTTGACTTAGATCCAAGGAGTTATTCAAAATTCACTCGTGCACCAAACAGTATCTTTAGATGGAATACGATATCTTATACCCTATTTGTAAACAATGTAACCGACAAGGGCCTAATTTCCAAAATACACAAACAGTGTGCAAAACAACAACAAGCAAAGAACCCAACTGATAAATGGGCAGAAGACCTAAATAGACGTTTCTTTAAAGAAGAATAGATGGAAAGATGTTCAGTATCACTAGTTATTAGAGAAATGCAAATCAAAACTATAAGGTACCACCTCATGCCAGGCAGAATGGCCATCATTAAAAAGTGTACAAATAACAAATGCTGAAGAGTGTGTGGAGAAAAGGGAACCCTCCTATACTGTTGGTGGGAGCGAAAGTTGGTGCAGCCATGTGGAAAAAATATGTGGAAAAAAGTTTTCTCAGAAAACTAAAAATAGAATTATCACACGATCCAACAATACCACTCCTGGGCTATTACCCAGACGAAACTATGATTCAGAAAGTCACAGGCACCCCATGTGCACAGCAGCGATACTCAGACAAGACACGCAAATAACTGAAATGTCCATTTACAGAAGAATGAAAAAAGAATGTCCATTGACTTCTTAGATACACCCATCATTTAAAAATGGACATTCAATTTCCAAATACATGGGATTTTGTTTGAAGTATCTTTAATATTAATTTCTCATTTGATGCTAATTTCTCATTTAAATGCTTTCTTCTCTGTGATCACGCTGTATTTTCAGTCTAACTTTATCAAGGCTTTCAGTGGCTAAGTCAAAGCTCTCTCTTGGTAAATGTCACATGGCACTTGAAAACACGTGGGTTACTTTCAAATATTTTTTGATATTTGAAAATGATAGTGAAAAAGAGAACAGACTCTGTATGATTTCAATACCTTCAAATCATGGAATTTTTATACCTTGCTATATGTCCCTAGATATGTTAAAGTGTCTCCTAGTTTAGTCTATAGGAACTTGAATAGAATTTGTATCTCATTGCTGTGTGAAAATTCTATAAATCTTAATAATGTTGAATTGGTTCATAGTGTTTTTCAGGTCTACCATATCCTTCTACTTCTCTGTCTATTCATTCTATTAATTTTTGAGAATCTGATGCTGAAACTCCAGCTAAAAATCTTAATTTATCTACTAAAAAGTAATTGTAATATATAGTGGAACTATATGTAACCTTGTTCTGTAGTTTCCACCTCTCCTATAATTGTGTTATCATACTGCCATAATTTAAAAAGTAAAAATTAAAACAAGAAAAGAATGTCCAATGACAGATGAATGGATAAAGAATGTGCAGTATATACAATGGTACTACTCAGCCATAAAGAGGAATGGAATAATGTCATCTGCAGCACCATGGATGGACCTAGACATTATCATACTAAGTAAAATAAGTTAGAAAGAGAAAAATTAATGCCACATGGATCACTTATATGTGGAATCTAAAAGAAGACACAAATGAACCTATCTATGAAACAGAAACAGACATAGGGATCAGACTGCTGGTGGCCAAAGGGAAGGGGGTGCCAAGATCCTACTACATAGCACAGAGAACTATATTCAACAGCCTGCAATAAACCATAATGGGAAAATAATATAAAAATGTGTATGTATATGTATAACTGAACATCACTTTACCATATAGCAGTAATTAAAACAGCATTATAAATCAACCATAGTTCAATTAAAAAACAAAGCTATTTTAGACATTTGTGTATAAGTCTTTGGGTGGACATACGCTTTCACCACACTTGAATAAATATCTAGGAGTAAAAAGAACTATTTGGCAATGTATTTTGGTAGATGTGTTTAACTTTTTAAGAAACTGCTAAACTGTTTTCCAAACTGGCTATACTATTTTCCATCGCCTCCAGCAATGTATGAGTTTTAACTCTTCCATATCTCACCAACATTAGGCATATTCAGTCTTTTTAATTTTAACCATGCTAGTGGGTATATAAGGGAAGCTCCTTGTGATTTTAATCTGCATTCCCAAAGTAACTAAAGATGCTGAATGTCTTTTCTTGTGCTTGTTTGCCTCTGTACATTTTCTTTCGTGAAGAGTCTACTTAAACTTTTTGTCTATTTTAAAAGTGGGTCACTTGCCTCTTCATTATTGATTTGTAAAATATGTATACTCTTCATATAAGTTTTGCAAATACCTCCCTATATATGATGAGCCTTTTTTTTTTTTTTTAAAAGTCTTTTGAAAAATAAACATATTGTGGGCTTCTCTGGTGGCTCAGATGGTAAAGAACCTGCCTGCAATGCAGGAGACTCAGGTTCGATCCTTGGGTTGGGAAGATCCCCTGGAGAAGGGAATTCAAGAGTCCGGTATTCTTGCCTGAAGAATTCCATGGACAGAGGAGCCTGGCGGCCCACAGTCCATGGGGTCGCAAAGCGTCAGACCCTACTGAGCAACTAACACTTTGACTTTTCACTTAAAATGTCCAATTCATTGATTTCTTTACGTGTGTCCTGTTCAGTCTTTGCCAAACTCAAAGTCACCAAGATTTTCACATATGTTTTCTTCTGGAAATGTTATCATTTCATTTCTTATATGGAGGTTTATCATGACTGTCAAGTTACTTTTTACAGGCTGTGTCAGGCAGGGGTTAAGGTGCTTTTTGATTGTTTTTTGGTTTTCTGCATATGGCTATTCAATTTTTCTAGCACTATTTGTTGGAAAGATTACTCTTTCCCAATTGAATTGTCTTGGCACCTTTGCTGAAAATCAATTGACCATATGGTATTGACATATGTGTGAGTCTATTTCTGTATTCTTGATTCTGTTGCATTGGTCTACTTGTCTATTTTATGCCAATTCCATACAGTATTACTATACTTGAAAGTTTGAAGTCAGGTAAGTTCTCCAGCTTTGTTCTTCTTTATGAAAGTTGTTTTGACTACTCTATATTCTTTGACTTTCCTTATGATTGTTAGAATTGCCTTGTCACTTTCTACCCCAAAAAGAGCCTGCTGGGATTTTAATTAGTTTGCTTTGGATTTCTAAATCAGTTTTGGGAGAATCAACATCTTAACTATATTGGTCTTTCTAATTCATAAACACAACATCTCTCTTTTATATGACATCTCTGTTTTAGAGTTTTCAATGTATAGGCCTTTCACATCTTTTGTCAAATTTGCTCTTAAATATAATTTTGATGCTATTATTAATGACATTTAAAATTTTTTCAATATCCAACTATTAGTATATAGAAATACAATTACCCTTTTTATCAGTCTTCTGACCTGCAAATACAAGATATTAGTTCTAGTAGCTTTTTTTTCTTTTTTTAGATTCTTGGGTTTTCCTACATAAAAGATCACATTGCCTGGGAGTAAATACTATTTTACTTTATCTAATCAGTCTGCCTTTTATTTCTTTTACTTTCCTTACTGCTCCAACTAGGACCTCTAGTAGGTTATTAAACAGAAATGGTAAGGGCAGACAGACATCAGCCTGGTTCTTATCTTAAGGAGAAAGCATTTGGTCTTTCATCATCAAGTATAGGTTTTTTGGTAGAGGAATAGACAGGTTTTTATTAGGTAGCAGAAGTTCCTTTCTATTCCTGGCTTGCTAAGAGCTTTCATAATGAGGGATATTGATTTCATGCATCTGTTGTTTTAACCTTATGTATTCTCAACTTCCATCAGTAAGTCACCATAAAAATTTATTAGGAAGAACTTCTGCTACTTGCAAAATATATTTAATTTTCAGTATTGTTGGTACTATTTATAGGACTTGGGGATAGCAGAAATGTCAAGTGGGAACTTTAACTATAATGACATCCATATGTTTGATTTTATGTGACGTATTGTCTGGTTTATTTGAGTCATAAGCACTTCATGCGTGCATGCTCAGTCGCTAAGTCATGTCCGATTCTTTGCGACTCCATGGAATGTAGCCCGCCAGGTTCTTCTGTCCATGGGATTTCCCAGACAAGAATACTGGAGTGGATTGCCATTTCCTTCTCTAGGGAATCTTCCTAACCCAGGGATCAAGCCCATGTCTCCTGCATTGGCAGGCAGATTCTTTACTGCTGAGCCATCAGGAAAGCCCAATGAGCACTTCAGAAAGCTTAATTCTGGTAAATAAAGGATAAATTTCAATTTAAATTCTTGAAAGAAATAACTCTAACAAGAAAGAAGTAGGAAAAGAACACAATTGTTTATATCGAGCTTGAAATATTGCCCATAAAACAACACTGACTTAGTTTCTGGACTGAGAGAGTCCCAAGGGCATATCAAGTACTGTTTTCTCTCATTTCTGGCAAGTTTATAGAAAATTTAATTTTCAAAGCTCTACTATACCTACAGACTCACCTGAGTAAGACTGACTCAGGTTTGCATAAGATCCAAAGAACCTTGAATACCTTATATAAACCTTTCAAATTAGGTTTCTTTGGAAGAGAGAGCTTGTCTGGGGTCAAAAGTAAAAATAACTTGAGCTTCAAAAAATTTAAATTTATTCCATCACTTAAACAGCAATCTTGATTTGGCAAGATGCCTCCTTATCTTGCTAGAGACTAAGTCCACAGAGATGAAATAAAAATGATTCATACTCATAAACATTTGGGCGTCTGCAGAGTTGCCACCACAACAAATAAATGAAATGTCCGTTTCCCACAGCTGGGTTGTTATGTGAATGTGGCGAATAAATAATCCTTGCCCCTGGCAGTCACTTCTTTTCCCTCTTCTAGATAAGACCAGCCCTGTTCAAGGCTCAGCCTTGCACTTGCCTGGAGTAAATGATATAAATCCCTGGGAATCTTCCCTACTCAAAATTACACCACCCACAGGCTTATCTCCAGGATTGCACTCATAGAGAGCTTTTGATAGGCTGGAAAAGCCAGGAAGGAGAATGGATCAGATTACTCATGTGGAGTGGAACCTCCTTGAAAGCTCCTCCTTCTCACAGTCCATTGCACCTCTGGGCTCTTCTGATTCAAAGAACAACCATCTTTCTCACTGGGAAAAAAAAAAAATCTTTCTATACATTTCACCCAAGGGACTAGCCCTGCCTCTTGGCAATACGTTATTGAACTAGTCTGTTTTTCACAGGAGCGGGCAGCAGTTCTTCAGGCCTTGCCGAATCTCGCTTTACTCTTCATTGATCCGAATGTATCCCATTATGTCTAGGTGTTTCTTACAGCAAGCAATCTAAGACCATATGTAACAACTCTAAGGGAAGTCTGATCCCAAAGGAATCAGACTGGGATTTACACCTCTTCCGAGCTTTACACTGTGTTCCTATTAATGCAGCCTTTTTAAAGCAATCACAACATACTCCTAATTCTTTTTACGATTAGTATGGAATAGCCCAGTGAAATGTATTATCATTCCATTAAGAAGCAGTTCTTTAAAAATGTGAATGCCTCTGGAAGAGCTTACAAACACCACCATAGAAAGAAACCTAATTGTGAATTGATTTCTCAGATCTGCGTCCTCTGTGGCAAGTAGGACAATTGGGTACCGAGAGAAGTTACTCAGTTTGAGGGAAGAAGAGCTAATTTTGTGAGAAGCCAGGAAGCCAGGCCTATTGGGGTTCCACAGAGTACAGCACAAGAGGGAGGGGGGAAGATCACAAACAGAGGAGAGGGGATCATGTCAAGGACAGAGTCCAACTTTTCTGTAGTTTACCCAGGGTTTAGACTTGCCAGAACAGCAAGCCACGCACCACGCACCCAGTTAATTCTGTTAAGAGCAGAAACTCACTTACTCAGTCAGCCTGCTCACATGGAGAAGAGTTTTTCCCATTGTTCAGCAATTTCAAGTTTCACACCCTCTCCTGATAGGTTCTGACCCAATCCCCTTTTCCCTTTGAGCCTTTTTTAACTTATCTCTCCTTTCTCCTTATTAATATTGTCATAAACAACTGCATGGCTCCTTAGCCAAGGAATTAATGAAGGGAGGATGGGGACAAACCAGACAAACCAACCAGGCAATCTGAATTACAGCTGTCAGATGGCAGCCAGGGGGTTATGCAAACAGAGGACATCACTGCAGTCAAGCTACTGGGTTCACGTGTCGCACACTGACACCTGGAAAGATGAGCCAAGAGCAATGGGGTGACTGTGCTGAGGTCTGGAGTCTAGCCATTGAAGCTGGTACCAGGGGAGGAGAGGAAGAAAAGTATTAACAACATACTTTGAGCATCCCAGGCACAAGCTGGGTGCCTGATATACATTTAACATTCACACTAATCTTGCAAAGTGTGTAGTATAAGGCCCATGTTACAGGTGAACTCAGAGGTTAAGCTCACAGACCTTGTCCAAGGCCACACAGCTAATGGATGGACAGATAAGATTTGAGCAACATCAAAGTCCATCACATTTCCACCTTCTTACACAGCCCCCTAGGATTCAAAAGAATCACATCTGCAGTCACTTGTTCCATTTGGTTCTTGGTTGTCAAACTTTAAATCCACATGCTAGAAATCACAGACACAACTATGTAATCCAATAGTGCTGAGAAAGAAAGAAGGTATTGTGAAGAAAAAGCTCCAGTTCTGCTTTAAGCCTGAAAGGCAGATCACAAATGACTACAGGGCCTGCAAGTAACAGTCTGCACCTACAAGCTAAGAAGCTCCAGTGGGTGAGCAGAGGGAGGGGACCAGCAGCCACAGATCATGTCCAGGCTCATCTGCCCTACATGGGCTACAACAATAACATCATCTCGCACTTCAAAGGCAGTGATATTAAATAAACACACGTACACACAGACATTCACACCCACAAACAATACTTAACTATTGCTTTGTCTTTCAACTTGCATCTCATTTCGGTACATAAAGATGCCACTTTGCCTCTTCTGCTTGGGAGGGTGGAGCTTGGAGTTGGTGGTAATGTGGGAAGAGACACACAAAGAGCTGGAGTGAGCTGTGGTTGGAGAGATGCCTTGAAGAACAGCCTGGGAGGTGAAGAAAGGGCAAGGAATGGCTGAGAGCCATCCCCCTGGATGATCTGGAAAATACAGGTCCATAGTGAACCTTGACTGTTCAGTCACTATCGAGGAGTAACTAGTTGATTCCAAACACTTGTGCCCATAAGAGAGAAAAAGAACAATGTAGTCAGGCCACTGCCCCTTACTAATTTCTAGGGCAAAATTAAATGGCACATCTGTTTCCTTGTGATTCTTTCTTACTAGAACACATGAAGGATCTTTTTAAAAAACTCATATACATATATGTTTTAAAATATTTATTTATCTGTCTGCACCAGGCCTTAGTTGTGTCACACGGGATCTTTGGTTGTGGTGCACAGATCTTAGTTGGAATCTCAGTTTCTCCATGGCATGTGGGATTTTAGTTCCCTGACCAGGGATGGAACTCACATCTCCTGCATTGGAAGGTGGATTCTTAACCACTGGACTACTACGGAAGTCCCCACATGAAGGATCTTAAACAGTATGTCCATACTCTGAGCTCACCTCACAGTAGATAAAATATATGAAACAAACAAAAAAACCTGCAAGTCATAGTTGGACTCAAAAATAAGCATCTCCGTGGAGCAGTTCAGGCAAAATGATCAGGACAAAAGAAAGGATACAGGCTATGAGCCACAAAGCAGGCAGGGGCAGCAAATGGTTTGGTCACTCTGAAGGAAGGTGTACCAGCCTGCCCAGGCTCCATAACAAAGTACCAGAGACCAGGCAGCTTGAACAACAGAAAGCCACTTTGTTCTAGAGGCTGGAAGTCCCACATCAAAATCCAATAGGGGTTCAGTTTCTGCTGAGAACTCTCTTCCTGCCTTGAATTCAGCCACCTTCTCACGTGTCCTCACAGGGCCCCCTCCTCTGTGCAAGCAGAGAGAGGGAAAGAGATGGGAGCGAGTTCCCTGGCGTCTCCTCTGATAAGAGCTCCACCCCCAGGACCTCACTTAACCTGCTACTTGGAGGGCCCATCACCAAGAAAGCCACACCAGGGGCTACACTTCAACATAGGACTTCTTTTGAGGGGCACAAACGTTCGGGCCATAGCAGAAGGGGCTGGCCTCACATTCACTGTTGGAACCAGGACTGGGGAAGGGACCTGGGGTGGAGGAGATGAGGGTTTACTGCCTGTGAAAAGAAGCTGAGAAACAATGTCATCGACCTGCTGCCTGGGACAAAGCCAGAACCTTATGACTGGGAATTAAGCTGTTTCATCTGTATCATCCCCAACATTTCTATGGAGCAGGAACCCCAAAATACCATCATAAGACTTCATTCTGGATAGGAACCTGATAGATCAGATTGAAGCATCAGCAGTAATCATAAAACTAGATGAGACGACTGCACGAAAATAAACAAACATGAACCTTCATTGAAGATGACCCTACAGATATCTTTAGTGAATATTGGTATTTGTTGCCACCGCTGCTGCTTTCAACTTCTGGAGGTGGCTGATATAGCTTATTACTTCTTAGGCTTCTTTTTTCAAAACGGGCGTTTTAGTGCTAGAAACTCTCCTTAAAGCAAGGCTTCAGCTACATCCACAAGATTTGATCTGCCAAACTTTCATTAAGATCTAGTTCAAAATATTTTTAAATTTTTACTCTGGTTTTTTTGTATGCATGAATTATTCAGGAGAGTGTTCTGATTTCCAAATATAAAGGATTTTAAGTCCTTTTTTGCTATTGTTTTCGTGGTTGATTTTTAGTTTAATTACACTGGTCAGGAAAGCATGTTCTATGTAATCTCAAGACTCTTATATGTTCCAAGACCTTTCTCAAGGCCCAAAATAGTTTTTAAAAATTATAGCTCTTATGTTTAAAAACTTAAAATGTACTCTTAAATCATGCATAGATTACACAGAGAATTATCAATGAAACAGTAAAATATTTTGACCTGAACTGCAATGAAAATCATTCATATTAAAAGCTCTGGGTACAGTTTAGGTTGTTCTTACAGGGCAATTTAGAGCTTTAAATAAATTAATTAGTCTAAATTTTAAATTAACAAGATTTAAAAGTTAAAAAAATAAAAATTGAAAATAAAAACCCTTAAAGTCATAAAGTCCATTTAGGTCAGGAATAGCAGAATGATTCCATTATCACATCTGTCATTCAATACTGACTGTAGGTTCTAGCTAATGCAAGAAGGCATCCTTAAAAGATATTCTTGAAAGAAACAGAAGAAGAACTGGAAAGGAAGAAAAAACTATCTTTGTTTGCAGATGTTAAGAGTGTTAAGAAAATAAAGTAGAATCTATGTATACTCAATGATATCTAGTGAGAAAATTCAATTTAATATTGGATGCAAGATCAATGGCTTTCCGATAGATACACCAGTAACAAATTAGGAAATGTTCATCTGAAACAGGATTTCATGCAAGCAGTCATAAAAATGGTAAGATCCTTAGAGGGAAGACATATAACAAACTATATATGAAGTATTCTAGGGAAAAAATCATGATGTATAGTCAGCAAACCTAAAATTCCTAATTACAGAGATATATTAACCATGCTTATTAATGGACTCAGTATCTTAAAGATGTCAATTCTATGCAACACAGTGCAATCAAAACCAAATGGGCTTTTTCACAGAATTAGATAAGTTCTTTGTAAAATTCACAAGAAAATACAATGGGCCAGTATAGTTATGATTGTTTTGAAAAAAAAAGTAGGAAAGATTTACTCTATCAGATATCAGACTTATAAAATCATAGTAACTAAAACAGTGAGATATAAGCTAGGCCAACAGAATAAATAGAAGTACAGACACAGACCTGACACGTGATAGGCCTGGCTCTTTGATCAATGGGGATAAGATGGACTAACCAGTAGGAGTTGGGACAACTAGTCGTCTAAAGTCACTTTTGCGACTATTCACAAAAGTCAACTTCAGATAGATTTAAAGACCTACATGTGAAAAACAAACTGTTAAAACTTTCAGAAGAAAATATAGCAAAACAGGACAAAATAAATCATGAAGAAAAACATTCACAAATTTTACATTAGAATGCAATAAACTTGTTCAAATAAAAACAAAATACAGGGAAAAGATAGACTATACATTGGAAAAACATCTGCAATATGAATAACAAGTATACACAATATACAGAGTTTCTAAGTATCAATAAATAATAGAAAATGAACTTTTTTAGAACTTGGAATAAGCTAAAACAACAGAATAATCTACAGTAGTTAAAATGAATCCATTAGAGCTCCATCTGTCAACATAGATAAATCTCAAAGACAATGTTGGATGAACAAAGCAAATTGCCATGTGATACAGCATATAATTTATATAAAATTTTTTTTCCCAAACTTGCCTTTTTTTTTTTTACTTTACAATACTGTATTGGTTTTGCCATACATTGGCATGAATCCGCCATGGGTGTACATGAGTTCCCAATCCTGAACCCCCCTCCCACCACCCTCCCCATACCATCTCTCTGGGTCATCCCAGTGCACCAGCCCCAAGCATCCTGTATCCTGCATCCTAGACTGGCGATTCATTTCTTAGATGATAGTATACATGTTTCAATGACATCCTCCCAAATCATCCCACCCTCTACCTTAAAATTTTTAAATAGGTAAAATAACAGCATATATTATTTATGGTTATACACCTATAACTATGGTTTAGAAACAAGCATTAGAAGTATGAATACCACAGTGAAGATAGTGGCTACCACTATGAGAGAGAAGGGTTGGAAAGGGTTATCTACACTGACTATTTCTGACATTTTTTATATTTTATTTCTTAAAGATAATTTCCTATTTATCTAAAAGTACATGCATATTCTATTTATCTGTGCATAAAGAGATATTGGAAAGGAAGTTGACGCAAATTGATACTGGATTTAGGGTGAGTTTTGAATCTTCTTTATAGCTGCTTGTTCTCCTCGAAACTTCTTCAGGAGTAAAATTGTACACAAGGTATAAATCATATTGCCATCTTTTAAATAATCTCTCAAAAGCTTATCAATAAATGGGAAGACTTGTGATACCTACTCTGGTTGCTCAAATTCTATTATTGATAATGTAAACTGGTACAACTTTTCTGGAGAGCAATCTGGTAATATGTATAATATTTGAAAGTGTAAAAACCCTGTGACCTATTCATTTCATTTCTGGAATTTGTCATAAGGAAATAAATAATGAAATAAGTACAAACAGATGCATATACAATAATGTTTGTTGCAGAATAGCTATAAAAGCCAAAATAGTAACTTTTAGTCCCTAGATAATAAATTCAGAATTGACAGCTGAAAACTATTTCTTTTAGTTCCACAAGTTGTGGTACATCTATATAGTGGAACACCACACTGCCATTACACATGAATCTTTGGCTTTACATTTATTGACATGGGAAAATGCCTATAACATGTTATTAAGTGCAAAACGTTACAGAGCAGCCAATATAATGTTGTATTTATTAAACTTCTTCAGGTTGTAAGCAAGAAGAGCTGATTCTAGCAGCATAAGCTCAGAGACCGAAGAAGGAAGGGAAGTGATGTGAGGAGCGGTGATGAGGGAGAAGGGAATTTACTGGAAATACACTGGGCTATTTCATGGATGAAGAAAGAATAAGACAAGTGAAAACAAAGAAAGGTCAGAAACTCACATAGTTTTGGAGACTTCAGCGGAAAAAAATTTCCAAAATTTTAAAGTTAGTCTAAATTAGCTGAGATGTCTATATCAAAACCAATCAGCTTGGTTCAGCAAATAACATAAACATGTTATTTTATGTTTATATGAGACTCACTCAACACTGATTATTGGGATGTTCCCAGCATAAGAAAAATTATTGTACACATATGCAAGCATGCACCCAAGTGGTATCTATTACCAGTATGATTCCATTTTTATAATATGTGTGGGTACGGTATGTGTGTGTCTCATGGCAACAGAATAAGAAATGATATTTGTTTTCTTTATACCTCTCTTTGTCTTTTTTTTTTTTTCAAGGAACATAGGTTATTTTTTACAATATAAAAAAAGCAATTTTCCTTTGAGTGGAAAAACCGTTACTCCAGAATTTGCTAACCTATTTTATGAGGCCCTGGACAGACATGACAGCCAGAGAGTGCAAAGCTTTCATCAAATACTCTCAAGAAAGGAAAGGAGCCACCAGCTCTTTCCTATCCTTGCCTCTCTGCTGTCTGCCCACCTCGGCTTCCCTGTCACTCACCCCAATACAAGTCCTTAATACAAAACAAAGAGGAGGAGATTATCTTGTAGGGTATAAGGTAAAAGTAAGGACAATAGACTCAAACCATCCAAATAGAAGGAAACCGCTTTCAACTGTCAGTTCTGAAATCATCATCTGGCAATTTAATTCTTTGCAAAATCTAGAGACTTTGAGTCTATGTCTTTCCCTGATACTGATTCACAGAATATAGTTTTTAGCTGCTGTTTTCTCTCCCTTTCCTTTATACACACTTTGCAGGAGGAAAAAATCCAGATATTCTTTTAAAATCTTTTAAGCATCTCTTGTGTACTCTGCTCTGCCGGTTCTAGAAATATTCACATATGTCCCATGAATGAATATTCGGTTGACAAACATTGGCCATCAACTCTTTTAAGACAGACCAGCTCAGACTTTGGCATCAAAATGTCCTGGGCTTGAATTCTGGTTTTGTTTTTACTATTGGCATGGCTAAAAGAAATCACGTGACTGCCAAGAGCTTTTATTTCACAGTCTATAAAAAGGTTATTGTGAGGAGCAACTGAGAAGCAGATAGGTAGAACAGCCTTAAACTCATACACACACAAATTGTTATTCACACGTCTACCTTACCCTCCAGATCATCAGCAAATTAAGAGAAGGAATTACAGCTTCTTCATCTTTGTATCCCCAAGCCTAGCTCAGTGCATGGAGATGATGATGGGAATAGGGGGAGGAGGATAGAAATGAGAACCACCATTTGTTGAGCTGTAGCAGCCACTATTCAAAACATATACTCTCATCACATCTTCTTACTTGTCTACATTTCCCAACTGTACCCTAGCCACGTTTAAACAATTCTCTCTCTTTTGTATCTAGAAGGATGGTAGGTGCATAGTAAAAGGTCCATCATTATCTGTAGTTAATACATGCAGTCAGCCAGGCACGAAAGTGAAAGTGTTAGTTGCTGAGTCACGTCCAACTCTTTGTGACCCCATGGACTGTAGCCCACCAGGCTCCTCTGTCCTTGGAATTCTCCAGGCAAGAATACTGGAGTTGGTAGCCAATTCCCTTCTCCAGGGGATCTTCCTGACCCAGGGACTGAACCTGGGTCTCCTGCACAGCAGCAAGTTCTTTACTGTCTAAGCCACCAGGAAAGCCTACATACACTCTTGTATTTAATCAGCATCCCCTCCTCTTGTATCAAAGGTACTGTTCCCAATAGAGACAAAAGGTGGTAAGAAGTTGGATGTTAATGCTGAACCATTGGAGAAACTGAGGCACAAAGCTACTGATTGGCTCATATTTAGCCACCCTCAAGTCAATGAGAAAATGTCATTCAGTGCACTCATATCCATTCCCTATCCAGTTTAGCTACTGTACAATTGTGCTTATTTCACATGCTAGCAAGGTAATGCTCAAAATCCTTCCCTGATAGCTCAGTTGGTAAAAAATCCGCGTGCAATACAAGCGATCTTCCTGGGTTGGGAAGATCCGCTAGAGAAGGGATAGGCTACCCACTTCAGTATTCTTGGGCTTCCTTTGTGGCTCAGCTGGTAAAGAATCTGCCTGCAATGCCGGAGACATGCGTTGACCCCTGGGTTGGGAAGATACCCTGGAGAAGGGAATGGCTACCCACTCTAGTATTCTGGCCTGGAGAATTCCATGGACTATATAGTCCATGGAGTTGCAAACAGTTGGCCACAACTGAGTGATTTTTACTTTCAGGCTTCAACAGTATGTGAACCAAGAACTTCCAGGTGTACAAGATGGGCTTAGAAAAAGCAGAGGAACCAGAGACCAAATTGCTAACATTCATTGGATCATAGAGAAAGCAATGAAATTCCAGAAAAACATCTACTTCTGCTTCACTGACTATGCTAAAGCCTTTGACTGTGTGGATCACAATAAATTGTGGAAAATTCTTAAAGAGATGGGAATACCAGACCACCTCATCTGCTTCCTGAGAAACCTGTATGCAAGTCAAGAAGCAACAGTTTAGAACCAGACATGAAACAACAGATTGCTTCAAAATTGGGAAAGGAGTATGTCAAGGCTGTATGTTGTCACCCTGCTTATTTAACTTGTATGCATAGTACATGATGTGAAATACCAAGCTGGAATCACAAGTTGGAATCAACATTGCTAGGAGAAATATCAACAACATCACATATGTTGACTGCATCACTCTAATGGCAAAAAGTTAAGAGACACTAAAGAGCCTCTTGATGAAAATGAAAGAGAAGAGTAAAAAAGCAGGCTTAGAGCTCAACATTCAAAAAACTAATTGGATTATGGCATCCAAACCCATCACTTTCTGGCCAATAAACAGGAAGAAAGAAAAAGTGGAAACAGTGACAGACTCCAGGAGATCATGAAGGACAGGGAAGGCTGGCGTGTGGCAGTCCATGGGGGTTGCAAAGGGTCAGACACAACTTAGCAACTGAACAACCACCACCACCCAGTTTTCAACCAAGTGAGAGACACAGAGAAAGCCACTGGGTGGGAGATGAGGAGTAAGCAAGCCCTGGCATGAGCACAGGGCAAAGGAGACCGTCCACCAGCCTTCGTGAAGCACACGGAGGGGATAAGGGACCTTTCAAAACAGGGATGGAACCGCTACCTGGAAACCCCACACTTACTCTAATCAGCCAAAGCGTTGCCCTGTTGGGAAGAACTCCCAAGAAGCAAATGGTGAGCACCTGTCTAGAGCTTCCTAAAGTGCCATCTGTTCCCAGGGGACTCAGGGATCATGGACATCAGTGAGCACATCCATGTTCTTCTCGGAAACGAGGGAAAGAACCATTTTCTTTCTCAGATAAACTTTTCTTTCTGTAATTCCAGAATGTGCTCAGGCCGTCCAATGGTGGTGTGCCAGAACAAGGGTCATGTTTTATTCTGGGGAGAGGCTACTCTTTTTATCAATAATGGAAGCAAAACAAAACAAATGAAGGAATCTAGAAAAAATGATACAAATGAACTTATTTGTAAAACAGACTCAGAGACTTAGAAAACAAATATATGGTTACCGGGGGAGAAAGGGCTGGTGGGGGGGTTAGGGACAGATTGGGAGTTTGAAACTGACATGTACGCACTGCTATATTTAAAATAGATAACCAACCACATCCTACTATACAGCACAGGGAACTGCTCAACACTCTGTAATAACCTAACTGGGAAAAGAACTTGAAAAAGAATAGATACAGATATCGAATGTTTAACTGAATCACTTTGCTGTGTACCTGAAACTAACACAACATTGGTAATTAACTATACTTCTATATAAAACAGAAACTTTTTAACAACAGCAACAAAAACATTGGAGAAAGTGATCAAAACATTGTTGGTATATTTAATAAAAGAGAAACTCACTTGAAAAGATAAGAAAGCCACCAGGACCATGTAGAATTAAGTGCCACTAATGAAATTTAGGATCAGGAGCACCAGCAGGCACAATTCTTGCTCAGAACAATTAGGATCCCATCTAGTAGAATGATGGACTTCCCTGGTGTCTCAGACGGTAAAGCGTCTGCCTGCAATGCGGGAGACCCGGGTTCGATTCCTGAGTTGGGAAGATCCTCTGGAGAAGGAAATGGCAATCCACTCCAGTACTCTTGCCTGGAAAATCCCATGGACGAGGAGCCTGAGAGGCTACAGTCCATGGGGTCGCAAAGAGTCGGACACGACTGAGTGACTTCACTTCACTAGTGGAGTGATATCTCTTTGTCACAGACCACACCCCAGCGCTGGTCAACCTTCACAGATCTGGCCAGTGTCACAAGGTAACAGCTGAGTCTATGTTACCTGGTCTCACAGCCAGAAAAACAACCCAAAGCACCATCTTCCCAAATAAAGGCAAAACACTAAATGACAGGCCGGCCAAGAGGTCCTTCCACAGTTCTGGAAAAGAGCTTTGTGGCTCCATTCCATGCCATGGATGAATAACTGGGAATTAGGATTGCACTTCTAGGGCCAGGACTAGACTGAAACAAATCCTGAAAAATTCTGTGCTTGAGATAAATAAAATTCTAATGCAATATCCTTTAAAAATTGAAATTAATGTAAAAGCTACTGTAGGAATAATTTAGTGGTTCATGAAAAAATTAAACAAAGAATTACTATATCATTCAGTAATTCCACTTCTGGGTATATACACAAAAGGAATTAAAACAGAGACTTGAATACTCATATCCCCATATTCATCACAGCACTGTTTACAATAGCTGAGGTAGAAACAACCCAAATGGATGGATGAATAATAAAAATGTGGTATACACACAAAATGGAATATTATTAAACCATTAAAATGAAGGGAACTCTGGGACTTCCCTGGTGGTCCAATGGTTAAAAATCCGCCTACTAATGCAGGGGACAATGGGTTTGACCTCTGGTCCAGGAAGATACCACATGCCACAGGGCAGCTAAGCCCATGCCACACGAGTACTGAGCCCACGTGCCTAGTGCCTCTGCTATCACAGTTCAAAGCCCAACAGTGCAGCTGGAGAGTAGCCCCTGCTAGCCACAACCAGAGAAAACCTATGCAGACCAATGAAGACACAGTGCAGCCAAACGTAACTTAATTTTAAAAAATGTTTTTAAGGAAAGAAACTCTGACACAAAATACACAGAAGAACTATATGAAAAAGATCTTCATGACTAGATAGTCACGATGGTGTGATCATCAATCTAGCTAGAGCCAGACTTCTTGGAAGGCAAAGTCAAGTGGGCCTTAGGAAGCATCACTATGAACAAAGCTAGTGGAGTGATGGAATTCCAGTTGAGCTATTTCAAATCCTAAAAGATGATACTGTGAAGGTGCTTCACTCAATATGCCAGCAAATTTGGAAGACTCAGCAGTGGCCACAGGACTGGAAAAGGTCAGTTTTTATTCCAATCCCAAAGAAAGGCAATATCAAAGAATGCTCAAACTACCACACAATTGCGCCCATCTCACACACTAGTAAAGTAATGCTCAAAATTCTCCAAGCCAGGTTTCAACAGTACGTGAACCATGAACTTCCAGACGTTGAAGCTGGATTTAGAAAAGGCAGAGGAACAAGAGATCAAATTGCCAACATCCATTGGATCATGGAAAAAGCAAGAGAGTTCCAGAAAAACATCTATTTCTGCTTTATTGACTATGTCAAAGCCTTTGACTGTGTGGATCACAGTAAACTGTGGAAACATCTTCAAGAGATGGGAATACCAGACCACCTGACCTGCCTCTTGAGAAATCTGTATGCAGGTCAGGAAGCAACAGTTAGAACTGGACATGGAATAACAGACTGGTTCCATATCAGGAAAGGAGCACATCAAAGCTGTATATTGTCACCCTGCTTATTTAACTTATATGCAGAGTACATCATGAGAAATGCTAGGCTGGAGGAAGCACAAGCTGTAATCAAGATTTCCCAGAGAAATATCAATAACCTCAGATATACAGATGACACTACCCTTATGGCAGAAAGTGAAGAACTAAAGAGCCTCTTGATGAAAGGGAAAAAGGAGAATGAAAAAGTTGGCTTAAGTCCAGGTTCGATGCATGATACTGGATGCTTGGGGCTGGTGCACTGAGATGACCCAGAGGGATGGTACGGGGAGGGAGGAGGGAGGGGGGTTCAGGATGAGGAACATGTGTATACCTGTGGCAGATTCATGCTGATGTATGGCAAAACCAATACAATATTGTAAAGTAACTAACCTCCAATTAAAATAAATAAATTTATATTTTTAAAAAAGAAAAAGTTGGCTTAAAACTCAACATTCAGAAAACTAAGATCATGGCATCTAGTCTCATCACTTCGTGGCAAATAGATGGGGAAACAGTGGAAACAGTGGCTGACTTTATTTTGGGGGGCTCCAAAATCACTGCAGGTGGTGACTGCAACCATGAAATTAAAAGACGCTTACTCCTTGGAAGGAAAGTTATGCCCAACCTAGATAGCATATTAAAAAGCAGAGACATTACTTTGCCAAGAAAGGTCCATCTAATCAAAGCTATGGTTTTTCCAGTAGTCACGTATGGATATGAGAGTTGGACTATAAAGAAAGCTGAGTGCCAAAGAATTGATGCTTTTGAACTGTGGTGTTGGAGAAGACTCATGAGAGTCCCTTGGACTGCAAGAAGATCCAACCAGTCCATCCTAAAGGAAACTAGTCCTGAATATTCATTGGAAGGACTGATGCTGAAGCTGAAACTCCAATCCTTTCACCACCTGATGCAAAGAACTGACTCATCTGAAAAGACCCAGATGCTGGGAAAGATTGAGGGCTGGAGGAGAAGGGGACAACAGAGGATGAGATGGTTGGATGGCATCACCGACTCAATGGACATGAGTTCGAGTTAACTCCAGGAGTTGGCGATGGACAGGAAGGCCTGGTGAGCTGCATTCCATGGGGTTGCAAAGCGTTGGAGATGACTGAGCAACTGAACTGAACTGAATTCTGACACTTGCTATACCATGGATGAACCTTGAGAACATTATGCTAAATAAGCTCGTCATAAAAGACATGTACTGCGGGATTCCACCTACAGAACGAGTCCAGGAGCAGTCAAATGCTAGAGACAGAAAGCAGAACAGTGGCTGCAAGGGGAGGAGGATGGGGAATTAGTGTTTATGATACAGAATTTCAGTTTGAGAAAATAAAGAATGTTCTAGAGATCATGGTAGTTGCATTAAGAGTGAATGCATTCAATACCACTGAACTGTACACATGAAAATGGTTTAAATGGTACATTTTGTGTTATATATGCTTCATCAAAACAAAAAAAAAGGAAAAATGCAAAAAAAATACATGATGGACAAAATGGCAAAATTTTAAAGACAGGACAAATATTATTGATTTTCCCCTCTTCCTAAGGCTCCAACATGCTTCATACAGCACTGTTACTGTCCAGCCTTTCTTTAAAAATTTTGGTATTTTGTTCACCACAGATTGTATCTGCATTAATTTTGATTTTTATAATTCAAAATATTACCTTGAAATACTGTTCATCTTGAGTTCTGAGACTCAGGGCTCCTTAAATTTTGGGACCAAGGGAAGTGCCTCAGTGTATTCTCTTGCCTCTCCCTGGCCCCCTCTGTCTTTCTACTGCTCCCCTTTGAGAGTCCAAACTCCTCCAGTCTCTCCTTTGCTGTGTCTAGACAGACAGATGAGACCCCGAAGCCGGTGCCTCTCAGTCATCAGTCTTGCTTCTGTCTGTGAACCTTCCTGACTTGCCCTGGGCCCATCACTACTGTATCTTGGGCTTGTTTCACGTGCCAGTTCCCTCTCATCCACCCCGTCATCACCTGGATCTTCCAGCCTGTGACCCCACGTTACCTTCAGCAAAGGGCCCTGCAGGGCTCCTGTGCCAGCTGTTTTTTTCCTCTTCTAGAGGAATTGATTCCTTGTGATCCTTTGAGCTGTAACCTCATCAGGCTGGAATAACTTGACACTCCCATTTGTCTGACACAGAAGTCATTTGTCTCCCAAACCTCAGGGTCAGGGTGGTTGTGAATTCCTCCCCCTGGCCTCCTCTTGGAGGGTTGGGATCACTTCATCAAATGCTTTTGCCTTGCCTCTGAGAGGTTCCATGACCAGCAGGGAAGGAGAGATATTCTGGGTAGAGAGTGAGTGAGAAAACTATAGGCCAGGTGGGGCTGGAAATCAATCCAGGACTGTTCTTGCTGAGAGCTCCTTGCCACCTTCAGGGGATCCAGACTCACCCAATCTGGATCAAAAGGCAATACAGAGCTCTGCAGTGGTCTGCTAACCCAGAGGGGGCAGGACTGGCCAGCAAGGATCCTGGCTCTTGGGTAATTGGCTTCATCATAGCAGCACATACCACTGTCATCAGGTATGACCACACTACCACGATGCTGTCCACAGAGCAGCAAGTGAGGCATAAGGAAAACTGGTGCCAAGTCCAACCCTGCCCCTCAGCAGCTATGCAACCTTGAGCCCTTTGGGCCTCAGTGGCTTGACTCCATGATGGGGATAATCATAGCTATTTCAGGGGGCAGCTTAGCCAATAAAACGAGTTCATCATCATGAAAATGGAATTCTCCAGGCAAGAATACTAGAGTGGGTTGCCATTCCTTTCTCCAGGGGATCTTCCTGACCCAAGGATTGAACCTGAGTATCCTGAATTGCAGGCAGATTCTTTACTGTCCAAGCCACCATGGAAGCCCCAGAAGGGTGTTCTGTTAGTCATTCAGTTGTGTCTGACTCTTTGTGACCCCATGGACTGTAGCCCACCAGACTCCTCTGCCCATGGGATTCTCCAGGCAAGAATACTGGAGTGAGTAGCCAATTCCCTTCTCCAGGGGATCTTCCGACCCAGGGATCGAACCTAGGTCTCTGGCATTGCAGGTGGATTCTTAATTGTCTGAGCCACCAGGGAACTAAATGGACCTTTGTTGGCAAAGTAACGTCTCTTCCTTTTAATACTCTGTCTAGGTTTGTCATAGCTTGCTTTTTACATTCAAGGAGTAAACCTCATGGCTGCAGTCACCATCCATCTGCAGTGATTTGGGAGCCCAAGAAAACAGACCCACTCTAGGCTGAGTGATGGGGCAGGGGAAACACGGTGACCCAGAACAGCATGGAGGAGTGGGGGGTGCTGTCCCAAGATGGACAAGAGTACTCAGCAGAAACGGGATTGCACCAGCATCTCTTCCAGACTCACCCCTGAGCATACAGACGAGGACAAGGGGATCCCAGACTATCCTGCTTAAAGAGGAGGCACAGTACACAGTGATCCCATGAAGCAAAAGATGAGCGCATTCCAGGGGACACAGGAGAGCATGTAAACATGCAGAGCATGTGGCCGAGAGCCATGGACATCGATTGTCCTTGTTTGGCCACCCAGCAGCCAATCCCTGCCCTCTGTCTGCAGCACATCCCCCTTGTGCTTTCCAGTAGAGAGCAGAGCCTTCTTCTCCCCACAGATCCTGAAAAAAGCCAAATATCTTTTTCCCCTAGGCTGCCCTGCAACTCAGTAAAGGCAAGGGGCCTAGACTCCCACGTGCTCTGAGTCAGGCCTAAGTACAACACAACAAAAAGAGTTTCCAGGGGCGAAGACATCCGGTGCCCTGGGCCAGCAGCAGAGCTGGTCCAAGCAGAGACGCCCAGTGTTCAGTGATGGCAAAAAGCAGTTGCAGGGGCTTCACCAGGCTATAGTTTGGAATGTGACTGGGGCTAAGGCCCTAGCTAAAACCCAGTCTCTTGTTCAAGCTTGCTTTTCAAACTTGGTTCTGAAAGGTCTTGATCTGTATAGTAAGTCTCTCTAACCTTCACGTAAGCAGAAGAAGTAGCTCTTGATTGCCTTGAATTCCGGATGACATACCAAGTAGAAGACATATCACAAGCTCCTCTGCCCCAGTTCCAGATACATGCCCAGGGGCAGCCCTGACGCCTACCTTCACTCCAGCCCTTGAATTGCCAGCCCAGCTTCTCAGAGGCCCTGAAGCATTGACTTGGGGCATTAATGCAAGGAACGTGCTCTTCTGCTCAAGCCACATGGGGCAAGATGGAAATCTCCCTCAGGTGGGGAACAAAATGACAACAGTTCTCATCAAAAGTTTAAAGATGTTGCATATTTTGGGTCTTCTGTTTCCATGGGCTTTCTCTTAATAAAAGAATTCTTCTGTACAGTGACTTTGGCCAGAATCTGGATTAACAGGGAGAACTTTTAAAAGTTAGAATGTATTCCTGGCACCTTAGAGTGAATAAATGAGGACTTGGCTTGCTAATTCAGAAGGGTTGCCAACCCCTGAGTTAGGAAACTGCCAAAAACTTCTGGCTGTTGAACAGAAAGAAGGTTCAGCAGAAAGGGCCTGGCTCCAAGCCAGCCTGCTCCCCAGCACCCGGCCTATTTCCCCATCTTAGTCAACACAGAGGTCCAGGTGAAGGCACTCTTCAGCCTCAGGTTTACTCCTTGGAAAAGGAACCAAACAGCATCTTATCCCCGCTGCATGAAAAGGGGACTAATGAAAATGAAATGACAGGATGAAACAGCAGGATTTCTTTTGAGATATGAAAATGGATTTCTTCTGAGATAACTGCATAAACTTAAGGTATAGTCACAGAATTCTGAAGCTGGAGATGTGTGTAGGTAAATACCTAAATAACAGCTCTCCAAAAAAAAGTGAATCTCTGTGTATGCATATATATATATACACATACACACACATAAGGCTATTATTGTAAATTTTACTGATATACATCACATATATTTATAATACACCATTTACAGATAGTAATGAAATACACAACTGTCTTTACTACAGATCCTATACAGTTGATTTTTCCTCCCAGGACGCTCTTGAATCTGTAGTCAAACTGTATAGTCACAGAATTCTGAAGCTGGAGATGTGTGTAGGTAAATACCTAAATAACAGCTCTCCAAAAAAAAGTGAATCTCTGTGTATGCGTATATATATATATACACATACACACACATAAGGCTATTATTGTAAATTTTACTGATATACATCACATATATTTATAATACACCATTTACAGATAGTAATGAAATACACAACTGTCTTTACTACAGATCCTATACAGTTGATTTTTCCTCCCAGGACGCTCTTGAATCTGTAGTCAAACCACTGTTGCACTTGAACCATGATCTGATAAATGGAGTTGCATTTTAGTCTGCTCTTTCCCCCAATACATGCATTGTCCTTACATATAACATCCACTGATAAATTCACTCTTGTACAAATTGTGTTCTTTGAGCTAAATCCTCTTCACCTTCACCTCTAGTCATTTCAGACTTTAAAGTTTAATCTGCATTATTAATATTTTCTCCTTGACTTTCTTGAATCTAGACAAGCAACAAAATAATAAATCACGCACTGATTTATAGCACTTGCCAGTTTCCTTGGTGCACATATTCCTGATGTGGACGGTTTCAAGCTTCCAACATGACAGCACCAACCGCCAAGTGGAGGAGAAACCCAGGCGCTATTGCATATTATTTCCACTGTGGCGAGATGATGAAATAAAATTCGTATATGATAGCAAGACAAGAAAAAGTGAAACATAAAAGCTTTCTTTGCCTGTTTGGGCCTCCTCCTTCCTCTTTACCCTTTGTTGTACATCTGCATTAACCAGACCTCCCTAGGAGACAACATTCTTTCTCAATCTCACAAGCCTCACAACTCCTCAAGAGATAACCTTCCTTCTAAACCTTGTGAAGAGTCATGATGACCCGTGACTCACTTCTTGCTTTGTCTCGTAAATCTGGACTGTGCAAACTGTCAATAATCGGTCACTTAATACACCTAGGGCATTCTGTCTCAAAAAGTTATGGAACTGTGTTTTCGCCTTTTAGCAAGTAAAACTGTTCTGAGTTTTCTGAGAGGCTGTTCCCAGGTTATAATCCTGTTTGGCTTGAACAAAATTTTCCATTTCTTTCTTAGATAGATCAACTATTGTTAATTTTTTGTCGACAGATACAATCATCTTAAAAAAATCAAAGGTGAAGTGAGGTGAAGTCGCTCAGTCGTGTCCGACTCTTTGCGACCCCATAGATTATAGCCTACCAGGCTCCTCCATCCATGGGATTTTCCAGGCAAGAATACTGGAGTGGAAGCACAAATAAAATGTGTGTAATAAATAGGCAGTGATGTGTTTTGAGTATCACCTTTGTTTTTAATACACTTACTTATACACTTATCTAATTTTTAATAATGGCTATATTTAACAAGCAGCCCACAAAATTCCTAAAAACTTAACAGCTAGCTCTCAAATTCTGAAATGATCTGATCCCCTGTCCCCCTCTCACACACACACTACCAGTGGGAGAAGATCTGAGAGGGTCACCTCTAGTTCTCCACATATATAGAATATGTGGAGATGAGAGGTGGGGATGGCATATGTTGGGATCAGGAAATCCAACTGTCCCACAAACATGTCCCATGCACCCACATGTAGTTCTGGATGTTTAAAAAATAAGCCTGAACCCTGGTATGACTGCCCAGGCAGGAAGCTCTGGGGCTCCTCACTGCCTTTGTGGATCTGACCTATTTTCAGAGCAAAAAAAAAAAAAAAAAGCTGATTTACTCTCCAGTTGCCAGCTCTGGCTACCAGTTGCTCTATCCCTCCAGACACACCCCTAGGCTTTGACAGCATTTCCCAAAACTCTGCAGGTCTGGAAAGAATGACACAGCTGGAGATCATTTTGAAGACAATTAAAGCTAATGAGCTGACTCAGCAAAAGAGGCAGGAAATGGCTCTGGTGAGAGGATAGCTTTGCCTGGGTAGCCAGAAAGAGACCAGTAAGGAAGTAAAATGGAGAAGATCTGACTTACAAGCAAAAATTAATATTTGCTTAACCAAGCCTTGACCATAGCTGAATTGCAGGAGGCACTTCTGGCACTTTTCTGTACTGGTGGTGTTGTTCATTTGCCCAGTCGTGTCTCTTTTCGACCCCATGGACTGCAGCATGCCAGGCTTCCTGTCCTTCACCATCTCCCGGAGTTTGTTCAAACACATGTCTATTCACTCATGTCCCTCATCTGTACTGATGGGAGCAGTGTAAATTGGTTCAGCCTTGGTTTCCCTGATGGCTCAGTAGGTAAAGAATCTGCCTGTAATGCAGGAGACACAGAAGATGCGAGTTTGATCCCTGGGTCAGGAAGATCCCTGGGTCAGGAAGATCCCCTGGAGAAGTAAATGGCTACCCATTCCAGTATTCTTGCCTGGAGAATTCTGTGAGGAGAGGAGCAGGGAGGACCACAGTCCATGGGGTCACAAAGAGTCGGACGTGACTGAGCAACCAACACTTCATTGTTTTAAATGCACATTCCCTTTGACCCAGACATTTGAGGATATTCATTGCAGCATTATTTGTATTAATAATGGCACTTAATTAGAAGCAACTATTAATAGGTGGCTTGATACATTTATAAAAGACAATACATCCAGATGAAGGAATACTATACAACCCCTAAAAAGAGTGTGGGAGCTGTTACCTATTGAAGAACAATCTCAAATCTGTTAAGTAAGAAAAGCAAGGTAAAGAACACAGTATGCTACCATTTGGATGTTTTACATGATACATTTATGCCCTTAAATGTGCATAAAATACCTTTGGAAGTATACACAAAGAAACTGGCCACAACTGCCTCTGAAAAGAAAACTGACAGAGGTCAAGGGTGGGAAAGACTAACTTAGCAACATACCCCCTTTAAAATGTTTTAATTTTCTATTACAGACTCTCTTTTTTATAGAGGAGAAGGAAAGAATGACTTTACTACTTTACCAGGCAAAGGCAGAACACGGTTGGCTAGCATCTCGAGAACTGTGCCCCATCCCTAATGATCAAGGAGAGGCCAGACTCTCATTTTTTAATAAAAAAAAAATTAAGTATGTGGCTATTTTTAAAATAACAACAAAAATTAAACCTCCATGATTATTAACCACAGCCCTGAGCCGGCTCAAGCATTTCTCTAGTCAAATGTTCGGTGTTCCTCCACTCAGTTTGCCTGGAACTGTCCAGATTTTAGCACTGAAAGTCCCAAGTCCTGGGAAACCCTTCAGTCTGGGCAAACTGGGAGGGCTGGACAGGTTCTTCCCTTCTCCAAACTGACGGGTGCCCTCAGGCCAGCCACATCCATCCACAGCCTTCTTTCTGTCTCCCAAACCCAGCCAGAAGACAGAGAGTAGGATGCTCTAGCTGTGGGCTAAGCATGTCAGCCTCCTGGGCACTGAGCTGGGGGAAAGGATGGGGAGGGATCCTGGAGGGGCCTAGCCTCTTACAGAGGCCTCACTCCATGGCCTGGGAAAAAGAGGCAGGGACTGTGATCCCAGGCTCTAGCCTCAGCTCTGCCCTGAGTGACCTTCAGTCAGTCCTTTTATTTTCCTTGGCCTCAGTTGTCTCATTTGTAAAAAAAAAAGGGGGGGGGAGCAGATGCCCATCACAGGCCCAAGGGCATATCTCCTCCCCTCTCAGACCCTTGAGCACAGGGCCTCTGCCCATCAAGGAGCAAGGTGAGGGCTCCCACACACGCTTGGCGCTCTCCAAGGGAACAGCCAGAACCTCTTGGCTCTAGTTCAGAGACATTTCACAGGTAAAGAACCAGAAGTTTCTACCCAGAAAGCTTCTACTGAGAACACAATTGAAAGCTTCCTTCTCTTAGAGCAGCATTTCTCAGCATAAGGAATGAGTTCAAAATGTCAACCCAGGGCCCCACAACAGAGATTCTGATTCAGTAAGTCTTGTAGGAATTCAAGGTAGGTCCCCTGCCCCCTTCACCAACCCCCATCACCAGCACCACACTTTGAAACCCACTGTTTCAAAGAACAAAGCCGCATCAGACTGTAAGCGTTTTAAAGTTCATTACCTCTTCAATGAAAACAAGCTATTACTCTCTAACAGTTACCTTTTAAAAACAACATGAGTTTGGAGGTATGCACTGCAGTCTGGAACGACACACGGAATAGTAAGATTGCGTTTCAAAACATGACCCAACGTCAGCCTCATCAGCCAGGTGTTAGACCAATCACAAGCCTCAAAACACACAATCAAGTATCAGTAAGCAGGTGTTTGAAGGGAAGATTGAGATAAACAGTTGCTTTTGTGGTTATTTAAGAGGTTTTGAAACATTAAAATGGAGTACCTCACGCTCAAGCTGGCAAACTTCAGGGGCTTCGCGGCTGAATACATCCAGGCACTAATTAGCACCAGAGAGTTTAACAGGATTGCAATCAAAAAGCTTTGATCCTTATTGAGGAAATCTGTGTCCTTTCCTTTATTTCTACCATCTTTAAAGAGTTGCCCTTATGAGTGGCAATGCTTTGAAGAATCCCTAGAACACACTTCACTGTGTTCAGTTTGAAGATTCTGATTTCTTTAGAGAAAACCACAGGCTGATGGTGTGAGTACACTCAGTGCAATAGTGCCGGGGACCCGCCCCACCTGTCTCCCCAGGGTGACAAGTCTGGAATAGGGAGTTCCAAAGAAAAAGCAAAGTTCCACTTTAAATATTAAGTTTTGGTTTCATACCCTTTTCAAATGGCTTCTTGGTGGCCCAATTGCCCCAAGAAAATCCCTGAAAGGTCTGAGGACAATTTAGAGTGGATATTCTCAGGGCTCCCCTGGTGGCTTAGATTGTAAAGAAACCGCCTGTGGTTTTCTCCTGCCTGCAATGCAGGAGACCTGGGTTCGATCCCTGGGTTGAGAAGATCCCCTGTTCAAGGGAATAAAGGGAATGGCTACCCACTCCAGTATTCTGGCCTGGAGAATTCCCATCGACTACAAAGTCCATGGGGTCGCAAAGAGTTGGACACGACTGAGCAACTTTCACTCTTAGTAGAAGCCCCCCCTTTGAAGACCCATTATTAATAAGACTAGCCCATCACTTAGGCTTAATAGCACTTGCCCATGTGACTTATTTTAGGATATACTGCCAAAGGGTCCCTACTTAAAATTTTAGCTTGTTAATCTCTATTAATTCCCCTTAGTTGTAAGTAGCCATTTAGTTTTGAGAAAATACTCTATGCTTCACTTTCTATTTCTCTTTCCTCTTCCCCTGGCCTTGGATTACCACCAAAACATTAGTTTCAGTTCTTGTAATTGCACCTCCTATGGTTAAAGGTGCTGTTAGAGCATTTGGTCATATGTGAAACCAACTTAATAATAAAGCCCCAGCACCTTCACCATTTAACAGAGATAAAGGTGTTTGAGACATGAAAAAGTTCCACTGCCAATCATGGGTATCAACATACTCCTCTGAAACAAAATCAAGAGAGTCTACCAAGTTTGAACAAATCACGTGTACTGAGGCTGAAAAAGCCTGAAGGGCTTCATCCATTCCCTGCTGTAGTCAGTAATTATGGACTACCCCATGACTGCTCTTTCATACCACCTTCCTCTTTTGAGCTAGAGGATTCCAGGGGGGTGCTGGTTAGTGAATAGTTGGGGCTTTTGTGACTCAGGACATTCAAACCTAAACTCTGAGTCTATTTGCAAAGATAAAGGCTCCTCTCTAATCCAGGGAGGCTTGCTATCTTTGGGCTTTTCTGGTCTTCCTTCATCATGTAATACTCTACTTCCTTTGGTATTTGTACTCTCGAATCTGTCCTCTCTTGTAGGAAAGCCACAGAGACAGCCCAGCCAGGAAGCATTAACCTCAGCTTCTCGTGTGTGGATGTGTTAGTCACTCAGTCGCGTCCGACTCTTTGCCACCCTATGGACTGCAGCCCGCCAGGCTCCTCTGTCTGTGGGATTCTCCAGGCAAGAATACTGGAGTAGGCTGCCATTTCCTCCTGCATGACTTCTCCTTACACAGGAGGAATTCAGCAGCCCTCACTGTAGTAGGGGGTTTCACAACTTCACACTGGACTGGAAATTCCTGAGGAATTCCATCATACAATTTATTCAGACTGATTCAATCATTTTTTCCCCTTCATTATGCTTCTGGCTCAGATCATGAGCTCCTGATTGTCAAATTCAGACTTAAATTGAAGAAAGTAGGGAAAACCACTAGACCAGTCAGGTATGACCTAAATCAAATCCCTTACGATTATACAGTGGAAGTGAGAATAGATTCAAGGGATTAGATCTGATAGACAGAGTGCCTGATGAACTATGCACGGAGGTTTGTGACATTGTACAGGAGACAGGGATCAAGACCATCCCCAAGAAAAAGAAATGCAAAAAAGCAAAATGGCTGTCTGAGGAGGGCTTACAAATAGCTGTGAGAAGAAGAGAAGCAAAAAGGAGAAAAGGAGAGATATACCAATTTGAATGCAGAGTCCCAAAGAATAGCAAGGAGAGGTAAGAAAGCCTTCCTCAGCAATCAATGCAAAGAAATAGAGAAAAACAACAGAATAGGAAAGACTAGAGATCTCTTCAAGAAAATTAGAGATATCAAGGGAACATTCATGCAAAAATGGGCTCAATAAAGGACAGAAATGGTCTGGATCTAACAGAAGCAGAAGATATTAAGAACAGGTGGCAAGAAAACACAGAACTATACAAAAAAGATCTTCATGACCCAGATAATCATGATGGTGTGACCACTCACCTAGACCCAGATACTGGAATGTGAAGTCAAGTGGGCTTTAGGAAGCATCACTACGAACAAAGCTAGAGGAGTTGATGGAATTCCAGTTGAGCTATTCCAAATCCTAAAAGATGATGCTATGAAAGTGCTGCTCTCAATGGCAGCAAATTTGGAAAACTCAGCAGTGGCCACAGGACTGGAAAATGTCAGTTTTTATTCCGATCTCAAAAAAGGCAATGCCAAAGAATGCTTAAACTACCACACAATTGCACTCATCTCACACACTAGTAAAGTAATGCTCAAAATTCTCCAAGCCAGGCTTCAGCAATATGTGAACTGTAAACTTCCAGATGTTCAAGCTGGATTTAGAAAAGGCAGAGGAACCAGAGATCAAATTGCCAACATCTGCTGGATCATCAAAAAAGCAAGAGAGTTTCAGAAAAACATCGATTTCTGCTTCATTGACTATGCCAAAGCCTTTGACTGTGTGGATCACAACAAACTGTGGAAAATTCTGAGAGAGATGGGAATACCAGACCACCTGACCTGCCTCTTGAGAATCTGTATGCAGGTCAGGAAGCAACAGTTAGAACTGGACATGGAACAACAGACTGGTTCCAAATTGGGAAAGGAGTACGTCAAGGCTATATATTGTCACCCTGCTTATTTAACTTCTATGCAGAGTACCTCATGAGAAATGCTGGCCTGGATGAAGCACAAGCTGGAATCAATGTTGCTGGGAGAAATATCAATAATATGCAGATGACACCACCCTTATGGCAGAAAGTGAAGAAGAACTAAAGAGCCTCTTGATAAAAATGAAAGAGGAGAGTGAAAAAGTTGGCCTAAAGCTCAACATTCAGAAAACTAAGATCATGGGATCTGGTCCCATCTCTTCATGGCAAATAGATGGGGAAATAGTGGAAACAGTGTCAGACTTTATTTTGGGGGGCTCCAAAATCACTGCAGATGGTGACTGCAGCCATGAAATTAAAAGATGCTTACTCCCTAGAAGAAAAGTTTTGACCAACCTAGATAGCATATTAAAAAGTAGGGATATTATTTTGCCAACAAAGGTCCATCTAGTCAAGGCTATGATTTTTCAGTAGTCATGTACAGGTGTGAGAGTTTGTCTATAAAGAAAGCTGAGTGCCGAAGAATTGATGCCTTTGAACTGTGGTGTTGGAGAAGACTCTTGAGAGTCCCTTGGACTGCAAAGAGATCCAACTAGTCCATCCTAAAGGAAATCGGTCCTGAATAGTCACTGGAAGGACTGACGTTGAAGCTGAAACTCCAATACTTTGGCCAACTGATGAGAACTGACTGATTGACCTTGATGCTGTGAAAGATTAAAGGTAGAAGGCGAAGGGGATGACAGAGGATGAGATGATTAGAAGGCATCAGCGGCTCAATGGACATGAGTTTGAGTAAACTTTGGGAGTTGGTGATGGACAAGGAGACCTGGCATGCTGCAGTCCATGGGTTCGCAAAGAGTCAGACATGACTCAGCGACTGAACTGAACTGATGCTTCTATAAATCTCTGCTCTCCTGCTTCATGGAGAAAATTGAAGTCATCACAGGAAGTTCTATCAACTCCTTGCCTGCCTCCATTAATCCAAGACTTGCCTTCTCCCTTCCTTTCTCTCACAAGGGAAAGAGACCCTCTTCCCCCTAGACCAATTTCCCACCAAAGTTTTGGACCCCAATTCCATTGGCCCCTCTTCTGCATTTTCAGCTTCTCCGTCTGTATTATCTGTGGCTCATCATTATTTGTCAGAGAAGGCAATGGCACCCCACTCCAGTACTCTTGCCTGGAGAATCCCATGGGCAGAGGAGCCTGGTAGGCTGCAGTCCATGGGGTCGCTAAGAGCCAGACATGACTGAGTGACATCACTTTCACTTTCCACTTTCATGCACTGGAGCAGGAAAAGGCAACCCACTCCAGTGTTCTTGCCTGGAGAATCCCAGGGACGGGGGAGCCTGATGGGCTGCCGTCTATGGGGTCGCACAGAGTTGGACACGACTGATGCAACTTAGCAGCAGCATTATTTGTATATAAGAAAATGTTATGTTAGAAGTTGGGACTGTGGGACTTCCCTGGCGGTCCAGGGGTTGAGACTTGGTGCTTCCAGTGCAGGGGCGAATGTTCAATCCCTGGTCAGGGAACTGAGATTCCACATGGGACACAGCCAAAAAAAACCACTAATTAATTAAAAAAAAAAAAGAAGTTAGGACTGTGAAGCACCAAAATATAACCAAATCTACATTCCAAAGGATGTGCTAGGATATATGCAAAATCTCAAAGTAGAATAACCAAGAACCAGTATTATGACTTTTGAATCCCCTCATTCAGCAGACAGATGAAGAGTCAATGGAATGGGGTTTTGAGTGGAGTCTTGAGTAGAGCATTAGAATGCTGTGGGTCTCAGACCTCAAGGATGTAGAGGATCTCTGCCTTCTCTTAAGCCAAGTGAGTATGCTTGAAGGGAAAAGCATGGAGAGATGAATGCATGTTCCCTACAGTTGGGCACTGGGAAGGCCAGGACCTACTCATGCCTGAGAAGGTCAGGGCAGCAGGGTAGAAGACTGATCTTGGAAGTACTCACTCCTGGAGACCAAACTAAGATTTCTGCTCAAGGAGAGGCTCCCCAAAAAGAAGACCCCAGAAGTAAGAGACTCAGCAGTACTGGAAGGTGGAGGTGGGTTTGGGAGATGGGACAAGGCCAGCTGAAGAGGTGCAGGGGGGAGACCCCCCCAGGAGAGAAGCATTGGGTGTGCTGGGGAGAGAAGCACAATTGGCAGGCAGGGAATGAAGGGAAAGTGTGGATGTGGCAGGGAGGGGGAAGAGGAGCGTTATGCCTGCCCCCACCATGAAAGCAAGGGGCCAGCTTGCTGTGAGGGCAGCGGGGAGAAGACTGAACACTAAAGCAGCTTCAAAGTGTTAACTGGTATCTTGAAGCAGAGATTCTAAATGAATTGAGACTGAGACTGTGGCCTACCATGATTCAGAATTTTAAGTAAGAGGAACTAAAGAAACGACCAGTCCCTGTAGCAGATTTAAAGGAACAATGAAAAACAAGAGTAAGACTGCTTTTAAGAAAACCTGCCATGAGCACTGACGTCCCATGGACAGACAGACAGACATGCTTAGGCAAGAAGCAGAAACCTCCCCTTGACTCTTTGATTTCCAGCTTCTCTCTTGTATCTTCAGCTTCTCCCTCTTGACTTTATCTTCTTCCCCTCACTCAAGATTATTAAAGATTATTTCACACTCCCTGCCTCTATTCCATCTTCTCCGACAGCCATCTAGCTTCTGTCTTGTCATTACTGCCCAGAAACATCTCTGGAAAAGGTCACCATTGACATACTTTTTTCTTCCTTTTTTCTCAAAATAATTTCTTATTTATAAAGTAAATGTGCTCATTTGGACCATAAGGAAGGCTGAGTGCCAAAGAATTGATGCTTTCAAACTGCAGTGTTGGAGAAAACTCCTGAGAGTCCCTTAGACAGCAAAGAGATCAAACCAGTCAATCCTAAAGGAAATCAATCCTGAATATTCATGGGAAGAACTGATGCTGAAGCTCCAATACTTTGACCACCTGATGAGAAGAACTGACTCATTGAAAAGACCCTGATGCTGGGAAAGACTGAAGTCAGAAGAGGATGGCAGAGCATGAGATGGTTAGATAGCATCACTAACTCAATGGACATGAATTTGAGCAAACTCCAGGGGACAGTGAAGGTCAAGGAAGCCTGGCATGCTGCAGTCCATGGGGTTGCAAAGAGTCAGACACGACTTACTGACTGAACAGTAACAACAGCGGTCATTATAGAACAAGTAGACACAGCAAGCAACTAAAATGAACACTAAAAAATAAAGTTCATAAACCCACCCACACAAGCGAACCACTGTCAGATTGGCGTAGATCCTAGGTTACCTTCTGTGCATATATTCATGTATAGGTGCAATACACACATATAAATATGAGTTATTTAAAGTTTTTCATTATCACAAAAAGCTAATTTAAATAACTTTGAATTCATATTATATTTATACTACTTAATATGTGTGTATATGTACAAGTTATATATGAATTTTCACAAGTACAGATTTAAGTGGAATGTCACCAAAAACATCAAACAAATCAGTTCAGTTCAGTTCAGTTGCGCAGTCGTGTCCGACTCTATGCGACCCCATGAATCGCAGTACGCCAGGCCTCCCTGTCCATCACCAACTCCCAGAGTTCACTCAGACTCACGTCCATTGAGTCTGTGATGCCATCCAGCCATCTCATCCTCAGTCGTCCCTTTCTCCTCCTGCCCCAATCCCTCCCAGCATCAGGGTCTTTTCCAATGAGTCAACTCTTCGCATAAGACAAATCAAACAAATAAGAACAAGATAATAGGAGTTGGCAATAGCTATAGGTATATTCCTTGGGATAAGGAATACATACAGGTATATTCCTTACTTGGAACTGCCTTCTCTTGCATAGCGAATGTGTAAAACACCATCGTCCACAGTTTCTGCTTTGTTTTCTTTGCTCAATCTTTCTGCTGTTTTATCTTTGCATATCTTACATAAATCAAAACTAGTTTATGCATCCTGCTGCTTCTACATTATCCAAAGATTTATAAAAGTGTTGGCTCTGTTATTAAAGAAGCCACTCTGTGACAACTTGATACATCTATTTACATGTCAGAAAACAGTGGGAGCCAAAGGATGTGATATTTGCTTAACAGTTTATCAAACAGTAAGACGTTATTTTTTAGTTTCTAATTACATATGTTGTGATGTTAAGATAGGAAGGGACGATGCTGGAAGTCCTAGGCAGATGACTTTGACGTGAGGAACATATTTTGCACTCATAATTATGTTACGTCCATCTTTATCAATATTCCAATATACAATTTTTACTACCAACCATATGTAGACATATGCCACTAGATTAAAAATAAACACACAATAAAGAAAAGTAAAAAAAAAAATAGGAGCTAAATATTTGACTCCTTGGAAAAGACAACACTGAATAAATCTGTGTAAGCCTTTCAAAACTTTTCCTAATTATTTATAACCATATCTACCAATGCATTTTATTTACTTATTTTCATAAGATGAGACCATGCCACTTAACCTGCTCTGGAACTTGCTTTTTTCACATAACAGTATCACAAGCAGTTTTCCAAATCAGGACCTACAGCTTGACTCATTTAAACAGATGAATATGCTTCATCACTTATGATGGCCCATAATTTGTTGGATCATCTCCTTGTTAAGAAATATTTGAGGTATTTCGAAGTTTTTATTATCACCAATGAGGTCTACACATCTTATATCTATATCCTTTAATAGTTGTCCAATTCATGTAGGCTAAAGAGCCAAAAGTAGATTTGCTTGATCAAAAAAATATGCACATTTACATTTTCATGGAACCAGATTACACTCTAAAAAGACTGTGCTGGGTACTCTCATTCACCCTCTCCCAAAATGGATATCAATCTTTCAATTTTTGCCAACCGGATAAATTAAAAAATGAACTTGTTTCAATGAGCATTTCGTTCATAGGGAGACTGAATTCCTCACAGGCTGATTGGCCACTTCATTTATTATTCTAGGAATTGCCTACCCATCTTTGTTCATTTTTTTGTTGGGCTATCTGTCTTTTCTATACATCAGTTTATAAAACTTCTTTAGCTAATAGATATACTAACTCTGTCATGCAGATTGCAAATAATTTTTCCTAGGTTTTTTTCTTTGTCTATGGATTTCCCCCAAGAGTTTTATCTTTTTATGTAGTCAAGTATATCCATCTTTTCCTCATAATTTCTTAATTTAATGTTATATTATGCAAGGTTTCACCACTGTATGGTTATAAAAATATTCACCCTTATTTTCTGCTATTATTTTTATAATTTTACTTCTACACTTAAATTGTGACTTCATGCAGTACATATTTTGGTATAAAAAGTGAAATGTGGACTTGCCTGATGGTCCAGTGGTTAAGACTGTATTTCTACTGCAGGGGTCATGGGTTCGATACCTGGTCATAGAGGTTCTGCATGCATGCCACTGCAAAACTGCCAAAAAAAAAAAAAAGTGAAATAAGAATCCAATACTATCACACTCTACATACTATTTTACAATAATTTCTTTCACTTACTGCATTGTGACCATATTTTCACATGCGTAGAAATATTCTATATTATATTGGTTGCATAATTTATTTAATCTTCTATAACTGGACAATTAGGTTGTTTGCAACTATTTCAAACAGCTGTTTGATAAACACCATGAACACTAAACCTTCATTCATTACCTTGACAATCTCCTCAGCACGCACTTCAGACTATTTGTATCCTCTCTATTATAAACCTTGTCCTGTCTTCTCATCACATCTCATTCCCATCCTATTGTCCAATTCAAAATCTTAGAAGTATTTTTTGATTCCTCACTTTCCCTCAACCTTCAAACCTAATCCATCAGAAAAATTCCATCAGCTCTACCTAGCCATCCACTTATATTCCATTCTCCTCACCTAGATGGCATGGCCTCTCTGTTTCCACTCTTCCCCACTGCAATCCTGTCTCTACAGCAGCCAGACTATCATTTCAAAATATAAATCAGATCAGGTCACTTCACTGCTGACAATCTTCTAATGGCTCCCCATTGCACTTTCAAAAGTAAAATAAACTCCCTTACCTAGCCCTCCTTCCAAAGCCTCTATGACTTGGCCCTATCCATATCTCTAACTCAAGACCCCTGTTTCCCAGATGTTGAACTCTTTTCTACTCTCCTCAAATGAACCAAATTTGTTCCTCATTTAAGGCAGGATTTCTCATCCTTAGCACTAATAACACTTCAGTTCAGTTCAGTCACTCAGTCTTGTCCAACTCTTTGCGACCCCATGAACTGCAGCATGCCAGGCCTCCCTGTCCATCACCAACTCCTGGAGTTTACCCAAACTCATGTCCATTGAGTCGGTGATGCCATCCAACCATCTCATCCTCTGTCATCCCCTTCTCCTCCTGCCCTCAATCTTTCCCAGCATCAGGGTCTTTTCAAATGAGTTAGCTCTTTGCATGAGGTGGCCGAAGTATTGGAGTTTCAGCCTCAACATCAGTCCTTCCAATGAACACCCAGGACTGATCTTCTTTAGGATGGACTGGTTGGATCTCCTTGCAGTCCAAGGGGCTCTCAAGAGTCTTCTCCAACACCACAGTTCAAAAGCATCAATTCTTCGGCACTCAGCCTTCTTCACAGTCCAACTCTCACATCCATACATGACCACAGGAAAAACCATAGCCTTGACTAGACGGACCTTAGTCGGCAAAGTAATGTCTCTGCTTTTGAATATACTATCTAGGTTGGTCATAACTTTCCTTCCAAGGAGTAAGCGTCTTTTAATTTCATGGCTGCAGTCACCATCTGCAGTGATTTTGGAGCCCAGAAAAATAAAGTCAGTCACTCTTTCCACTGTTTCCCCATCTATTTGCCATGAAGTGATGGGACCAGATGCCATGCCGGATCATTCTCTGTTGTGGGGCCTGTCCTGTGCATTGTAGGATGTTTACCAGCATCCCTGGCCTCTACTCCCTAGATGTCAGTAACACTCCTTCTTCCAGTGATGTTTGTCTCCAGACATAGCAAATGTCCTCTAGGGACAAAATTAACCCAGCTTGAGAACCACTGATTCAGAATCTTTGCACAAGCTATCCCTCTACCTGAAATGTTCTGCCTCTTGGATCTTAATGCAAGTATTTCTTAATCAGGACTTAGTTTAAATGTTACCTCCTCAAACAGGCCTTCCCTGTCCACCCAGTCTAAATGCAAGCATTTCTTAATCAGGACTTAGTTTAAATATTACCTCCTCAAACAGGCCTTCCCTGTCCACCCAGTCTAAATAAGCCCCCTACCCATCACCAAATGCCACATCACCCTGCTTTGTTGTTGTTTCTTTTTAAATTGGAGTATAAATTCCCCTTCGTGGACCACAAACTTCTCATGATGAAAGGGCTTGCATAACTCAGAGTAGCTACGAGCCATGCCATGCAGGGCCACCCAAGATGGATGGGTCATAGTGGAGAGTTCTGACAAACACAGTCCACGAGAGGAGGGAATGGCAAACCATGCCAGTATTCTTGTCGCGAGAACCCCATGATCAGTACGAAAAGGCAAAAAGATATGACACCAGAAGATGAGACCCCTAGGTTGGTAGGTGTCCAATATGCTAGTGAGGAAAAGTGGAGGGAAATTACTAATAGCTTCAGAAAAAATGAAGCGGCTGGCCAAAGCAGAAATGACATTCATTTGTGGACGTGAATGGTGGTGAAAGTAAAGTCTGATGTTGTAAAAAATAATACTGCATAGGAATCTGGAATGTTAGGCCCATAAGTCAAGGTAAAGTAGACTGTTGAAGCCGAAACTCCAATATTTTGGCCACCTGATGCGAAGACCTGACTCATTTGAAAAGACCCTGTTGTTGAGAAAGATTGAAGGCAGGAGGAGAAGGGAACGACAGAGGGTGAGATATTTAGATGGCATCACTGACTCAATGGACATGAGTTTGGGTAAACTCCGGGAGTTGGTGATGGACAGGGAGGCCTGGTGTGCTGCAGTTCATGGGGTTGCAAAGAGTCGGACATGAGTGAGTGACTGAACTGACTGACTTACTGAGACATGGCCAAGCAGGAGTGCCAAGAGTGAACACTGACATTATAGGAATCAGCGAATTAAAAGGACAGGAATAGGTGAATTTAGTTCAGATGACCACTATATCTACTACTGTGGACAAGAATCCCTTAGAAGAAGGATGTGAAAGTCTCTCAGTCGTGTCCCACTCTTTGCAACCCCATGGTCTATACAGTTCATGGAATTCTCTAGGCCAAAATAATGGAGTGAGTAGCCTTTCCCTTCTCCAGGAGATCTTCCCAACCCAGGGATCGAACCCAGGTCTCCTGCACTGCAGGCAGATTCTTTACCAGCTGAGCCAGCCACAAGGGAAGTCCCTAGAAGAATGGAGTAGACCTCATACTCAACAAGAGAGTCAAAAATGCAATACTTGGGTGTAATTTCAAAAACAACAGAATGATCTCAGTTCATTTCCAAGGCAAACAATTCAACATCACAGTAATCCAAGTGTATGCCCCAACCACTAATGCTGAAGAAGCTGAAGTTGAATAGTTCTATGAAGACCTACCTACCACCAAGACCTTCTAGAACTACCACCAAAAAAGATGTCCTTTGCATCCTAGGGGATTGGAATACAAAAGTAGAAAGTTAAGAGATACTTGGAGTAACAAGGAAGTTTGGCCTTGGAGTACAAAATAAAGCAGGGCAAATGCTAACAGAGTTTTGTCAAGAGAGCACACTGATCATAGCAAACATCTTTTTCCAACAACACAAGAGACAACTCTGCATATGGACATCATCAAATGGTTAATACCAAAATCCGACTGATTATATTCTTTGCAGCCTAAGAGAGAGAAGCTCTATACAGTCAGCAAAACCAAGACCTGGAGCTAATCTGTCACTCAGATTATCAGCTCCTTATTGCAAAATTCAGACTTAAACTGAAGAAAGTAGGGAAAACCACTAAGTCATTCAGGTATGACCTAAAACAAATCCCTTATGATTATACAGTGGACGGGACAAATAGATTCAAGGGATTAGATCTGGTAGACAGAGTGCCTGAAGAACTATGAACAGAGTTTCATAACATTATATAGGAGGCAATGACCAAAACAATGCGAAAGAAAAAAAATGCAAGAAGGCAAAGTCTGAGGAGGCTTTACAAACAGCTGAGGAAAGAGCTGTGCAAAGCAAAGGAGAAAGGGAAAGATATACAGACTGAATAAAGAGTTCCAGAGAATAGCAAGGAAAGATAAGGTTTTCTTCAATGAACAAAGTAGAGGAAAACAATAGAATGGGAAAGACTAGAGATCTCTTCAAGAAAATTGGAGATATCAAGGGAACATTTCATGCAAGGATGGGCATGATAAAGGCCAGAAATGGCAAGGACCTAATAGATTCAGAAGAGATTAAGAAGAGGTGGCAAAAATTCACAGAAGAGCTGTGAATTAAGACAAAAAAAAAAGGTCTTAATGACTAGAATAACCACAATGACATAATCGCTCACCTAGAGCCAGTCATCCTGGAATGTGAAGTTAAGCGGGCCTTAGGAAGCATTGCTAAAAATAAAGCTAGTGGAGTTGATGGAATTCCAGCTGAGCTAGTTCAAATCCAGAAGATGATTGTGTTAAAATGCTGCACTCAGTACGTCAGCAAATTTGGAAAATTCAGCCGTGGCCACAGGACTGGAAATATCAGTTTTTATTCCAATCCCAAAGAAAGGCAATGCCAAAGAATGTTCAAACTACTGCACAATTGTACTCATTTCACATGATATCAAGGTAATGCTCAAAATCCTTCAAGCTAGGCTTCAACAGTACATGAACTGAGAATTTCCAAGTGTACAACCTGAATTTAGAAAAGGCAGAGGAACCAGAGATCAAATTGCCAACATCCACTGGATTATAGAAAAAGCAATGCAATTCCAGAAAAACATCTACTTCTGCTTCACTGACTATGCTAAAGCCTTTGCCTGTGTGAATCACAACAAATTACAGAAAATTCTTAAAGAGATGGGAATACCAGACCACCTCGCCTGACTTCTGAGAAACTTGTATGCAGGACAAGAAGCAACAGTTTGAACTGGACATGGAACAAAGAACTGGTTCAAAATCAGGAAAGGAGTATGACAAGACTGTATGTTGTAACCATTATTTCAACTATATGCAGAGTATGCCAGGCTGGATGAATCACAAGCTAGAATCAAGATTGCCAGGAGAACATCAACAACCTCAGATATGCAGATGATACCACTCTAGTGGCAGAAAGTGAAGAGGAACTAAAGAGCCTCTTGATGAGAGTGAAAGAAGAGAGTGAAAAATCTGGCATAAAACTTAATGTTAAAAAAACTAAGATCATGGCATTTGGTCTGATCACTGTAGAAGGGAAAAAAGTAGAGGCAGTGACAGATTTTATTTCCCTGGGCTCCAAAATCATTGTGGATGGTGACTATAGTCACGAAATTAAAAGACGCTTGCTCCTTGGAAGAAAACTATGGCAAACCTGCTGCTGCTGCTGCTGCTAAGTCGCTTTAGTCGTGTCCAACTCTATGTGACCCCATAGATGGCACCCCACCAGGCTCCCCGATTCCTGGGATTCTCCAGGCAAGAACACTGGAATGGGTTGCTATATCCTTCTCCAGGTGATCTTCCCAACTGGGGATCAAACCCATGTCTCCTGCATTGGCAGGCAAGTTCTTTACCACTGTGCCACCTGGGAAGCCCTGTGTATGTATGCTGCTGCTGCTACTAAGTCGCTTCAGTCGTGTCCGATTTTGTGCGACCCTATAGGCGGCAGCCCACCAGGCTCCGCCATCCTTGGGATTCTCCAGGCAAGAACACTGGAGTGGGTTGCCATTTCCTTCTCCAATGCATGAAAGTGAAAAGTGAAAGTCAAGTCGCTCAGTCGTATCCGACTCTTCACGACCCCATGGACTACAGCCCGCCAGGCTCCTCCATCCATGGGATTTTCCAGGCAAGAGTCCTGGAGTGGGGTGTCATGGCCTTCTCCGATGACAAACCTAAACAGCATATGTAAAGCAGAGATCACTTTGCCGACAAAGGTCCATATAGTCAAAGCTATGATTTTTTCCAGTAGTCATGCATGGATATGAGAGTTGGACCGTAAAAAAGACTGAGCGCTGAAGAATTGATTCTTTTGTATTGTGATGCTGGGAAAATTGTCGCGAATTCCCTGGACTACAAGGGGATCAGTTAGTCAATTTTAAAGGAAATCAATCCTGAGTATTCATGGGAAAAACTGATGCTGAAGCTGAAGCTCCAATACTTTGGCCACCTAATGCAAAGAGCCAGCTCATTGGAAAAGATCCTGATTCTAGGAAAGATTGAAGGCAAAAGAGAAGAGGGTGGCAGAGGATGAGATGGTTAGCTAGCATCACCAACTCAATGGGCATGAATTTGAGCAAACTCCAGGAGACGGTGAAGGACAAGAAGCCAGGTGTGCTGCAGTCCATAGGGTTGCAAAGAGTTGGACACAACTGAGCGACTGAACAACAACAAATAGCTGATATACAATGTTAACTTCTGCTGTACAACAAAATGACTCCATTTCACATATGTCCGTATATATATAAAGGCTTCCCGGGTGGTGCTAGTGGTAAAGAACTAACCAGCCAATGCAGGAGATGTAAGAGACATGGAATCCATCCCTGGGTCAAGAAGATCCCCTGGAGCGGGGCATGGCAACCCACTCCAGTAAACTTACCTGGAGGATACCATGGACAGAGGAGCCTGGTGGGCTACGGTCCATAGGGTTGCAAAGAGTTAGACACAACTGAAGCAACTCAGCACACATGCACATACACTCTTTTTATAGGCTTTTCCATTATGGTTTATCATGGGGCATTGGTTATAGTTCCTTCTAGTTTGCTATAAGTAAGGCTTTGTTATTTATCCTTTCTATAATAGCTCTTTAGAGAAGGCAATGGCACCCCACTCCAGTGCTCTTGCCTGGAAAACCTAATAGACGCCTGGTAGGCAGTTGACTCATTGGAAAAGACCCTGATGCTGGGAGGGATTGGGGGCAGGAGGAGAAGGGGACGACCGAGGATGAGATGGCTGGATGGCATCACAGACTCAATGGATGTGAGTCTGAGTGAGCTCCGGGAGTTGGTGATGGACAGGGAGGCCTGGCGTACTGCGATTCATGGGGTCGCAAAGAGTCGGACACGACTGCGGACTGAACTGAACTGAGGCTGCAGTCCATGGGGTTGCTAAAACCCACTGAGCGACTTCCCTTTCACTTTTCACTTTCATGCATTGGAGAAGGAAATGGCAACCCACTCCAGTGTTCTTGCCTGGAGAATCCCAGGAACGGGGGAGCCTGGTGGGCTGCCATCTATGGGGTCACACAGAGTCAGACATGACTGAAGCGACTTAGCAGCATAATGGCTTTTATCATTGAGTGAAATAGCCTTCCCCTGTTACTGGCTTACTTCTTTGTTGCTTGTCTCTTCTACCAAAATGTAAATTTCAAACCCAGAGCAGTGCCTGGCATGAGTGAGCCAGGAAATATTTGCTAATTGGAAAAAATGAACCCCCTTAAGTGGAGACCAAAAATCTGTTTGTTCCAAATCTAATAGATAAAGTTCTTATATGAATTCTCTCCAACTCTGACATTCTTGATCACCTGCTCTTTCTTCACATCATCACTTCCCTCGGCTTCTGTGACCCTGTGTTGAAACCCTGGTCTCAGGGACTCTCCCTACCAGTTCCCCTCAGAGCTCCTCTTCCTCAGCCCATCCCCAACATACTGCTCTCCAGGGAGTCCCATCCTAGTCCCTCTTCTCCCATCCCATGTCATCCAGTGAGGTGACCTCCACCACTCCTGTGCTTCATCAATGATCATCTATTTTCCCATGATTCTCAAATCTGTACCTCTACCCCAAATGCAAGCAGCCACCAGGAAGTCCCACAGGTCCCTCCAGTTGAATATTTCCAACCTGAACTCATCACTTCCAACAACCCCAAGCCACATCCTCAACAACCGCTCTCAGGAGATGCACAGGAAACTCCTGCTGCCGAAGCTCCTGGTTTCTGTCGTGGATTATTCTTCTGGGTTATTGTAGCATTGGATCACTATGCCCTCTAATGGCCTCCATGAAACCCTGGCTCCCAAATAACACACACGACCCTCTCTCCCACTTGCAGCTCTCAGTGGCTTCCCATTGTCCTAAGTTTAAGATCCAAATTCCTGCCCCACCTTCAAGACCCTTTATGACCAGTCCCTTTCACGTACCAACCATCCCAGCTATGTGCTCCCTTCACCCATGGAACCATGGATGCACTTCTTCCCGTGTTGTAACTACCCTTGTCTCCCATCTCTCTTTACCAGGATGAGACAGTATTTGTAAAAGCAACAGGTGAATGAAGAAACTTCCTTGGTGCTTCCATTACCCTTGCTCTTGAGTCACTGTTTCTTCGGTCTTTGTCTCATAAGGCTTTGAACCTTCTTTTAAAACAGGCTTCTAGTCTCCTTCAGGGGCTTCCCTGGTAACTCAGACAGTAAAGAGTCTGCCTGCAATGCAGGAGACCTGGATTCGATCTCTGGGTCAGGAAGATCTCCTGGAGAAGGGACTGGCTACCCACTCCAGGATTCTTGCCTGGAGAATTCCATGGACAGAGGAGCCTGGCAGGCTATAGTTCATGGGGTTGCAAAGAGTTGGACACAACTGAGCAACTAACACTGCATATTCTCTTTCTTCCATTGCCAGTACTCAAATAGTCTTTGCTTCCAATGCAACTGGAGATCCCTCTTTGAAATGATTAGTGGCGTTTTTAATATCCTATCCATCTTTCTTCTCAGGCCCTAATCCTAATTTTTATATTCCTTTCTTCAATGTTGTATCACAAACCAGCATCCTAACAAGTTTTGGAGGCTCTGGGTTGATGGGTAATGAGAATTTGCATCTCCAAACTAAGAATTTAGCTCAATATTTACATTGTGCTGCCACTGGGTACATTCAGTAACACTGACTAAGCATCTTGGCAGCTCTCAAACTGTATAAAAGAGTCATACATAACGTAATAGATCAAGAATACCTGATGAACAAGCAATTTATTATAAATAAGACAGGAATTAATGAGTTTCATATTAAAACAAGGGCTTCCCAGGTGGTGATAGTGGTAAAGAACCTGCCTGCCAATGCAGGAGACATAAGAGACACAAGTTCAATCCCTGGGTCAGGAAGATCCCCTGGAGGAGGGCAGGGCAACCCACTCAGTATTCTTGCCCAGAAAATCCCATGGACAGAGGAGCCTGGTGGGCTACAGTCCATGGGGTCACCAAGAGGCAGACGTGACTGAAGCGACTTAGCATGCACAGATAAAAACAAGCATTCAAGAGTTAGAATAAAACTGCTCTCTGCTCCAGAAGTGTGACTGCTCAGCCTCTGTAGTCTGTCCCCAGCTCCGCTGTCACTGCCTTGCCAGTTCCTTGGCGTGCTGGACAGATTACGTGAACACACTCCCTGCTAAACCAACTCAGGAGTAGAACTGAGAGAATCCACTCCTGGCTGTCGCTCCACCCAGCTCCTCAGTCAGGCAGCCCCGGAGGCATTTTCAAATGACACGCCCCTCAAAGCGTCATGCCCCTGCTACCTTCCCCCATGTGTTGCTATTCTGGGTGACGGTGACCCTGGGAGCTGACAAGCTGGTGGATGTGGCCGTGGTCTGTGCTGTTTACCCCAACTGAACAGACCTAGGGAACAGCAGCAGCGAAGGACGACCCTGCGACCATCTCCCAGTGTCCTTGCCAGGCTCCCTCCAGGAGTGGTACAGCCAAGGGAAAGGGCAGGAAACCCATCAGGTAGATGAATGGTGTTCACAGGGGGCTCATGGGGGCAAAGCTCAGCCCCACCAGGCAGCTTCCACATGACCCTGAATCGCAGTTTTGAGAACGCAGAGCCAGGCACCCCCGCATCACCTCACTCTTCTGGGCTCAGGGACACGGGATTCTATCAGTGGTGGGAGCCTGTTGTGGCCAGTTTCTCAACGCCGTGCCACAGAAAGACCTTGAGAGGCCCATCTGAGTCTCCTAATGGCCATGGAAGCCACAGAGCAACAGGTTTCCAAAGCTTGGGAAGGAGTCTCCTAGCAGTTAACAGCCACAAAATGTACATACATTGCAAAGTGTTAAACAGCCTGACCCTGGTGCTCAGCCGGGCACTCGGCGCTAGGTGGGAATTTTAAAAGGAAAACCCCTGCACTGGAGGTAGCTGTGACCTAGTTTAGGGAGAAAGACCCTGCATAGAAAATGATACCTTGTGCTAGAGGTCTTGGCCCACTGCCCCACGCTGCCCAAGCCATGCTCAGCTGCTGAGAGTGTCAGCACAGGTAGGCTGCATCCGAGGGCCACCATGGGCATGGTGCCCAGGGCCTGTGATAGGTTAGGGGGCCTGAAAATGTTTTAACTCCTTTTAAAACCAGAAAGACTGATGCTGAAGCTCCAATACTTTGGCCATCTGATGTGAAGAGCCAACTCATTAGACAAGACCCTGATGCTGGGCAAGATTGAAGGCTGTAAGTGAAGGGGACGACAGAGGACGAGATGGTTGGATGGCATCACCAACTCAATGGACATGAGTTTGAGCAAGCTTCGGGAGATGGTGAAGGACAGAAAAGCCTGGCATGCTGCAACCCATGGTGCTACAGAGAGTCAGACATAACTGAGGGACTGAACAACAGCAACAAAAATCAGGAGGAAAAAGTTGAGTATGATCCAATCTGACTTGCATTCACCTGTCTACCAAGTTAGTATAATCCAATCTGACTTGCATTCACCTGTCTACCAAGTTAGTATAATCCAATCTGACTTGCATTCACCTGTCTACCAGTGCAAGCGCGAAGTGTTTTTAATTTTTTCTTTTTTAATGCAAGAGGAGGCCCAAGAAAGGCAAAACTTTCTGAGAACTCCAGAAATTATAATGCGGCCCTGACCAAACCAAAGGGAAACCAAACCAGCAGCTGCACGAAATGCCCAGTTCCTATCCCCCCCTTGCATGGGCAGCCGCCAGCTGCACAAGAAACATGCAAACCCCGAGTCCTGCAGCCAGTCCTGAGTAGCTGCTGTGCTCACAGGCATGTGAGCCCTGCCCTGGACCTGAAAATGAAGCGCTGATAGGAGTGATTATGGTGATAACCATTGTAACCATTTAATGAGTACTTCAAGGGTGCATCAGATTCAGTACAGAACAAGCTTTACATGCTTGATCTTACTTCACTGCTAGGCCTTGGAAGGTAAATGTTATTACCTGCATTTTAGAGAGGAGAAACCACAGCTCGAAGAATTTATCTAACGAGCCCTGGCCTCAGAGCCCTACACTGGCAACTGCAGGGGGCACCGGCCACGGTATATTCCCTGATACTGACCCCCAGAACCACATGATATGATGACGCTGGCGGGGCTCACCTTATGTTTTGCATCTTCACTCCTCTGCCTCTATAATGATAGACTTTTCCCAAGCAAGAGCACACGCCCCACCAGACAAGAGGGAGTACATGAGAAGAGGGCCCCAAACGCCCTAAACCTAAAAGTCCAAGTTTTCCTTAAAGGACCACATACCTCGGATCACAGGACAAGGGCTCCGCATGGCTGCTCCCCTGTCACTGCTGCTGGGGGAACCTGTGGGTACAGTGGCCTGCAAGAGGGCAGTGCAGGTGGATTTCCTGCTTTCTCCAGGCTTACTCCTCTCTCTTGCATTATTGTTGAGCATGTCTTTGCCAGTTTTTCTTAGATGCTCTTTGTAAGCATGTCTGGATGAAGGAAATAAACTTAACTGCTAATTGTTGTCTGCGTATTTCCCATAAACCACCTTATATCTTCTATGGGCCAAGCTGAGTATAAACACTACGTGATAAATTGTATTGTCACTTTTTAGTCACTCAGTGTGTCCAACTCTTTTGCGACCCCATGAACTGTAGCCCACCAGGCTCCTCTGTCCATGGGATTTCCCAGGCAAGAATACAGGAGTGGGTTGCCATTTCCTTCTCCAGGGATCTTCCCAACCCAGGGATTGAACCCACGTCTCCTGCGTTGGCAGGCAGATTCTTTACCCCTGAGCCACCTGGGAAGCCCCATAAGTTGCGTAGTACTTCGCTATTCAAAGTATGGTCCCTAGACCAGCAGCATTTGGAACTTGCTAGAAAGGCAGAACTCAGGCCCTGCGGATGCCTTGCTGACTTTTGTGTGTCTTGAGGTTTGAGAGGTGTCAGGGTGATATGGAAGAAGGGAATCACTAAGATTGTCACATATGGCTCTACATTGAATCACCAAGCGCTTTAAAAATTACTAATGCATGGATCCTATCCCAGAGACTCTTATATGACTGGTATAGGGAGTAGCCTGTGCATTTAGGATTTTTTAAAGCCCCCAGAGTGATTCGAACATGCAGCAAAGTCTAAGAACCCCTTGACTAAGTGGTGTACAATGGTGAGGCTTCTAAAGAACTTGGAAAGGAGGGTGTGTGGTGTGTGGAGGGTGTGCAAGGTATGGAGGTCGGTGTGACATGTATGTTCAGGGGGTAGTGAGAAGGCCCATCTGGAGAGAGAAAGCAGAGGCCCTGTAGAGGCCAGCTGGGATAAGGGTTAGGGGAGCAGGCTATGGTCACAGGATTCAGACTTGAAGTAGTAAGAATATGGCGCTGCAGGAGATAAAGACCACTCTTAGCAAAGCTTGCTCTGACAAAGGTTTGCTGGACAGGATGGAGAGTGGGGAGCCTGGGTCAGAGAGACCAGCTGTTCATAGGAGCCCACACAAGAGCTGATGAGCTCGGAAAGGCAGAATGAGTCTCAGGAGAAATGTAAATGAGGACAGGCATGCTGGGTTCATTTGCTGGGGCTGCTGCAAAAGCATCACAAACTGGGCAACACAGACAACAGACATTTATCGTCACACAGTCCTGAAGGCCAGAAGTCCACATTCAAGGTGTCGGTGGGTCTTATTCCTTTTGAGGGCAGTAGAGAAGAATCTAGTCTACGCCTTTCCCCTTGCTTCTTGTGGTTTGCTGGCAATCTTTACGGTTGCTTGGCTTACAGAAGCATCACCCCTGTCTCTGCCTTCTTGTTCTATGGTGGTCTCCCCGCACATGTCTGTGACCAGATCTCCCCTTTCCATGAGGACATTAGGCTTCCCTGGTGGCTAAATGATAAAGAATCCACCTGCAATGTGGGAAACCTGGGTTCAACTCCTGGGTCGGGAAGATCCCCTGGAGAAGAAAACAGCTACCCACTCCAGTATTCTTCCATGGACAGAGGACTCTGGTGGGCTACAGTCCATGGGATCACAAAGAGTCAGACACAAAGCACCTCAGTTTACATAGGGGCTGTAAAGCCCCTATGCCCAAATACAGTCACATTCTGAGCTACTTGCTTTAGGAGTTCAACAGATGAATGTGTGGGGCACATATTCAACCAGTAAGATACACCAAAGGAAAACAATGTATATGAGATCAGTTTTTCTACCTCACAACACAAACAACTGAAGTCAGCTGGATGGAATCTCCATTCCCATCTTCTGAGGTTGGTGAAGATCTCATTTATCTGGAGGCAGATGCAACAAAAATGAAACTAAAGGGGACTTTCTTTGGCAGGAAAGCCAGCCAAAAATCTTTTATAATTCAGGTTTTCTTGCATGATAGCCATGACAGTTGGTTTAAATGTATCCACTTAAAGAGCTGGGATTTACAGTTCCAGGTATAATATGAAAAAGCAAATGATCTTCTGTATATAGAAATAACTGTCACAGCCTAGCAGAGGTATCAGCAGGCCCTGGATGGACAGAAAAGGAAATAGAAGAGTCCCTAGGTAGGTGCTGGGCTCTAACAATGCAGCCGGTGGGCTGTGGGCCATGGGCTCTAGCCCATGTTCAAGGAGGCAGGAGCTTTCCAGGGTCAAGGGCAAAGGCCACAGAGGTGAAGGAAGCCAAAGGGTGAAGTCATGAAGGTGAGGTTCTTGGCAAGACACACCCGAACCTGCTAGACACCTCTGGTGACTCTGATCTGATGGCAGAGGTAGTGTGTGCAGTGGGAGAGGCAGTAATCCAGGTCTGAAGAGCCTAAGGGCCAAATCGCCACCCAAAGGAGAGTATGACCTTCCACAGCTTCAGGTGTGCCCAGCGTGGTTCTGCTGCAACTCGGCAGCAGGGGCACAGAGCTCCGTCAGCTTTGTTTTCTCCTTCTAGTAATAGCGACGGGCTTGGAAGGGCAGCTGATCTCAGATGTTATATGCATCAGAACCACTGGAGGGACTTAGTAAAACAGATTTTCTTGATCCACCCGTAGAATGTTTGATTCGGTAGCTCTGAGGCAGGAGTCAAGCATTTGCCTTCCGAACAAGTTTCCAGGTGGTGCTGACTGTGGGCCACCCCTTGAGAAGCGCTCTGCAGAGTCAGGCTTTCTCACTCTCTCCTCATGACCAATGATGAATGTTTGAGGAGCAACCAGCCAAGGTACAGCCTGAGACCATGGGGTGTAATTGTCCTCATCACTATTTATTGAGGTTCAAGTTCAGATGGTTAGACAGCATCACCAACTCAGTGGATATGAATTTGAGCAAACTCCAGGAGATAGAAGACGACAGGGGGCCTGGGTGCTGCGGTCCATGGAATCACAAAGGGTTGGCCACGACTACCGACTGAGCAACAACAAATTCAGTGTCTCCTCGGTTCGCTGGCTTCATGCTCTAACCAACAGAAGCAAGTGGCCTCCACTTTAAAATCTTCCAGGATCTAAAGGGTCCTGACAAGAGAACTATTTGATTTCCACGGGCGATCATTTAACCCAAAAGTACAACCTCAAGGATGTGAGAGATATCCTCACATGTACACAGAGGCATTCCTCTGTGCAATTACTACTAGAATAGCCGAAGCTGGAAAAATCTAAAGGGCTAGCCAAAGGAGAATACATTATGGAATATCCATACTAAATAATGCAACACAGGGATTTAAAAGAATGTACAAACATGAAAAATCTACAAGGTATAATTAGAGGGAAAAAAGAAACTGCAAAACAATACATGCTAAATTATCTAGTTCATGATTTTTAAAACCCACAAAGATGTGTGTACAAAAGCATAAAAATAGCCTGGAATGATACACACTAAGCTGTTAAGAACAGTTATTTTGAGGAGAGGAGGGAAAATGGGAGCAAGATTATCTCAGTTTCTCATACAAAGAAGATCTGTCTTTGGCTCTTGCCATAGTGGAAAGTGCTGGGCTCTGCCACGCCCAAAGCAGTTCTGGGGTCCCCAGTACAACCAAGGTAGAATCTTGGCATTTAGTCCTATCACTTCATGGCAAATAGAAGTAGAAAAGTGGAAGCAGTGACAGATTTTATTTTCTTGGCCTCCAAAATCACTGCAGATGGTTGACTGCACCCATGAAATTAAAAGACACTTGTTCCTTGGAAGGAAAGCTATGACAAACCTAGACAGCATATTAAAAAGCAGAGACATCACTTTGCTGACAAAGGTCCATATAGTCCAAAACTACTGGTTTTTCCACTGGTCATGTATGGATGTGAGAGTTGGTCCATAAAGAAGGCTGAGCCCCAAAGAATCAATGCTTTTGAATTATGGTGTGGGAGAAAACTCTTGAGAGTCCCTTAGACAGCAAGGAGATCAAATCAACCAATCCTAAAGGAAATCAACCCTGAATATTCATTGGGAGGACAGTTGCTGAAGCTCCAGTACTTTGGCCACCTGATTTGAAGAGCTGACTCACTGGAAAAGATCCTGATGCTGAGATAGATTGAAGGCAGGAGAAAGGGGTGGAAGAGGATGAGATGGTTAGATAGTCATAAAGAAGGCTGAGCCCCAAAGAATCAATGCTTTTGAATTATGGTGTGGGAGAAAACTCTTGAGAGTCCCTTAGACAGCAAGGAGATCAAATCAACCAATCCTAAAGGAAATCAACCCTGAATATTCATTGGGAGGACAGTTGCTGAAGCTCCAGTACTTTGGCCACCTGATTTGAAGAGCTGACTCACTGGAAAAGATCCTGATGCTGAGATAGATTGAAGGCAGGAGAAAGGGGTGGAAGAGGATGAGATGGTTAGATAGCATCACTGACTCAATGGAAATGAATTTGAGCAAACTCTGGAAGACAGTGGAGGACAGAGGAGCCTGGTGTGCTACAGTCCATGGGGTCACAAAGAGTTAGACACAACTTAGCAATTGAACAAGAACAATAGCAACAACCACCTTTGATCAATGAAAGATAGGAGGTAACAGAAAGCTTCCTTGGTATAACTTTGGTGTAACTGGTTTCTTGACTATGGCCCTCATGACCAAGATCATCTGAGTTCTCGTATTTTCCTGTGAACCTGTGGCCTAGTTGGTAACTCCCACCTTATAGTTACCTTCTGCCTTCCTGGACTCATATCCCTGTTTCTCTCAGTCTCAAGTATTAGCACAGTAAGTTTCATCTCCGACTCATTTTTTCCCAGAGAATCTGAACTCAGACCATCTATTTCTGTGTTCCCTGAACTTTGTACAATGATAATGTATTCAGCTAATACTTGTAGAAGGATGAAATAAGATTAAGAGGGGAAGGTTGATCAATTTATTATGAAGAACAATATGAATGTCCTGGTGATTCAAGATGCTTTGCTGGAGGAGGGTGAGGCAGAGGAGGTGCCTGCTTCAGCAATTTCCAGGTACTTCCAGAGGAGCTTGGAAACCAAAAGCTCCTCTGTCTGACAATGTGATGTTTTCATTATTTTTAATTGGGTCCCACTTGCCCCTCCCTTTTGCTTATTTAACTTTCCAGTACTTTGGCCACCTTATGCAAAGAGTTGACTCATTGGAAAAGACCCTGATGCTGGGAGGGATTGGGGGCAGGAGGAGAAAGGGACGACCGAGGATGAGATGGCTGGATGGCATCATGGACTCAAAGGACATGAGTCTGAGTGAACTCCGGGAGTTGGTGATGGACAGGGAGGCCTGGCGTGCTGCGATTCATGGGGTCGCAAAGAGTCAGACACGACTGCGCGACTGAACTGAACTGCCCCTCCCAGTCAGGTTCACTGGGTCAGACCCTCCAGAAATTATAGTGAAGTGATATGCAAGTCACTCAGTCATGTCTGACTCTTTGAGATCCCATAGACTATACAAGCCATGGAATTCTCCAGGCCAGAATACTGGAGTGGGTAGCTTTCCCTTCTCCAGGGGATTTTCCCAACCCAGGGACAGAACCCAGGTCTCCCGTGTGGCAGGCAGATTCTTTACCAGCTGAGCCACAAGGGAAGCCTAAGAACACTGGAGTGGGTAGCCTATCCCTTCTCCAGGGGAGCTGCCCGACCTAGGAATTGAACTGGGGAATCTTGCATTGCAGGCGGATTCTTTACCAGCTGAGCTATCAGGGAATTATCACCCTCTCCAAAACCTCAGAACCAGTTCCCCTTGCCTCCTCTTCCTTCCCTGCTTGTGTAAAGGGGGCAGAAGTGTGTGTGTGTGTGTGTGTGTGTGTGTGTGTGTTACTTTCGTCATTTCAGATTGATTGAACTGGGAACTCAAAGTCCAAAGGAGGGCTAACTACCACATCCTTCTCTTCTTAGCATTCAAGAGAACCTTGAGGACTTCCCTGCTAGTCCAGAGGTTAAGAACCCACCTGCCAGTGTAGGGGACATGGATTCGATGGATGGTCTGGGGAGGTTGCACTTGCTGCCAGGCAACAGCCTATACGTCACAACTGCTGAGCCGAGCACCTGAAGCCTGTGCCCCACAACAAGAGAAGCCACCGCCATGAGAAGCCCACACCCCTCACCTGCAGACCAGCCCCTGCTAGCCACAACTAGAGAAAGCCCACCCACAGCAGTGAAGACCAGTGCTGCCACAAACAAGTGAGTCATAAGATTTTAGAGAGAGAGAAACTTGAGCCCTTCCTCGGAGAAGACAAAGAATTGGAAGAGAAAAGGTGGAAAGCTTGACTTGAAGTTTAGCTGAGCATAAGGGCCTCCCCCACCTCTTGTCACAGCATGCCTGTGCCCCACAACAAAAGAAGCCACCACCATGAGAAGCCCACACCCCTCACCTGCAGACCAGCCCCTACTAGCCACAACTAGAGAAAGCCCACCCGCAGCAGTGAAGACCAGTGCTGCCACAAACAAGTGAGTCGTAAGATTTTAGAGAGAGAGAAACTTGAGCCCTTCCTCGGAGAAGACAAAGAATTGGAAGAGAAAAGGTGGAAAGCTTGACTTGAAGTTTAGCTGAGCATAAGGGCCTCCCCCACCTCTTGCCACAGCAAACGCCCCAGAAGCAAAAGCAATGGAAGGTAAAGCTCCCCACATTATATATAAGAGATTGCAAGATAGGGAAAGTTACTGGGGGTGGGAGGAAATCAGTAAATGAGCAAGTTCATAGATGCGGTCGCCAAAAGAAATTGTGTTTCACAAACAACTTTCAAGTTCAAGAAGGAGCCCTAACAATAATACAAAGTCCTGCCTGCCTGTTCCTTGCGTTCCTTGTACTTTTGCTCCAGAGGATAGCAGCTGGGTGCTGACCTAGAAGGGCAGGGCCATCTGAGTTGAGTCTGCCTTGGTTAAGTGTGCTGGGTACAATTAAAGGAGACGTTTGACCTTGAGAGTCCCTTGGACTGCAAGGAGATCCAACCAGCCAATTCTAAAGGAGATCAGTCCTGGAGGTTCATTGGAAGGACTGATGCTGAAACTCTAAGGAGCCCTAACAATAATACAAAGTCCTGCCCGTTCCTTGCGTTCCTTGTACTTTTGCTCCAGAGGATAGCAGCTGGGTGCTGACCTAGAAGGGCGGGGCCATCTGAGTTGAGTCTGCCTTGGTTAAGTGTGCTGGGTACAATTAAAGGAGACATTTGACCTTGAGAGTCCCTTGGACTGCAAGGAGATCCAACCAGCCAATTCTAAAGGAGATCAGTCCTGGAGGTTCATTGGAAGGACTGATGCTGAAACTCCAATACTTTGGCCACCTGATGCAAAGAGCTGACTCATTTGAAAAGACTCTGATGCTGGGAAAGATTGAGGGCAGGAGGAGAAGGGGATGACAGAGGATGAGATGGCTGGATGGCATCACCAACTCAATGGACATGGGTTTGGGTAGACTCTGGTAGCTGGTGATGGACAGGGAGGCCTGGTGTGCTGTGGTTCATGGGGTCGCAAAGAGTTGGACACGACTGAGCGACTGAACTGAACTTGACCTTCAGGGAAGCGTCTGTGGACGCTGCATAAGGAACACAAAAGAGAAGAGAACCTTTCTCAGGCAGTGTTTGTTTTGTCTCAGAAAATCTCCCTTTATTCTGACTCAGGGATTGTTTGAAAAGACAGAACAAACAAGAGGCTGCGGGTAACAGGGTCCTCCTGGCTTTTAGGTGAGAGAGGATTTGGTCTCTCTTAGACAAGAATCCTGACAGTCAGATACCTTATAATTGGATAGGCTTGCTGTAAGAACTTCACTGCAGGATTTGTTGAAAGGGAAGGTTTAACCAAACGAAGTTTAAACAAGAAAAAGCCTGAGGTTTTTGATGTAAAATGATAGAGGTCTGGAGCTGAACATCTTTTCTCAAAGCCAGCCCTGATTTCAGATTAAAAATGAAGTAAAGGGCTGAGAGATGCCTTCTCCACCAAGATCAGGCAAAAAGCTTACTGGGCCTCCCTCTGTCTGACATGACCCTGCCCCTGCTGGCAACTCTAGCAAATCATTTTGCCTGGACATGGTCAGGCCTGCTAGGAAATCCTTTGTTATGGACTCCTCTCCCACCCAAGCAGACCCAAGGAAGATCTTTACATCCCATAAGAGCACTTTGAGAACTTTCCTGCATTTTCTGTGGATTTCTTTGGGAACTTGAGAAGCACTCCACCACAGAGTTCTTCCTTAAAATCTCTAGTCTTCACTTCCAAGGCCACCTTTGTCCTGCTGACCCCTGGCTCCCTGCTTCTGCCCCTACTGCTTGGTCCTACCTACAGTGCCCCCCACCTGCAGGCCCAGCCTTACCCAGCCCCAGGCCAGTCCTGACCAAGGCCGGAAAGAAATTCAGAGCCCCAGGTCACTGGCAGATTCGATGTGGAAACAGGTGCTGCTCTGGGAGGCCCAAACCTTCTCATGCCCTCCAGGCCCTCCTGCCAAGTCCTGCCACACAGCTGGGTTTCCCCCAAATGCACTGAGGCCCTGGCACCTGGTCTGTTGTCAGTTTCTCTCTCTTGGGGATGGGCTGGACCCTGTATCCACAGTCAGGGATTTTTCACTGAACTATCATCTGCATTCAAAGTCACGCCTGCCATCTGGGTTGCCCCGGTCATGCCTGTGGACAGCCATCCCCAATTCACCTAAGCTCTCTATGGCTTAAAGGTTCTCAGACTTCCGTGTGGGGACCTCCCTGGTGGTCCAGTGGCTAAGATGCCACACTCGCTATGCAAGGGGCCTGGGTTTGATCCCTGGTCAGGGAACTAGAACCCACATGTGGCAACTGAGAATTCACATACCACAGCTAAAAGTCTTGCATGCCAGCAACTAAAGATTCCGCATGCTACACTGAGACTCAGCACAGCTAAACAAATAAAATTTTTAGAAGGCATTCTTTAAAAATCACAAAACTTCAGTGTGCATCAGAATTCCTGGGAGCTTGCTAAGAGTGAAGTCCTGTGCCCACCCCTGGAAATTCTGGTCCATCCATTCATCCCAGTCCTGGGTGACTCAAGGAGAGGAGCTCCTGAACCCCATCTCATACAACCATGCTATGGATGAACCACCCATAGACCAAGTCCTGTTCAGCTCTGGACGCCTGCCCTGTGCTCCTCCTGACCACACCTGTTTAACTCCCAGCCTGCTTTGTGGTCACGTCACTCAAGCCATGACATCTAAAACACTTCCACATTTGTTCTACTGCGTGTAAAGCAGTCTGCGGTTATGGGACATGAGCCATCTCTTCAACTAAATCGCACTCTGGCTTCCCAGCTGAGGGTATACACAGGATTCTACATACCTTGGCCGCTAGGTACATTCTATATCTGGCAGCAACAAGAAGCTTATCTGAGGAATGGATATACGCTGTTAAAGAGAAGTGTGGTGCCGATAATTTCAAGCATGATGAGTTTTTAATAAACAGTAGTCACACAGAAACAGATTAACCTAAGAAGGCTAAATAAAATAATTTTATATTTGCCCAATTTGGTCTGTCTGCCTCCTTTTCATGTTGAAGCAGACCACATTTTAATCTGACACCACAAAGAACTTTCTGCCATTGCTTTATTTCAGCTCTTGTGGACCAAGAACTATTTGCCCAGACACCTTCTTTACAGCATAACCACCCTGAGGAGCCAGCGACTGTCCAATCCCATTTACTCTCCTCGCTGGGAGGGGTCCAGGCCTTGGGCTCACCTCCCCCTTCCCTCCCCCTCCAACCACTCCCCTCACCTCCCTTTCCCAGTCTGTCATCTTGATTCACAAGACACAGCATCTGGGGCCTATATTAGCATAGAGAATGGCAGAGAGGAACACAGAGTATGGGGAGAGCCTTCCGCTTTCTCCTTTCTCTGCAATTATCACTCAACTGCTTCAGTAAACAACAAAATTGTTCCCCACACACATCATTACCATTTACAAGATTAAAATAGGCTGGAGGTCAGGAAGGGGAACACAGGTTAGCTTGAGTTTTTTAAATGAACTGCCGTCCCTGGCTAGGCCCCCCCTAACCTTTCTTTCCTGAGGAAAATTGAGGACAAGAGGCCTGGGAGAAGTTAAGGTGCACCTCCCTTCTTGCTCACGGAAAGATGTGAGAGACAAAACGAGGAAAAGGCAGAGCTCAGCGCAGGCCCGTGTCTGGGCGAGGCGGGCAGTGGGTCTGGGCGTCGGCCTAGGCTCTCCTGGCACTCTGAACCCCTGCCTGGGCCGCGGCCAGCCTGGTCTCTCCTCCTCAGCACGAGGCCTCTGTTCTACCTGCAGGGCCCACAGCCCAAGTCCAAAATGAGTCCCTGGTGAGCAGCTTCATGCTCATCTGTTCAGATTATAGTTTCCAGTGTGGGTACCCATCCCTAAGGGGCAGAAGCTTTTGGCATAACCAGGGCAGAGTAATAATGACCCAACAGGCTAGAACTGAAAGCTCCTTGCAGACCGCCAGGGCCCCCCGCCCACCCCAGGGGCTCCAGGCGCACTGCCCTCTGTGTGAGCCACGCCCTGGAGTTGGGTCACACCACGAAGGCAATGGCACCCCACTCCAGTACTCTTGCCTGGAAAATCCCATGGACGGAGAAGCCTGGTAGGCTGCAGTCCATGGGGTCGCAAAGAGTCGGACACGACTGAGAGACTTCACTTTCACTTTGCACTTTCATGCATTGGAGAAGGAAATGGCAACCCACTCGAGTGTTCTTGCCTGGAGAACCCCAGGGACAGGGGCAGCCTAGTAGGCTGCTGTCTACGGGGTCACACAGAGTCAGACACGACTGAAGTGACTTAGCAGCAGCAGCATGAAAGCCCTAAATGTCAGAGAAGAGAGCTTCCTGGCCTTCTTAGCTGGTGCTCTCTGATAAACAGCAGACCTTCCAAATAAAGAGATGTTTTCTATGATCTTAAAACATGTCCTGAAAGGGTTCATGAGGATCAGTGAAAAAAGAATAGATTTAGTGAGGCAGATGTTTCCACCCTGGCACAAAGTTTATAAGACAAAGGTCAAAGTTTACAGGGCAAAGTGATGTGATAAAGGCCAGGAAGGTTATGTGAGTCAAGACCTAACCAGAGACACACGCCACCTGCAGGTCTTCAAATTCAAGTTTAAAAATGAGCCGGCCAAACAAAATCCTTCTGAAGACCAGGAGCAACATTCTGGTCTCCAGTTTGCAAATCCTGAACTATCGGGGTGGGGGGTGGGGGGGCGGGAATAAGAGATCAGAATAAACAAGGGCAAAGTATTTTGTTCTACTAACTAGGAGCCCACATTCTCTCTCTGCTGAGAAAAAAAAAAAAATGGGTTGACCAAAAAGTTCATTTGGGTTTTTCCATAAGATGGCATAGATAAACCTAAACCACTTCTTTTTGGCCAACCCAATATCATCCAGACTAGAGGAAATGATCATAAAAGAACACACTCTCCAGGATGTTTTTCTGGTATCAGGATAGGTCCCGCCAACCCGCCCCCCTCTCTGCTGAGGCGGGGCCTGATCTCCTTTGGGACCAGGGAACATCTATGACATCAGAAGTGCATCTGTGTCTACAAGATGGAGGTTTTCTTCCACTGAAACGAATTAGCACTGGCCATAATAAAACCCCCATGTCCTTAATATTATTGGTTTGGTGCTGTGACAACAGTCCTGGCTCTCACTGATGTTGGTGAAGACAGGAATGAGCAGACACGTGATGATCGCAGCCCTATTGCTCATCTTTGTGCCAAGCCCATTGGCTAACAGCATCACTACCATCCCACGGCTGAGAAGATGACGAATTAGGGCTCGATTACATCAGCCTAGATTAGAAGTGGGTGGAGCTCCAAGCTCAGGGAGCATCTGGCTGAAACAATTCCTGCGGCTTCTCCCAACACTGGTATCACTGATCTGTGGAGACTCCCAGGAGGCTGGTTGAGAGCAGATGGGAGAAGAGCTGCTGTGGCAGGGTCGGAAACCAGAAAGGGAAACAAATGTCAGGCTCTGGGGACTCGGATAATGTATGCGTCCCATGTGTCCTCATCCTCTTAAGATCAATATCGTGGATGGTTGTGACAATTTGGGATCTAATAAGATTACAGTTAGTTGGTTAAAAACATTTTCTTCCCCAACCATGACGTCAATCGAAGACACTGGTCGGTACCTCGTCCTTGTGTTTTCCATAAGTAGGGAAACTCCAAGGATATGGGTACAGGAATGACGGTAGCTCCCTGCTACATGCCTGGTGAGGTTTGGAGAAATCTCTTGGGAAACAGCTGGGAAAGGGACGGCTGCAGAAAGGGGGCAAGGTTGGCTGTCACCCTTTGGTTCCATACCACCACCTGCCCTGGGTCCCTGCAACCCTGGTTGTGTGCCGTTGGGCCACCTGGCACCCACCAGCCCACCACTATCCCAGCATGGTTTCTGCACTCCTGCCTCATTCCCGCAGGTCCCCGTGGCAAAGCAGGCGCGGGGCTCCGTAGACTCAGTGCCCTTCTGACCCCGAGTTGGTGGCTGCCTAGCAGCCAGCCAGCACTCCTGCAGGGACGCCCTCGTGTGGTCATCCATGGGAATTGCAGCCTCTGCCGCTGGATTCCGTTTAGACCAAGAGAGCTACCCTAGCCAAGACACCCTTGTCTTCGCCCCAGGTAGAAAATGCCCAGGTTTCAGTGTTAGGCATGTGCTAGAAGCTCCGTAAGTACAAGCTAATTCCCTCTCCAGAACACTTGGACTTAACTGAAATAACTTACTGTACCAAAGAGAATCCCTAGGCAGGAACTCAGGTCCTGCCTAAAGGTAAAAACAAACCCAGGGCACCAGTCAGGCATCCTGCTCATTGGAGATTAAAGCAGGCTTGAGAAAAATTACATCCGGGCAGCCTAGGGAGGACCCAGGTCACAGCATTAGGGCTCATCAGAATAGGTCCGAGGCCAGGAAGGAGCCCCCAGTCTGCCCTCCATTACTGAGGCTGGGGTCTTGAGCATCCCTCCACACCTCATTTCTTTTTTCATGAAGTGTATTTAATAGCCTGTCCAGCCTTGGGCTTCCCTGGTGGCTCAGCTGGTAAAGAACCCACTTGCAATGTGGGAGAGCTGGGTTAGATCCCTGGGTTGGGAAGATCCCCTGGAGAAGGGAACAGCTACCCACTCCAGTATTCTGGCCTGGAGAATTCCATGGACCGTGGGGTCACAAAGAGTCAGACACAACTGAGCAACTTTCACTTTCTTTCCAGCCTTGTTCCATTTAAGCCTACAAACAGCAAGGGTGAAGTTTCCACTCCAGGCAGACTGAGTCGCTGAATGGTCCTTATGGGAAAGGGAGACCCCATGCCTCTACCGCAAGAGATCACAGCAACTGAGGCTTTCTCCTTTCGTTTATCACCGTCCATGGCCACCAGTGAACTGTGGGTATAAAACGGCAGGCAGGATGGGAGAGTCAACCAAGGTATTGGCTAGATTTGAGGAGATGATGGAAGCAGGAGCAGAAACTAGGCAAATAGTCAAGAGGCAGAAGAGGTAGCGGTGCCAGAGGATGGGGTGGTGGGAGCAGAAACCCAGAAGGCAGACACAAGACGCCAGAGCAAAGCTGCTTTGAACAAGAGGCAACTCTTGGGAGAAATTGCTTACCGCTGTCCCGTGGGTTGGAACTAATTGTAAAGTTAAAGTCCTCTCTGTGAGTGAATGAATTGCACCGTCTACTCAGAGGACCAAAGCAGTAATGAAGGAGGAAGGCTTCTCTCCTCCCCTCTCACAAATGCAGTTCATCCTGCCTCCTAACCTCTCTCTGCTCTTTCAGCAGGAGGAAGCCTCACTGCTTCCTTCCTGATCCAGGCTGCCATTTTGTAGTGCCCAGATCAGTGGTTCCCAATCTTGGCTGCACCCTGGGAGCTCCACCCCCAGAGATTCTGATGTCACTGGTTCCAGCTGCAGTCAGGGCAAAGCCAGGTGCCTCTTTAGTTTCTCGAGATTGAGAATCACCCAGTCCAGGTGATAGCAGATCTCTTAGCAAGGCTCCTTCCCTCTGGTCTTGCTTCCATTCTCTCCAACCTGTTCTCCATGTGCTAACTGAAGGAAACCAATCAGATAATGCTACACCCTTCTCTGTAAACCTACAAATGGTCTCCCATTGCATTCAAGGTAAAGTTCAGATTCAATCACAGGGCTTGCAATAGCTTCATCAGCTGGTTCCTGCAAATTTTTCATATTCCTCCATGCTAATAGATGTCTGTGCATTCTATTCCAGTTCCTTAGAGAAACCAACTATCTTCCCTGATAGCTCAGTTGGTAAAGAATCTGCCTGCTGTGCAGGAGACCCTGGTTCGATTCCTGGGTTGGGAAGATCCCCTGGAGTAAGGGATAGGCTACCCACTCCAGTATTCTGGCCTGGAGAATTCCATGGACTATACAGTTGCAAAGAGTCGGACACAACTGAGTGGCTTTCACTTTTCACTTTCATACCACCTTTCCCCTTCCAAGCTCTGCAGCATAGTCACTCAGTTGTATCGACTCTTTTCAACTCCATGGACTATAGCCCATCAGACTCTTCTGTCCATGGGATTCTCCAGGCAAGAATACCAGAGTGGGTTGTCATGCCCTCCTCCAGGGGATCTTCCCAACCCAGGGGTCAAACGCAGGTCTCCTGCATTACAGATAGATTCTTTACTGTCTGAGTCATCAGGGAAGCCCTTCCCTTCCAACAGCATTATCCAAGAATTTTCCTAGTTTACAAACAAAGAACAATAACTTCATTTCATTCAGCATCCCAAAAGAAATATCTCTGATGACATAGTAATATAAAACATTATTTAAAAATGCATTAGGATAAGTCAGACTTGACTTTATTGAAAAAAATTCTGCCATGAACAAGAGAAAGAATTTCTGACCTATGTCTGGGACAATCTAATATCAGTGATCAATGGGCTGGTTTTTGTGCTTGAGGATGGCCCATAATTTTTCCTTGTTTAGGAGTACTTGTGGACAAAAGAAAAGCTGAGCACCAAAAAATTGATGCTTTTGAACTGTGGTGTTGGAGAAGACTCTTGAGAGTCCCTTGGACTGTAAGGAGATCCAACCAGTCCATCCTAAAGGAAATCAGTTCAGAATATTCATTGGAAGGACTGAGGCTGAAGCTGAAACTCCAGTACTTTGGCCACCTGACATGAAGAATTGACTCATTGGAAAAGACCTGATGCTGAGAAAGATTGAAGGCAGGAGGAGAAAGGGACAACAGAGAAGGAGATGGTTGGATGACATCACCAATTCGATGGGCATGAGTTTGAACAAGCTCCAGGAACTGGTGATGGACAGGGAAGCCTGGTGTGCCACAATCCATAGGGTTACAAAGAGTTGGACATGACTCAACTGAACTGTGGACAAAATGTTCAAAAGGATATAGTTCAGTTCAGTTCAGTCGCGCAGTCGTGTCCGACTCTTTGCGACCCCATGAATCGCAGCACGCCAGGCCTCCCTGTCCATCACCAACTCCCGGAGTTCACTCAGACTCACGTCCATTGAGTCCTTGATGCCTCCAGCCATCTCATCCTCGGTCGTCCCTTTCTCCTCCTGCCCCCAATCCCTCCCAGCATCAGGGTCTTTTCCAATGAGTCAACTCTTCGCATAAGGTGCCCAAAGTACTGGAGCTTCAGTTTTAGCATCATTCCTTCCAAAGAAATCCCAGGGTTGATCTCCTTCAGAATGGACTGGTTGGATCTCCTTGCAGTCCAAGGGACTCTCAAGAGTCTTCTCCAACACCACAGTTCAAAAGCATCAATTCTTCTGCGCTCAGCCTTCTTCACAGTCCAACTCTCACATCCATACATGACCACAGGAAAAACCATAGCCTTGACTAGACAGACCTTAGTCGGCAAAGTAATGTCTCTGCTTTTGAATATACTATCTAGGTTGGTCATAACTTTTCTTCCAAGGAGTAAGCGCCTGTTAATTTCATGGCTGCAGTCACCATCTGCAGTGAGTTTGGAGCCCAAAAAAACAAAGTCTGACACTGTTTCTACTGTTTCCCCATCTATTTCCCATGAAGTGATGGGGCCAGATGCCATGATCTTCGTTTTCTGAAAGTTGAGCTTTAAGCCAACTTTTCCACTCTCCTCTTTCACTTTCAACAAGAGTCTTTTTAGCTCCTCTTCACTTTCTGCCATAAGGGTGGTGTCATCTGCATATCTGAGGTTATTGATATTTCTCCCAGCAATCTTGATTCCAGTTTGTGTTTCTTCCAGTCCAGTGTTTCTCATGATGTACTCTGCATATAAGTTAAATAAGCAGGGTGACAATATACAGCCTTGATGTACTCCTTTTCCTATTTGGAACCAGTCTGTTGTTCCATGTCCAGTTCTAACTGTTGCTTCCTTACATCAAAAGGATATAAGGTTGTCATTATAAGTTAAACCATAAGTTCTAAGAACCATAGGGGAGAGAGACAAAGTCTCTTGAAAGAAAGAAAGTTACTCTCAAACCTATAAGACAGGACTGAAAGCCATCACATAGATGAAGCAAGAATAGGCCACCAGAAATGGGGTTGGCAACCCCCTCCCAAGGTGTGTTCAGGAGTGATGCCCTGCCCATTTTAAGTCCATCAGAGTCAGTGACCATGTATTTTACATATAACTGTGATTGACCAGGTTCTCACCATTTAATGTTATTAAATAGCAAAGCCATCTAACCAGGTCCCTTTGTTCTGATTTCAAACTCACCAAACGATCTACTGTTGACAACTGCCTTAAAGATTGTTCTATAGAAAGAGACAGATACAGGCCATTACCACATATTTTACTTGGATGACAGTTGTCTTTTTCAGTATAAATCAAGGAAATGGCATTTTGAGTTGATTCACAAGCCTGCAGATTTGGCTAGAGCAAATCGTTCCTAAGCATTGGATCTGCTCTTCATTCATGCTTTGAGCACATGAGGCTGGAGACAGACCCTAGACTCTGAGCAGGGGTATCAATACCAACACCATTTGGGGAAGCCTCTTTGCATCTGCTAACTTTCCTGGATATACCTCACTCTAACTTTCAGTTCACCTCTATAACTTGCACTTGAGTTGTTTATTTTCTCAGAGTGTGTAGGGTTCAAAAGCGAAAGTGATGGTCATTCAGTCATGTCTGACTCTTTACGACCCCATGGACTGTAGCCCACCAGGCTCCTTTGTCCGTGGAATTCTCCAGGCAAGAATACTGGAGTGGATTGCTATTCCCTTCTCCAGGGAATCTTCCCCACCCAGGGATGGAAGCTGGGTCTGCCACATTGCAGGAAATTCTTTATCAGCTGAGCCACCAGGGTTACCCGAGCCCAGAACCAAGGACATAATCTGCAAGGTGCCTGCCTCTGAATGGTTTTCTAATCAATCACCTGTTAACCTCTGAAAATTAAACTCACAACCCAGGTTCCTGAGCGCCTATCTCTGGTCAACTGAGTGAGGCACCTCTGGTGGAGCACCATGAACACCCCTGACTTCAAGCACCTTATGTGGAGTTGGGTCCCCAGAGAGACAGTGACAGCTTCCAAAGTTAACAGAGGGCTCGTTGCCCCCTTTGCCCTTTGATCAGACTCTCACGGCTCCCGTTGATGGCAAGCTTCCCAAGGATGCCGACATGTGCATCCTCTTGCTGCTGCTGCTAAGTCACTTCAGTCGTGTCCGACTCTGTGCGACCCCATGGACGGCAGCCCACCAGGCTCCCCCATCCCTGGGATTCTCCAGGCAAGAGGACTGGAGTGGGCTGCCATTGCCTTCTCCGGTGCATCCTCTTAGCCTACTCTTTCTGTCAATATTCCAGCGCCCAAGAAAGCCAGACACCTAGGAGGGGCTCAATAGGTGTTTCAGGGACAAATGAATGTGTGAATGAATGAAAGCCGGCAGACAATGTTTTCTCTCCCTTTCTTCCGCCCCGAGTTGTTCACAAGCACGTCACGTCCCTATGAGGAACATCGCTATTCAGAGTGATTCTCAGCAGTGTGGGATTGTGGGGAGTGGGGAGTCTCAGGCCTTTATCTAAATATCTGAGGCTTTAGGCTTGTTGGTGCCTTCCACACCCACCAGGAGATCCTCACACATCCCTGTGACCCTTTGGAAAGAAGACTAAAGAAAGCACTTGCTGACTTCCTGTGGCTGGACATCCAGTCAATCTTGGACAAAGCCAGGGGCAGTAAAGACGAGAGCATTGGTTCTCCAAGGCTCCAGTCCTCCTTCACATCCATCCACATGTCAGCTGGGAGGCTCACTTGCAGGCTGGTGTTACCATGTCCCTGCACAGAAAATGATTAAGGTAATTTTTTTTCAGAGAATCAAAATCTCTCCCAAATAGGCAATACCCAGAGAGAAGCCCGGGAACGTGAGTGCTCACCATGGGCTTAAGTGTGGAGCAGCATTTGCTTCTCAACAGAGACAGTCACAGCCGGTTCCCTCCCTTTGGTGGGGGGCCAGCTACCATCTTGCCATATACCTCTCCACGCTTGAAGCAGCCAGGCCAAACCCCCAGGCCACTGCCACCTGGGTATGAGGTACGTGGCACAATGAGAGCCAGAAACTCACTTTGCCATCGTCAACTATGTGCCTGGTGGGCCCACGACTTAGGTCCACTTCATGCACGACACAGTTTGATCAGCAGAGGAAGCACTCCGTAGTTACGCTGAATGGATGAATGAATGAATAGACAGCAAAACAGGACATGAAGGACTGAGATAAAAGATGGCCCGTTTTGAAATGAAGCACATTGATATGGAATCTGAGAGAAGAATCCAGAGTGCAGAGCTGGCCTGAGAAGCGGCCACCTGAGACACAGAATGCCTAGAGCAGAAAGTTGTCACACGTCACACCAGGACCGCAGCACGCACCGGCCCCTGGAGTGTCCAGGGCCTCTCAGTTCTTCCATGCATGCTGAGAGGAGGATGTGGGCAGTGGCTGAGGATGGTCCCTCACAAGCTCACGTGGTCCTTTCTCCCACCTGCCACCAGGAGAAAACCAACAGAGCAATGGGCACTGGCCCTGAAAGCATCGCAAAGCCCGCAAAGCCCAAGATGAGGCTGGAGGAGGAGGGGATGAGTGGGCGTGGCTTCAGGTTCCCAGGCGTCCCCAGGCTCTGGGGGGGCGGGGCCTGGCCTTTCTAGAGGAACCTGCAGTGATTTGCAGGGAGACTTCACAGTCAGGCCTCACCTGAGAGTCTTAGTGGCCTGGTGCGGCTGCTCTGCTTCCAGTGCTCCTGCCACGTCAGCCTCGGTCCTGCTCAGAAATGAGAACAAGAAGACCTGGTTCCCAAGCACATCTGACTCCCCAACAGAAGAAGCCTGTGTAGAGCCTTAAATTCACAGGAAGAGCAGCCACAAAGCATGGCGCACTGGCCTCGCCCCAGACCTGGGGCTAAACATTCAAGGGGTCCCCTCCCTCCAGGCTGGGGCTTTCGTTATGCCCTGTTATAAAGGAGACTCAGAAGTGGGGAACCCCTACTCTTAATAATGACCTTCACCCCTCTGGCCAGGAGCGTCAGTTTGTGGAAGTAGGACTTGGAAATAAATCTCTTGCTATAGAAGAGACTTTCCTTCCAGACATGAGAATAGGAGACCACCCCCCAACACACACACACACACACACACCCAACCTCCCAATCCTCCCTTACTCCATCTGTCTATGAAATACACATCTGCAGAGAGCCTCCCTGAGCCTGACGCCGACCGTCATTAGTCTCTCCTGGGGTGCTGATGTAGAACATTAGGTTTCAGGACAGGAGCGGTCAAGTGGTCCAGGGCTCCTGACACGGGGTCCTGGCTTTTGGGAGCAGAGTGACTGTTTGTTCACTTGCTCCCCTGCCAGACACGGAAGAGTCGAGGCTCCCTAAGATGTTTGCTTCATAGGCAGCTCAAAGCCACCTCCCAACCCCAAAGCAAAACTAAAAGGGCATTTGTCTTCAAGGATGCCAGGATCCTTTTTATTTTAATAAAAGAGGGGGGGAAAGGCTTTGCAAAGTGCTGAAAGGACTGAATTATCAAACATCCGAAGGAAAAGAGTAATCACTATTGTCCCCGTACTCAGTAGCCGGTTCAGTAGGAGGAACAGTGGAGAGGAGCATGGTGGGGAGGGAGGCCTGAAGGACTTCACCACCGAACACTGGCGAGGAGCAGCCCCTCCCCCAGAAAACCCGGCCCTTTGCAAGGGTTGAGCCGGGCCTCCTTCACGAAGGTTCTCCAGAGCGGAGGTTCTGAGTGCAGTCCCTGGACTACCAGCAGCAGCAGCACCTGGGAGCTGGTTAGAAAAGCAAATTCTCAGCCCCACCCCCAGATCAGAAACTCGGAGTGCTGGTGCCGGCTAGTTTGAGGACCTCTGCTCTGAAGGAGGAAGAGAAATCCTAGGTGTTTCTCCTCCCCACCGAGCTGCAGCCCAGTTGTTGAGCCTGTGTAACTGTTGAGCCTTGTGGCCAAGTTCGCACACTGAGTTCTGACTTCTGGAGTCATCTCAGAGCTGAGCCTGTTGCTTCCCCAACTGAACTGACACTCTAAACCTCCTAAAGCTGCTTTTCTGGCCAGATTCAGCCTCCTGCTCCCATGCCAGGTAGATGGAGGCCAGGCCCCCAAACGGATCAAGGACAATCACAGACAAAATGAAGTCATTCTTCACAAAGTGCTCAGACAAGTCTGCACCTACAAGGCCTCAGAACTGTCGGTTCCTTTCTCTTCTTGCTTTTCACATCTCCCCTGAGCTTGGTTCATCCTGATCCAATTCTTCTGATACTGATATGAACCACAAACCCTCCATAAGTACCTAATCCTGCCATAAGTACCTCAACCTCCCCCACTGAGAAAAGTCTCAAATCATGCTTTTGTCTAATCATCCATCCCTACAGAGGGCTCAGAAGCCACATCGGGGCCTTGTTACTAAAATGTACAGTTTGACACTGTTTTAGCACAAAGACAAAGCCGTGCTGGAAAAGCATCAATTTGGTGAATCGCTTGTCAGCACAGACATTGCGATCTCCAGGAAGCCTTGCATTAGAGCAGGAGAAGGGCTATTTTCCATGGGTGATTTGCCTGTTTTCTATTTAAGGGATGAGAGGCAAGGGTGGGCTTAAGGGCCTCCAATTTCAACTTATTCTGCCGTTAGATAGGCCTTCAGCAGCCACCGCAGAGGGTGTGGGATCCCGTTCCTCACACAGCCTGCCTAGAAACAGTGACTCGTGATGCCAGGCGGCTAGTGAGGCTGAGAGAGAGCCCTTCAGAGGGCAAGGTGCCCACGGCAGGGCCTGTGAGTGTGACTGATGACCAAGGTCTATTTGTGGCTGGGATCTGAGGCTCCTGTCTCCTGCCTGGCAGATGAGGGGAGGGCACAGGTGTGACTTCTCCTGCCTCACTCCTTACCCTTCAATGCAGAGCCTCTGCTCATCTGCCTAATTTGGAGGCCTGGTAGCTCAGCTGGTAAAGAATCCACCTGCAATGCAGAAGACCCCAGTTCAATTCCTGGGTCAGGAAGATGCCCTGGAGAAGGGATAGGCTACCCACTCCAGTATTCTTGGGCTTCCCTGGTGGCTCAGATGGTAAAGAATTAGCCCACAATGCAGGAAACCTGGGTTCGATCAATCCCTGGGTTGGGAAGATCCCCAGGAGAAGGAAACGGCTACCCACTCCAGTATTCTGGCCTGGAGAATTCCATGGACAGAGAGCCTGGTGGGCTATGGTCCAAGGGGTCGCAAAGAGCCAGACACAACTATCCATAGCACAGAAAGGCAAACGACTTCCAGACTCTTCTACCCCAGAGACTAAGCTAATTAACGGAGATCAAGAGGGACTGGGAAAAAAAAAAATCACCAGATACAATCCACACTCTCCAAAAGTGAAATAGGTGTTCTTGTGTCTTCTGTTTAATATTCACTCACACGTGGGCATAAGCATTGGCAAGCTCTGCCAGCCTCCCTGAAAGAACCTCATGGGAAAGAACAATTATTTATTCAGTAAATATTTACAACACAGATACGTTAAGCCCTGCATTGTGTTAGGTTCTGGAGTTACAATGCTGAGTCAAACTGCTGGAGTCCTTCTCTCACTGGACTTCAGTGTAGAAAGCAGACAGCATTCAGCAAGTAAGACAAACACACATCTAATTAGAATCCATGTTAGGTGCCAAGATGAGATGCTCCCAGGGAGCTGCCGGGACTGGAGTCCTGTGGGCAGTTTCTGTGGAACATGGTGTGATAGAGTTGTTGCTGTTCAGTTGCTAAGTTGTGTCCAACTCTGAAACCCCATGGACTGCAACACGCCAGGCTTCCCTATCTTTCACTATCTCCCAGAGTTTGTTCAAATTCATGTCCATCCAACCATCTCATCCTGTGTCGTCCCCTTCCCCTCCTGCCTTCAATCTTTCCCAGCATCAGGGTCTTTTCCCATGAGTCGGCTTTCCACATCAGGTGGCCAAAGTATTGGAGCTTCAGCTTTAGCATCAGTCCTTCCAGTGAATATTCAGGGTTGATTTCTTTAGGATTGACTGGTTTGATCTTCTTGCTATCCAAGGGAATCTCAAGAGTTGGAGCAGCATATGGAAACTTGGATATGTATGAGCAATGCCATCCAACCACACCTGAAGCTCGAGTTGGCCCCAAAGATAACACACAGCACGGAGCTAGAGTAATCCTCACTGTCTCCTCCGCCCTGAAACAAACACGGCCACAAAGCCCTGCTCCTCTGCTGTGCCTGGAGCCTGTATCCCTTCCTCTGTGAATGCCCCCTACCACCTTCACGCCTGGATCCTGTAGGTCCATATACAGAAGAAGGCTTTTAGATGCTTCTCCTGTATGTCTCAAGATAATGAAAAAAAAAAAAAAAAAACCTAATTACATATAAACCAGCCCAAAACAAAATACACACTAATTAGATGGCCAGGCCTGTAATACCACTGGTGTGAGCAATGAAGACCCCAGGGGCTTTCCCAGAGCCATTTCTCAGTGGAAAGAGGAGAAGAGGGGCTAGCATGCACACTCTGGGCTCCCCTATTTTCTCCTAGGAAAAACATTAGCAGTGTGGTGGGCACTCTCAGGGCTGCGTGTCTCACTTGTCCCTGTCCCTGGCTACTGCACTGGTCCTATCTTACCCCCTGTTACACCCCTGGCAAACTCCTGATTCCTTACATTGCTTAAACGCCCTTCCTTAACTGTTGGGAGATCAGAGAAGGAACAACGCATAAATTTATTCGCTTCTGCCCGCCTCTGCAGATATGGAAGTGGCTTGGTCCTGCTCCACAAAAGCTATTTGGCAAAACTAGATGTTGCTCCCCTGTCAAAATCTTCTTGCTGTCAACCAGTTGGTTCTAAACAACTCCAGATAGAGAAGAAGGAAGAATAAACCTTTCCAAGTGACCTTCTGTCCAAGCAACTCCAACACAGAGGAAAAGGCATGGGTTTGACGAGAAGTCACTGATACCAACACCAAATTAAGAGTGTAAGTGCCAGCCAAAGACAGGGAGTGGCTCTCAGTCACCTGCTCCCTGTCCCATCCAAGATCTGACAGGGACACATGTCCCCAGGACTGCCCGATTGCTGCCAGTAGCCATCCCAACTGCAGCAGCAAGCCCAGCCAGGCAGTGCCAACTTCACCCATCTGCGCTTGGGAATGAATCACGTAGGCAAGGGAATCTGTGACACTTGCCAGTAGCTGCTTCTTGGTTTACCACACTCTGCCCCTACACACTCACACACACACTGACTTTCTGCTCACGAGTGACGTCAAGGACTCAGCAACAGCAACATCTGTCTTTGCCGCTTTTCTAGTACACCAAGAGGCTGAGGGCATTTGCTATGGGTGGTACGTGCACTGTGGGTGGGAGGACGCAGAAAGAAAGAGGAGGAGTTACAGGCCACCAGGACATGCAAAGCCCACCATTGGCCCTGGTGCCCACAAGGCCTCTTACAATGTGAGTGGCTCTCAGTGCTGACGTGGGGGTGACCAACTGCATGCTGGGGACCTGGGGGTCTCCTGAGACACAGAACTGATGGCATGAGGACCAGGACAGTTCTTGGCAAGCTGGATAGTTGGTCCCCCTAAGAGCAGGACTGCCGTGATGAAAAGTCATTCTCTTTGGCAGAGGTTCTCTGTTAAATACTGTGATATTGAATTTGTACTCGTCCCTATATTTTATACGCTGGTCATTACATGCCACGTAATTTGGCCCAGGATTTTACACAATAGTTTCACAGCAACAGCAGAGATTTTTCAAAGACAGTTTTGAATCTGAGACTTTTACGTTATCTGATGACTTAGATGACATGTAAGATGCAAGCCCACTGAGGAGGGACTGGGCCACCAAGAGTCCCGAATGAAATCTGGCAGAGAAGAATGCCGTTGTGTGGGACACCGACTGGGCTGTGCACAACCAAAGCCATCCAGGGCCCAGGCTCGCCGCAGACACTGCTCTTCCCAGCAAGGTAATGCACCAGCTGCCCACCCCGCGAGGCTCGGGTGACACACCGACCCCTCTGTGTTCTCAGCGGCTCCTGCCTTTAAGACAGTTGCAAACACCTGACTTCACGCCTAGACATTTGACATGACAGGTTTTTTACAACGTTAACATGATAGCGTTTGGGCTTCCCAGGGGCACTAGAATCCACCTGCCAATGCAGGAGATGCAAGAGACAAGGGTTTGATCTCTGAGTTGGGAAGATCCCCTGGAGGAGAAATGTCAACCCACTCAAGGATTCTTGCCTAGGACGTCCCATGGACAGAGGAGCCCGGCAAGCTCAGTCCATGTGGTTGCAGAGTCAGACATGACTCAGTCCACACACACACACGTGTGCACATGCACACACACACACACATATGATAGCATTTCAAGGAAGCAAAGCCCACCCCTCTGCCAGCCACCCCCTGTCCCGCAAGCAGCCCACACCCAAGTGCTCACTGGTATGAAGGTCAAAGACCTACAGAGGACAGGAGAGAATCAAAGCGTGAAGTGGAGATAAGACCCAGATGGGCAAGCTGGGTCTGTTCACAACTCGGAGCTCCTGCACTCTTGGGAGAGGGAGATGGATGAGAAAGCAGAGTGAGTCCAAGGTGAACTCTTCTGTGGATCTGAGAAAGCCGTGCCAATACCACGCATGGAGAGGGTGTATCTGAGCTACATTTTGAAGACCTGGGACCTGAGAAGGAGGCATATTGGAGATGGGGCAGCAGAGTGACTCACAGCCAGGACAACACATTTATTAGGCGCCTGCTGTGTGCAAGGTGACTGTACCAGGGGCTGGGGTGATAAACTGGCACAGGGCCGGGCGGGACCTGGGCTGCCCATGCCATCAGCATCCTGGCTGCCAGCCTCCTCCCACTCTGCTCCATCCTACCAGCCTCACCTTCCTTAACTTCAGGCTTCAGCCCATCACAACTGCCTTGAGAATTTCCAGGAACTCCTTTGACTTTCGGGGACCAAGTGCAACATCGTCACACGGCACAGCCCCTGGACAGACTTCTCCCTCCACGCCTTCCCACACGCCTTGCTCACACCCCTCAAACATCATCTACGTGGTTCACTGATGCCTTCACTCCACTTGGTGGACGAGGAAGCGGCAGAGAAGTGGTGGGGAAAGGGGTAGGAGGAGAGGGGACACTGAGGGGATGCCCTGGGAATTGCTTTTAGGATTCAGCTGCTGAACTCTGAGGCCCTGCGTGGTCCCCTCATCTCTTGAGCCCCAGTGCCCTCACCCAGAGTAGGGAACACAGCTTTCACTGACCACTTGCTCACTCAATTCAAACACTTAGACATACTCCTCTGCCTCTTCACTTAATTCTCACAAACACCCAGTGAAGTTAAACATGACTGTGTCTGTCTTACAGCAGACGCGAGCAGGTTGAACTATTTCATCCCCAAAGGTGCTTTCCCTTCTAATATCTGTGACCCATGAAAGTTTAATTCTGAGGCTCATCAGCAGAAGGAAGACAAGCATGTTCCCTCTATTGGCTTTCTTTTGCTGCATAGCAAGTTACTCCCAAAACTTTGCAGCTTAAAGCAACCAGCATTAATTATCTCATCCTTTCCATGGGTCCAGAATCAGGGAGGGGCTTGGCTGGGGGTTCTGGCTGGGTGTGACTCTGGGGAGGTTTCTGCTGCTGCAGACTGGGGCCACAGTGATCTGGAGTGAAGTGTCCCCTCCAAGCTCAGTCACACAGTTGTTGGCTGGCCTTGCTTTCTCCCTGGCTGTTGGCTGGAGGCCTCAGTCCCTCGTCATGTAGAGCTCTCCAGACAGTAGCTCACAACCCGTTAGCCTGCTTCCTTCAGAGTGAGCAGGCAATCTGAGAAAAGAGAGCAGGCGAGAAGCCCCAGTGCCTTCTGTGACAGCCTAGCTGCTGTCACACATAATCACTTCACCGTATGCTGTTCATTACAAGCAAGACACCAGGCTCAGCCCCAGGCAGGAGGAGGAAAATTAAGCTCCACCTCTTCAAGGAAGGAGACCAAAGAAGTGGGGTCGTCTGCTTAAAATCAGAACAGTTGCTTTTCCAAAAAGCAGATGATGAGCAAAGGTAAATCCTTTGGGGGTTTACAGAACCTTCCTAACTGTGGAAGGAAGTGGATCCAGTGTTGGAAATATGGGCCTTGAAATCAAAATACCTTGGTGGCTCAGACGATAAAAAACTCACCTGCAATAAAGGAGACCCTGGGCTCATGGAGAGGGGAATGGCAACCCACTCCAGTATTCTTGCCTAGAATCCATGGGCAGAGAAGCCTGGCGGGCTACAGTCCATGAGGTTGCAAAGAGTCGGTCATGAATGAATGACTAACACTTTCACTTTCTTTCCCAGTTACTTAACAAACGTACAACCCAGGGCAAGACCCTCAGCCTCTCTCAGCTTTAATGTCAGTGTCCTCGTCTGCAAAATGATGGCAATAACCACTCCTTCACGTGGTTATTGTGTTTAGAAAATGAAGTGATGGTTGTAAAGCTAATGGACCACAATAAGCATTCATGAAATAATAGCTGTCATCACAAGCAGTTCATCTCACAGTAATCCTTGCCCATCTTTAGCAAAAACAAGAAAGTTACTGGGTTGGAAGAACATGAGGCAATAGGAGAAATAATGATACACTTGGGAGAGGGGTGAAGAACCCAGAAAACCGAGGGTCTGATTAGTAATATTGGGCTCACCTGAGTTCAGCTTGGGACTAGACATGTACACGCTGCTATATTTAAAATGGATAACCAACAAAGACCTACTGTATAGCACAGGGAGCTTTGCTCAGTGCTATATGGCAGCCTGGATGGGAGGGGGATTTGGGGGAGAATGGATACATGTATATGTATGGCTGAGTCCCTTCACTGTTCACCTGAAACTGTCTCCACATTGTCAATCGACTATACCCCAATACAAAATGAAAAGGCTTTTTTTTTTTAAGTACAAAGGAAATACTCTGTATTTTAAAATATGCGATCCTTTATTACATCTGTGAAGTTCCCTTTGCCATGTAACCCAACCTATTCATTCAAAGGTACAGGGATTAAGCCATGGACATCTTTGGGGCCATTATTCAGCCCACCACAGATGCTAAATGGCTCCCCTGAATCATAATAGAACCACCTAGATTGTCAACAGGGTGCAAGAGGCAAGAGATCTGGCCAGAGGAGCTGGCTTCAGGGACAGGATCCCAGACACTGAGAAGCACTGCCAAGAACTCCTCAGAGTCCCCAACACAGGATTAGCAGACAAGAGAACCAGGCAGAAATTCTAGAATGAGACAATAAGACAGAAACCAGCTCCTGCAAGGGGCACTGCATGGACAAATAGTTCCTGGTACAAGGCAGAAGCCCAGTTAACTACCCAAGGTCAAAGCAGCCTGGAGCAAGGCTGGCTAGATGTCGTGTTTTCTGGGCTCCTGAACTGGGGGTTCTTTAGCATTTTCTGAGAGTTGGGTGCCTTCCAGTGTCTTCAGCTGGAAAAAAAAAATTGACTTGAAGGGAGAGAGCAAGCTAAGTCCTCACAGATCTCTTTCTGCAAGCTCAAAGCAGGAAATATGGCAGGAAGAGGGAGGAATAACTCACAGATAGCTTTGTCTTAGCAATACTGCCCTTCTGCCTACCTTGAAGTACCAAGAAACGAAAAATCCTCTAGTTAGTACATAGAGATGCCCGTTTGCTTTCCTTGTCTTTGATTCCTATGTCTCCTTGATTTTTACAGCTAGACCAATTCCTTTTATCCTCTGGATCTGGTGATATGTTAATTACACTATTATATGTTACAAAGCACTTCCCAGGTGTCTCAGGGGTAAATAATCTGCCTGCCAATGCAGGAGATGCGGGTTCAATCCCTGGGTTGGGAAGATCCTCTGGAGGAGGAAACGGCAACTTGCTCCAATATTCTTGCCTGGAAAATTCCAAGGACAGAGGAGCCTTGTAGGCTACAGTCCACAGGGCCATAAAGAGTCAGACATGACCGAACACATACATACACATACCACCACATACGTTACAAAGCTGAAAAACATCAAGTCAATAATCCAACAGAAATATAAGGGGCAACAGAGCCCTCCCTAGCGTATATTGCTTTGGTGTTGTTTTCGGTCACATCACTGAAGACCACAGCAGGTTGGTGGAGGAGGTGATGAAGAGAATCCCAACCTACATAGAAAAAGCTACAAAAGAGAAAGCCCATGTCCTAACACTGCCTCCCCTGTCACCAGAGACAGAAGGGAAACAGTTGTCTCAGCTTCCAGAAACAGCGGGGCTTGTTCTTTTCCATACTCTCCACTCCTACTCCATTCCTTATCCCTGAGACTACTTTTCCTTCTAGCTTCTCTCCTGTCCCCTAGACGTTTACTGACAGCTGATCCAAATATGAGCACTTCTCTGTTTCAATGTTTCTGTGACTATTTAACTAGATTTTCCCAAAACAGGAGGACTACAGGTCAGAGAAGGATACCCTTCCAGCCTTGTAGGTCCTAGACCCCAGAGGCCTTGGGATGGCTTTAGAACCCCAATGTAAGATGTACTTAGCAATCATTACAGGCGGCAAATCGGCTCTAACTGCCTGAGTCCAAAAGCCCTTCCTGTGAATTTCCTCCGCTCGACAGCTACAAGAGGTGGGGGTGGGCAGAAATGCAGCCCCAAGTGCGGGAGTGCTGTGGGACCACTGAGCGAGGTTGGTGATATGTTCATAATGGGTTCTGTAACAAATCTCTCTACCATGCCCCTTCTCAAGAGGAAGTTGCCTGTGATGGGTAGTCCTTGTCTCTCCCTGGATGCCAGATGCTCTAGCTTGAGCCCAAGATTCGCCTCCAGCTCTGCCAGGACCTCTGTGTGACCTCTGGCATATCATGTCATCTCTCTGGAATTCAGTGTCTGCAAAGGTAAACACAGGCATTTGGATTAGATAACTCTCCTAGTTCGAGAACTTACAAGTCTGCATTCTTACCTCCAATCCTCAACAAAACAACGGACCAATTAAGGGGCAGGAAAATATCAATGGGCAAAATTCACAGCTAAACACACACACACAGACACTGTGGAAACACCCACCTCAATCCTGCCTCTCCATCTCCTCTTCCAACACGGGCTCTACATTATTCTTATGAGCTTGATAAAACGAAATGCTGCTGAGTGTCTAAAATACCCATCCCCAACTAGACCATAAGCTCCTCAAAGGCAATAGCAGGGTCATGATCCTTTTGTATCCCCATAACACTTAGTGTGGTGTAGGGTTGTGGTTTCCTAACTCATCACAAAGAAAGACGCAGATGCCAGGGCTCCATCCCAGACTGACTGAACTGGAGTCTCAACAAGGAAGAAACTGTACTTTATTAAAGCTCCCTGAGTGATCCTAATCACCGAATGAAGCCAGTGTTAGAAACGACTGCCCGAGCAGAGCTGCACTCGGGACTCAATTGGGTGAAACCACCATGAAATCCAACCGCGCAGGAGACCTGATCGGAAAAAGAAAAATATTGTGCTAAAAGTAAGGGACTTATCCAGCCCGCAGGAGGAAAGCCTCATTTGGCTGATTTCCGTCTTCCTCGTTATCAGGTTAGTTTTTTCTGCAATGGCTGGGTTTGCCTTTCAGAATAATAATCATTATTTATGGAGTGTCAAGCACATTGAACTAAGAACCCAATGGTGTCAAATCTCTCCACCAGCTTTAAGGTACAAGGAAGGGGGCTTGGATTTTAAGGGTACAAGACCAGCCTAGGGACAGAAGATAAAGCTACTTATACCCTTGGGCAACAGAACTTTTGTCATACTTGCATTCTACATTCATGTCAGGTCCAGGATGCAGTGATGTGATGTTAAGGGGAGGATCAGAAGGAAGGGGAGAGGACAGGACAGAGAAAATTCTTAGGTTCCTTTTTCTTCCTTTTTTATAAGGTTTTTTTTTTTTTTTTTTTGGATATGGACCATTTTTTAAATCTTTCTTGAATTTGTTACATTATTATTTCTGTTTTCTGTTTCGGTTTTCAGCCATGAGGCACCTGGGAATCTTAGCTCCTGACCAGGGATGGAACCCAAACCCCCTGCACTGGAAGATGAAGTCCTATCCACTGGACAGCCAGGGAAGCCCCAGTTTCCTTCTTCTAATCGCCCTCTTTCTGAGCTGATACTGGAGATGAGAGTCCTTGGCACTTGGCCTTCGACCTGCCAGTATGGATAACAGCCCTTGATCTCACAACCCTCAACACAGGCAAGAGACACAATATCGAAGCTACTTTCAGCCTTTTCTCTTTCCGTGGCAGACGTGATGGCTGCAAAAGAAAAGGAAGGTGCAGCCGCCAGCTGCAGAGGCAGGGCGGAGGCCAGGGGGGCACGGCGAGGCTCTGGTGGTGACTAAGACATTCTCAACAGGAGAGTGAAGCAGAAACGTCAGAGCAGCTCCCACCTGAATGGCCTGAAAGGCCACGCAGCAGCCGACAGGGACTGGTTTGGTGGCAGAGAGAGGTTCATGGGCCACAGATCAATTCCCACCGTCCAGGGTGGCATCTCAGGATGGCCTTCACCAGGGAGGGGAGCAGCTCTGAACCTCAGCACGGTGGGAGGGCCAACAGCACGGGTACTCTTAGCACACTCAGCAGTCCTCCAGCTTGAGAGCACTTCAGAATCACCTGCGATCTTGTTTAAAACTCAGATTCCCAGGCCCTCAGGTGGTTCTGCCCTGTCACCTGTCGTGACCCAAATCCCTGGAGTTCCTGTGGATGGAAGCTGGACTCTCCCTTTTGCCCTGTTTACATCCTAGAAAAGGGCACTGAGCCCACCCTTGGGGGCCCTAACTGGCATGCCCGCCAGGGTCAGCTTGGTCCCTAACTAACGCTGGGTAGTGGGCCCCTCTGCAGGGCATGTGGGTTGCAGTCAAGCCCCACCCACAGAAGCTCCATTCTTGCACTGAAATGGTCGGCCAGGGACTTCCCTGGTGGTCCAGTGGCTAAGATTCTGTGCTCCCAATGCAGAGGGCACAGGTTCAATCCCTGGTCGGGGAACTAGGATCCCTAATGCCACAGGGTAGGACCTAAAAAGAAAAAAAGACCTGAAATGATCTGGCGGCCTGGGCTAGCCCAGGGGGAAATTCAGGCCTGGGTGCATATCAGGAAGGCTGTCGATATCTGAGAACTCACTGAAAATGTGACCAGGATTGGATTACCTGCTCTGAGCCGGTCAGGTCAGATTTCCAGATGCAGAAAGGTCTTCTAGGGACACAGCTTCCCATCGCCTCCCCATTCTACTGTTCTACTTCAGACCATCCCCCTGCCCTGCAAACAAAGAAAGAGTGCATGTGTCTGGGTGTGTATACTCAGGAGTAGAGGCGTGTACTAGGACATATGGCAGCTGTATGGATTCCCTAGATGTACATGGCAGGACTCTTGGAGATTATTGGGATTTTTTATCTTCCCTTTTGTCAAGTTTAAAGACCTTTTTACTTCATAAGTATTGACTGAGCAGCTCCTCTGTATTAAGCACCATGGGAGATACAAAGGCCCTTGTACATATCCGAACTTACAGCCTGGCTATGGAATTTTCCCAAAACATAAAGTATTTTGGGACACAGCTTCCCATCGCCTCCCCATTCTACTGTTCTACTTCAGACCATCCCCCTGCCCTGCAAACAAAGAAAGAGTGCATGTGTCTGGGTGTGTATACTCAGGAGTAGAGGCGTGTACTAGGACATATGGCAGCTGTATGGATTCCCTAGATGTACATGGCAGGACTCTTGGAGATTATTGGGATTTTTTATCTTCCCTTTTGTCAAGTTTAAAGACCTTTTTACTTTATAAGTATTGACTGAGCAGCTCCTCTGTATTAAGCACCATGGGAGATACAAAGGCCCTTGTACATATCCGAACTTACAGCCTGGCTGTGGAATTTTCCCAAAACATAAAGTATTTTATGAGAAGTAGAGGAGAAGTAATGTTTTTTGAAGTTTGCACCTCTGATGCTGCCATACGATCTTTGGGATTTTGAGCTCTTTGAGAGTCAATGATTTCTATTATATTGGTCCCCACAAACAACTCAGATGTCAGTAATGCTATTAAATGTTTGCTGATGAAAGGGACATTGAAAAGAATTTAAACATATTTGCTCTGCATATATGAACTTCAGAAGATACTAATTTTTCAGTGATGTCTTTTGCATAATTTTTAATCTCTTTGAAAGCAACCTCAGTTTGTTTGCCTTTATAAGGCAAAATTCCCTTTAATGTTTAATGAAAAAAATATTTTGCAAGATAGGGACACATTTCACTCCATTTCTTTCTAACCCATTTCCAATCAATTTCACTCCACTCATGGAGCCCCGATCACTCCCACACAGCCCTGTATTTACCCACCCCCTATTGCATGCCCAGTATTGTGGCTGGTGCTGTGGGGTAAATCAAAGATGCGTGATAAACAATTGGAGAGCCCAGTTTATCATTGCTTGTTGTTTAGCTGCCAAGCCGTGTCTGGCTCTTTTTCAGCTGCATGGCTGTCCATGGGATTTTCCAGGTGAGAATACTGGCGTGGGTTGCATTTCCTTCTCCAGGGGATCTTTCCAAACCAGGAATTGAACCCGCGGCTCCTGCCATGTCTTCTGCATTGCAGGTGAGTTCCTTGCTGCTGAGCCACCAGGGAAGCCCCAGTTTATCCTGCATAAATCTAATTGGAGAAGCATAGGAGACAAGTCTGTAATGCCAATAACACAAACATAAGCCAAAGATCTTTCTCCCAAATCTTAGTTTTTTTCAAACTAGAGTAATAAATAATCCCCTAAAAGGGAAACCTTTCCAGGGACTTTCCAATTTGACTTAAATTTTTTTATGTTACTTGAATATGTATAAACATAAAACTTGAAATAACTTTAAAATTTATAAAAACCAAAGCAAATTTATAACTTGCAATCCCTCAAAAGAATTCCTGAAAAATCAATAATAATTAAATTAACATTAATTTAATGATACTGTTCTGCTATAACCAAATTAGCAGTGTTGGGTGAGAGAGCCTCGGGTCTGGTTGTTTATTGAATCAGCTTGGCTTTGTGGTTTGACTACTATAATACCAATTCAGAGAGGGCCCGCTTATGTAAGAGTGCTAGTCACAATTATATTCATGTCAAGGCTCTCTCTGCTCATTCAGAATAATCAGATCTCACACTTAACCAACATTCAGAAAACTAAGATCATGGCATCCAGTCCCATCACTTCATGGCAAATAGATGGGGAAACAGTAAAAACAGTGGCTGACTTTATTTTGGGGGGCTCCAAAATCACTGCAGATGGTGATTGCAGACATGAAATTAAAAGACGCTTACTCCTTGGAAGGAAAGTTATGACCAACCTAGACTGCTTATTAAAAAGCAGAGACATTACTTTGTCAACAAAGGTCCGTCTAGTCAAGGCTATGGTTTTTCCAGTAGTCGTGTAGGGATGTGAGAGTTGGACTATAAAGAAAGCTGAGTGCTGAAGAATTGATGCTTTTGAACTGTGGTGTTGGAGAAGACTCTTCAGAGTCCTTGGAGATCCAAGGGAGATGCAAGGAGATCCAACCAGTCCATCCTAAGGGAGATCAGTCCTGGGTGCTCATTGGAAGGACTGATGTAGAAGCTGAAACTCCAATACTTCGGCCACCTGATGCGAAGGGCTGACTCTTTTGAAAAGACCCTGATGCTGGGAAAGATTGAAGCCAGGATGAAAAGGGGACGACAGAGGATGAGATGGTTGGATGGCATCACTGACTTGATGGACATGAGTTTGGGTGAACTCTGGGAGTTGGTGATAGACAGGGAGGCCTGGCATGCTCTGGTTCATGGGGTTACAAAGAGTCAGACACAACTTGGCGACTGAAGTGACTGACACTTAACCAAAACTTGCTGCATAACGTTCTCAAATGCCTTTCGATGGCATGAATGATGCAGCATCTGATAACACTATGAAGCTGTCTAATTCAGCTGAAGATTAACATTGTGACACTGTTGAGTCTGCATTAAATTTAATCAGATTATTGAACATATTAGAATAATTCGGTATTGTGGGCTTCCCAGGTGGCACAGTGGTAAAGAATCTGCCTGCCAATGCAGGAGATGCAAGACATGTGGGTTTGATCCCTGTGTTGGGAAGATCCCCTGGATTACCTGGAGCAAGGAATGGCAACCCACTCCAGTGGGTTGCCTGGGAAATTCCATGGACAGAGGAGCCTGGTGGGCTACAGTCCTTGGGGTCTCACAGAGCCAGACATGACTGAGCACACGTGTTGTAAATTTACTATGATACTTACTTTTAATAAACTACAGTATTCAACTCAGCTGAGTCATACAATGTGTCTGCTTACACACTGTGATGGTTACTTCCATGTGTCAACTTGACTGAGCCAAGGGATGTCCAGAGAGCCAGCAAGACATTATTTCTGGGTGTGTCTATGAGGATGTTCCCAGAAAAGATTAGCATCTGAATCAATAGGCTGGGTAAAAATGATTGCTCTCACCAATACAGGCAGGCCTCTTGCCATCCATTAAGAGCCTGAATAGACCAAAACGTCCAGTCCCATCACTTCATGGCAAATAGATGGGGAAACAGTAAAAACAGTGGCTGACTTTATTTTGGGGGGCTCCAAAATCACTGCAGATGGTGATTGCAGACATGAAATTAAAAGACGCTTACTCCTTGGAAGGAAAGTTATGACCAACCTAGACTGCTTATTAAAAAGCAGAGACATTACTTTGTCAACAAAGGTCCGTCTAGTCAAGGCTATGGTTTTTCCAGTAGTCGTGTAGGGATGTGAGAGTTGGACTATAAAGAAAGCTGAGTGCTGAAGAATTGATGCTTTTGAACTGTGGTGTTGGAGAAGACTCTTCAGAGTCCCTTGGAGATCCAAGGGAGATGCAAGGAGATCCAACCAGTCCATCCTAAGGGAGATCAGTCCTGGGTGCTCATTGGAAGGACTGATGTAGAAGCTGAAACTCCAATACTTCGGCCACCTGATGCGAAGGGCTGACTCTTTTGAAAAGACCCTATGCTGGGAAAGATTGAAGCCAGGATGAAAAGGGGACGACAGAGGATGAGATGGTTGGATGGCATCACTGACTTGATGGACATGAGTTTGGGTGAACTCTGGGAGTTGGTGATAGACAGGGAGGCCTGGCATGCTCTGGTTCATGGGGTTACAAAGAGTCAGACACAACTTGGCGACTGAACTGACTGACACTTAACCAAAACTTGCTGCATAACGTTCTCAAATGCCTTTCGATGGCATGAATGATGCAGCATCTGATAACACTATGAAGCTGTCTAATTCAGCTGAAGATTAACATTGTGACACTGTTGAGTCTGCATTAAATTTAATCAGATTATTGAACATATTAGAATAATTCGGTATTGTGGGCTTCCCAGGTGGCACAGTGGTAAAGAATCTGCCTGCCAATGCAGGAGATGCAAGACATGTGGGTTTGATCCCTGTGTTGGGAAGATCCCCTGGATTACCTGGAGCAAGGAATGGCAACCCACTCCAGTGGGTTGCCTGGGAAATTCCATGGACAGAGGAGCCTGGTGGGCTACAGTCCTTGGGGTCTCACAGAGCCAGACATGACTGAGCACACGTGTTGTAAATTTACTATGATACTTACTTTTAATAAACTACAGTATTCAACTCAGCTGAGTCATACAATGTGTCTGCTTACACACTGTGATGGTTACTTCCATGTGTCAACTTGACTGAGCCAAGGGATGTCCAGAGAGCCAGCAAGACATTATTTCTGGGTGTGTCTATGAGGATGTTCCCAGAAAAGATTAGCATCTGAATCAATAGGCTGGGTAAAAATGATTGCTCTCACCAATACAGGCAGGCCTCTTGCCATCCATTAAGAGCCTGAATAGACCAAAACGGTGGATGAAGGGCGAATTTGCTCTCTGCTGGAGCTGGAATGTCCACCCTTCTCCTGCCCTCTCGTATCATGCTGCTGACTCTCAGGCCCTGGGAGTCAGATTGGGACTTACACCATGAGCTCCCCTGGTTCTCAGGTGTGTGGGCTGAAACCAAGCACCAGTTTCCTCGGGCCTCCACCCTGCAGCTGGCAGGTCATGGGACTCCTCAGTCACCATCATCCACGGGCCCCTCCCCTCATAATAAGTCTCTTCCAGTGTATCTGCCCAAACGTGATTCTGCTTCTAAGGAGAAGCCTGGCTGATGCATACATGGAGCTGCCCTGTGCAGGCGCGGTTCTCTGCCTGCACCGCCTGAGCCAGGAGATGGCTCAGGCCTCCCACCTTGCTTCCTTATTTGAAGCATCTACAATTAAAAGATGCTTACTCTTTGGAAGGAAACCTAGACAGTATATTAAAAAGGCAGAGACATTACTTTGCCAACAAAGGTCCATCTAGTCAAGGCGATGGTTTTTCTAGTGGTCACGTATGGATGTGAGAGTTGGACTATAGAGAAAGCTGAGTGCAGAAGACTTGATGCTTTTGAACTGTGGTGTTGGAAAAGACTCTTGAGAGTCCCTTGGCCTGCAAGGAGATCCAACCAGTCCATTCTAGGGGAGATCAGTCCTGGGTGTTCTTTGGAAGGAATGATGCTAAAGCTGAAACTCCAGTATTTTGGCCACCTCATGCAAAGAGTTGACTCATTGGAAAAGACTATGATGCTGGGAGGGATTAGGGGCAGGAGGAGAAGGGGACAACAGAGGATGAGATGGCTGGATGGAATCACCGACTCTATGGACATGGGTTTGAGTGAACTCCGGGAGTTGGTGTTGGACAGGGAGGCCTGGTGTGCTGCAGTTCATGGGGTCGCAAGGAGTCGGACACAACTGAGCGACTGAACTGAACTAAATAGTCAAAGCTATGGTTTTTCCAGTAGTCATGTACGGATGCGAGAGTTGGACCATAAAGAAGAGTGAGCGCCAAAAAAACTGATGCTTTCGAATTGTGCTGGAGGAGATTCTTGACAGTCCCTTGGACAGCAAGGAGATCCAACCAGCCCGTCCTAAAGGAAATCAACCTTGAATATTCATTGGAAGGACTGATGCTGAAGCTGAATTGGACAGGGAGGCCTGGTGTGCTGCAGTTCATGGGGTTGCAAGGAGTCGGACACAACTGAGCGACTGAACTGAACTAAATAGTCAAAGCTATGGTTTTTCCAGTAGTCATGTACGGATGCGAGAGTTGGACCATAAAGAAGAGTGAGTGCCAAAAAAACTGATGCTTTCGAATTGTGGTGCTGGAGGAGATTCTTGACAGTCCCTTGGACAGCAAGGAGATCCAACCAGCCCGTCCTAAAGGAAATCAACCTTGAATATTCATTGGAAGGACTGATGCTGAAGCTGAAGCTCCAATACTTTGGCCACCTGATGCAAAGAACTGACTCAATGGAAAAGACCCTGATGCTGGGAAGGGATGAGGGCAGGAGGAGAAGGGGTGGCTGGATAGCATCCCTGCCACAACGGACATGAGTTTGAGCAAACTCCAGGAGGTACAGTGAAGGACAGGGAGGGCTAGTGTGCTGCAGTCCGTGAGGTCACAAAGAGATGCACACAACTGAGGCACCGAACAACAATGACACAGTGAAAACCCAACCGTGAAGAAGCCACAGGCCCCAAGAAGGCAGGGGCGCACCAATAACCCTCCATTATGACCTCTGTGCCCTGTGGCCTCAGGCCAGCTGCACAAGGTGTGCTCACAAGACTTAGGTCAATGAAAAGAATGAACTAAATGTTGGAGAGGAAGGGATAAAGCCGAGTACTAAATATTGGGCTGGCCAAAAATTTTGTTCAGGTTTTTCTGTAACATCTTATGGAAAAACCCAAACGATTTTTTGGCCAAACCAATAAAGGGGACTTTACTGGGCTCCAAAGGGACAGCATCTGAAATGTTAATGCCTCCACATAGGTGGCCCTCGGGGTGCAAATTTAGCCCCTAACCTGGCTCCCAGGAGTAGAACTCCCATATCTCCCCTCAAAGCATCTCCTTTCATCAAACCTCCCCAGCAGGATTCTCCAATGACACTTGAGAAAACCCAATCTCTGTGCATCAGAAGGGACCATGATGCCACCACCATCTCCTTCCCCCACCCAGTACATTTCTCAGGGCTAAATCACCTAGCCTGGAGAGGGTCCCAGACTTCTCCTAGGTTAGCCGACATCCACGGATCCCCAGATCCCATGAGTATCCAGTGAGCATGGTTTTGGGATGCCTGCTTTCCTTTGGGTCCAGAAGGACCTTACGGGTCAGACTGCCTTTGTGATCTTGCATCTGAATGGTTACAGGCATGACTGTTTCTTTAACTGTTTCACCTGTTGAAACAGGTCCACTCACAAGCACATACAGAACAAACATTAATTCTCAGAGACAGTAGCTTCTACTTGTAGTTGCTGTTTAGTTGCTAAGTCATGTCCGACTCTTTGAGACTCCATGGACCAGAGCCTACCAGGCTCCTCTATCCATGGGAATTCCTCAGCAAGAATACTGGAGTGGGTTGCCATTTCCTTCTCCAGGAGATCTTTCCGATCTAGGAATCGAACCCACATCTCCTGCATTGGAAGGTGGATTCTTTACCGCTGAGCCACCAGGGAAGCCCTAGCTTTTACTAGGAAGGAAATATTTCCTGTTTCATAATCTTCAAGGTGCCATCTCCACCCACAAGGTTAGAAAATCCTATTTTTTTTCCTCCACCATGAGTCCTCTGCAGGCTTACAGAATGGGAAACTGAGTAATTGTTCCTTACAGCTTTTCTCTCAGGTGCAACAGCAGCTTTTAATCAACAGTTCTGATAAGGATTCATCTAAATTCTCTGCTGTTGCCTTATCTCCACCCACAAGGTTAGAAAATCCTATTTTTTTTCCTCCACCATGAGTCCTCTGCGGGCTTACAGAATGGGAAACTGAGTAATTGTTCCTTACAGCTTTTCTCTCAGGTGCAACAGCAGCTTTTAATCAACAGTTCTGATAAGGATTCATCTAAATTCTCTGCTGTTGCCTTACCCTCTAGAGACTGGTCACTGAGGGACGAGAAGGCTGTGGGACTCACTTTCAGTTCCAAGTGTTACATGTACTCACAACACAGAAACATCAGCATTTTCTAGAGATACTAAGGAGGCTTAATGGGTGAGGTGAGGGATGAGTGGAACTTTGCAGGGTCGGTGGGCTCAGCACAGTTGGAGTGGAGATGAGCAGAAGGGCAGGTGGGCAGGGAAGTGGCAGTGAGGAGCACGGATTGGGAAAGGCCCAGAGCCTGGCCCCGCCAGAGTGTGTGGGAAATGGTATTGTTGTTATTGTCCAGCCACTATCATGCCCGACTCTTTGCAACCCTGTGGACTGCAGCATACCAGGCTTCCCTGTCGTTCACTATCTCCCAGAGAGATCTCCCACGCTCAAACTCAAGTCCATCAAGTCAGTGATACCATCCAACCATCTCATCCTCTGTCGCTAGGCTGGTCCAGGTTATAGGGCTACTAAAGGACCAGACTGAGCTGGGCTTAGTCCAAAAGTTCTTGGAGAACTGCTAGATTTCCTTGAGTAGAGAGAAGGGAACTTAGAAGTGAAGTGTGTTGGGGACAGATAAATCTGCAGTGGTGGGCAGGATCTGGACATGAATTTTAAGAGTCACTGTAATAATCTGGGTGATGAAGTGTGATTGCTGGGCTTTAGATCCATATGGAAAGTGCTGTATCACTTGTGATAAACCCAAAGTCTACCCCTGCAGGAGTTGTTCCCTTCATCACCTAAACAGGCTGAATAATGTCTGGTTACCAGGAGGTGTCAATAACGGAGCCCAGGGAAGGATGATAAAGGTCCCTCCCTATATTCAGATAGATAGCACTCCTACATACATCTGGCTCAAAGAACCATGATCCTCTGTGTTCTTTCTTATGAAAATACGTCACCAGAATCTCTCAACACTTTCCCAATCTACTCCCAGTAGCCTAGAATGACAGAACGATGAGGGAAGAGGTTCCATCACTCCTAGAATCTCCAGGTGAGAACACCTCTGATGGCACTCACATTCTATGCCAGGACAACTCTCTATGGCCACAGTGTTGTTGCATAAAAACAACCACAAAACCTCAGTAGAGTGCATAAACAGACCTTTCTGCTCCTGAGCAGATGCATTGCTGGGCCATCCTGCAGGTCAGCTGAGGACTGGTTGGTTTCTTGGAGAACTGCTAGATTTCCTTGAGTAGAGAGAAGGGAACTTAGAAGTGAAGTGTGTTGGGGACAGATAAATCTGGCAGTGGTGGGCAGGATCTGGACATGAATTTTAAGAGTCACTGTAATAATCCGGGTGATGAAGTGTGGTTGCTGGGCTTTAGGTCCATATGGAAAGTGCTGCATCACTTGTGATAAACCCAAAGTCTACCACTGCAGGAGTTGTTCCCTTCATCACCTAAACAGGCTGAATAATGTCTGGTTACCAGGAGGTGTCAATAACAGAGCCCAGGGAAGGATGATAAAGGTCCCTCCCTATATTCAGATAGATAGCACTCCTACATACATCTGGCTCAAAGAACCATGATCCTCTGTGTTCTTTCTTATGAAAATATGTCACCAGAATCTCTCAACACTTTCCCAATCTACTCCCAGTAGCCTAGAATGACAGAACGATGAGGGAAGAGGTTCCATCACTCCTAGAATCTCCAGGTGAGAACACCTCTGATGGCACTCACATTCTATGCCAGGACAACTCTCTATGGCCACAGTGTTGTTGCATAAAAACAACCACAAAACCTCAGTAGAGTGCATAAACAGACCTGTCTGCTCCTGAGCAGATGCATTGCTGGGCCATCCTGCAAGTCAGCTGAGGACTGGTTGGTTTAAGAGGGTCTTGGCTGATGCTTCAGCTCCAGAGCCTCTCATCCTCCAGGAGGCTAGTCCTGTCACCAGAATCTCTCAACACTTTCCCAATCTACTCCCAGTAGCCTAGAATGACAGAACGATGAGGGAAGAGGTTCCATCACTCCTAGAATCTCCAGGTGAGAACACCTCTGATGGCACTCACATTCTATGCCAGGACAACTCTCTATGGCCACAGTGTTGTTGCATAAAAACAACCACAAAACCTCAGTAGAGTGCATAAACAGACCTTTCTGCTCCTGAGCAGATGCATTGCTGGGCCATCCTGCAGGTCAGCTGAGGACTGGTTGGTTTAAGAGGGTCTTGGCTGATGCTTCAGCTCCAGAGCCTCTCATTCTCCAGGAGGCTAGTCCAGGTGTGTTCACATAAAGAAGCGGGAGTTGGAGATGGAGGAGAAAGTGGGCAAGTGTTTTGCACATCTGCACTCTCATCCAGTTTGTTCCTGTCCTGTTGGCCACAGCAAGCTCTGGGTCCCAGAATCAGAGTGCGTGGAGGATGCACAGCTTCCCAGCAGAGGGCAGAGATACAGAGTGCTCAATCAGTATCACAGTGCCTGAAAGAAAAAAGGCTGGAAGAGACTGGAATCAAGGGCAGGTGGAGGTATGGATTGAGGAAGGGAACCTCCACAGTAACGTTAGGAAGGAAATGATAGGACTGGGCCTCAGGACACGTGAGCCTCACGTGTCAGGAAGGCTGAGGAGTCTCAAACTGACCCCATGGCCCATTCTTGCTTTCTCTACAGCTGTGAGCTATAAGATCTTGGGTGAAGGATGGCTATTTTGTCTTTACTACAGGCAATCACAAACACTTTTGCTTTCCCTACCAACTGGATCCTTCTCTTCAGCATTCAGATCTGATCTGTTCACCTTGAATAAATTCTCCCTTGATTTCATGTGCCTCTCTAGCTACTGGCTGTCTTGAAATGGAAGAACTAGATGGGAAGCAAGGAATACTGGCGACCTTACACGGCAGTTCCCTTCAGATCAGCCTAGTAAGAAAACTTGGAAGCAGAAGGGCTTGGTCAGGACCAGGCAGGGAGAGGCAAGGTAGGGTCGTGGTCTATCTATGCCATTGGCAAAGGCTGCAGAGGTTAAAATTGTGTGCTTTGTACACTTGACTCTGATGTCTGGCATAATCTGACATGCACAGGATGTCGGCAGCCTCCTCAGCATTTAACAGAGCGATGAGAGATTCACTTCATGAGATTCCCAAGACTCTGCTTCCCCAAGGTGATTCCTGCTGAGAGGGCGATGCTGAGACCTTTTGGAAGGTGCTTTGCTTGCTGGTGAGGCAGAGCAACAACTTGAGAGGAGTTGGGGTAAGCAAAGGGCTTGGGGAACAACCAGAAGTGCCCAATGGGCAGGAGAGGAAACTGGGAGCTGAAAGACGTGCAGAGCCTCTGGGGAGGACGGTGGGAGCAGGCTTATTTCGGAGAAGCGGAGACCGAGGGGCCGTGGGCAGGAGACAATGCTGGAGTGAGATTCCCAAGACTCTGCTTCCCCAAGGTGATTCCTGCTGAGAGGGCGATGCTGAGACCTTTTGGAAGGTGCTTTGCTTGCTGGTGAGGCAGAGCAACAACTTGAGAGGAGTTGGGGTAAGCAAAGGGCTTGGGGAACAACCAGAAGTGCCCAATGGGCAGGAGAGGAAACTGGGAGCTGAAAGACGTGCAGAGCCTCTGGGGAGGACGGTGGGAGCAGGCTCATTTCGGAGAAGCGGAGACCGAGGGGCCGTGGGCAGGAGACAATGCTGGAGGTGACTGCCAGAAGGAATGCTAGCCAGGCCAGCGGGACAAGTGACCTCCAGCAGAGGTGGTCAGAAGCGAGAGCTGGTGTCTGAATGCAGCGGGCCAAAGGGCAAAGCTTGGCCTCAGGCTGGGGGGTTCAGGTCTGGTGGGCTGCCAGGGAGAGGGGGAACCCCAGGGCCTGCCAGGGAGGGTCAGTGAGGACACGACTGCCCAGAGAGCTCGAGCTGACGGGTCAGGGCCCGCGGCTGGGCTGAGCCACCTCTCTCTGCGATCTGAGCAGCGCTGCTCCCTTCTAAGCCCTGCAGCTTCCAGCAGGGTTTCATCAAGGCTGTGAACTGGTGATGTGTAGGGGGTGGAAGGAGGGACCCCAGAGATGTGGGGAGCAGGAGTGGACCCTGGATTCAGAAGCACACTCTCCAGGGATCTCTGACATCTCTTTAGCTTCCATTTGGAGACAGAAGAACCCTCTGGTTCCTTATGAAAACTAAAGGCTCAGTTAGTTTCCTCTCCTGGTGAGATGATCTGAGAGAATAGCAGTGAAACACGTATATGACCATATGTGAAATAGATCACCAGTTCAAGTTGGATGCATGAAACAGGGCACTCAAAGCCGGTGCTCTGGGACAGCCTGAGGGAGGGGATGGGACGGAGGTGGGAGGGGGTTTCAGGATGGGGGACACGTGTAATGTACACCCATGGCTGATTCATGTCAATGTATGGCAAAAACCACTACAATATTGTAAAGTAATTGGCCTCCAATTAAAATAAATTAATTAATTTTTTTAAAAAAAGAATTTCCTCTCCTTCATCAGTGAACAAAAGACTCACCAGCTAGGGGCCACACCCCCCACTCCACCTCAATGGCTGGGAGTTTTCTGCTCCTCTTCCTCCAGGAGCAGAAATAATGAACGCGGACTCACAGGATCGCAGAGACGGATTTGCAAGGCAGCGGGTAGTGACTTTAACCTTAGCATTGCTAGCTCGAACCAATCGCGCTAAAGCGATAGATTACAAGCTGCTGCTGTTGCTGCTGCTGCTGCTGCTGCTGCTGCTAAGTCGCTTCAGTCGTGCACATGAGCCCAATTCTCCGCAGCTGGTCGGCGGTGAGCATTTGTCTGATAGTTCCCGTCTCTTGAGAAGGGAGCGCCACCTTGTGGGGAATCACTGAAGTTCAGGATGTGCCGGCCCATTCTATGAAAACTCGACTTCACCTACTTTCTGCTAGGTCTGTACGCTCTCGTTTCACTTCTAGAGTGCACTGAGACGTCGGGCTATAAGAAACAGTATATTAAGCTATTTCTAGGTTTAAAAGGTAACACGAAAGATGCACCTGGTCCCCGGAGGGTGCCTTTCAAGTGTAGTTTTTAAGACCTGTCGCTTGTCTTCCTCGGTTTGGAACTGAGAATCCCATAGAGGAGCCTGGCGGGTGACAATGTAGGGTCGCACAGAGTCAGACACGGCTGGAGCAACTTACCACACACACGGAAGTGGATTGAAGGCGAAAGGAGAAGGGGGCAGCAGAGGACGAGAGGGTTGGATAGTATTACCGACTCAGTGGACAGGAGTCTGAGCAATCTCTGGGAGATGGTGAAGGACAGGGAAGCCTGGAGTGCTGCAGTCCATGGGGTCGCAAAGAGCGGGACACGACTCTCTGGCTGAACAACAACAGAAGCGGGAAATCTGCCTACCTGAAATTCTCCATTTAGTGCATGTCGTGAATTAAAGGTTTCCTACAGGCACCTCCACTCAAGTCTGGAAAAGCCTGTTGAGTTCTCTCCAGCCCCTGAGTTGCTGTGAGCAGGCCAGTGAGGGGCGGGAGGCAGCCAACCAGTTTCACGGCTGGAGCAACTTACCACACACACGGAAGTGGATTGAAGGCGAAAGGAGAAGGGGGCAGCAGAGGACGAGAGGGTTGGATAGTATTACCGACTCAGTGGACAGGAGTCTGAGCAATCTCTGGGAGATGGTGAAGGACAGGGAAGCCTGGAGTGCTGCAGTCCATGGGGTCGCAAAGAGCGGGACACGACTCTCTGGCTGAACAACAACAGAAGCGGGAAATCTGCCTACCTGAAATTCTCCATTTAGTGCATGTCGTGAATTAAAGGTTTCCTACAGGCACCTCCACTCAAGTCTGGAAAAGCCTGTTGAGTTCTCTCCAGCCCCTGAGTTGCTGTGAGCAGGCCAGTGAGGGGCGGGAGCCAGCCAACCAGTTCGCAGGGAGAGAGGAGCTGGTCCTAATCTGTAGAATCTGCTCTCTTCCATGCTGCAAATACTTCTGTGATGGCTGATCTCAAAGGCCAGACCGACGGAGGAGATGCAAACCGTGAGCTCCAGCAGGGGGCGCAAGCCGGCTCCAGCACACCACCAGCTCCTGGACTCGCGTCTTACTGCTCATCTCTGGGGTCCCGCTCACTTCTCCAAGGTAATTATCAAAAGGGACAGACGGGCTGATGCAAAAAGACCAGATTCGGGGACCCAAAGATCTGCAAAAGTGCCAGGCAATGCCAGAAGCGAGTTGGAAAGCAAAGAATATATATATTTTTTCATCCTTTGACAAAGACACAGAATTCTGGGGACAGGGTGTGGGATGCTGTGTCCCAGAAGAATTGATTTTCACCAGAGCAATAACCCGTGGAGATGCTTCAAACAGTGCCTAACATTCAGGAAGGGCTCAATAAGTTGTCCTTTCTGATGTTCAGATTGCAATTTTTGGAACTTCCCTGGTGGTCCAGTGGCTAAATTAGCTGTGTTGCAAAAGTGCCAGGCAATGCCAGAAGCGAGTTGGAAAGCAAAGAATATATATATTTTTTCATCCTTTGACAAAGACACAGAATTCTGGGGACAGGGTGTGGGATGCTGTGTCCCAGAAGAATTGATTTTCACCAGAGCAATAACCCGTGGAGATGCTTCAAACAGTGCCTAACATTCAGGAAGGGCTCAATAAGTTGTCCTTTCTGATGTTCAGATTGCAACTTTTGGAACTTCCCTGGTGGTCCAGTGGCTACATTAGCTGTGTTCCCAATGCAGGGGGCCTGGGTTCAATCCCTGGTCAGGGAACTAAACTCCATGGGCTGCAACTAAAGTATATATATATATATATATATATATATACATACTCATATATATATGTGTGTATGTATATATACATATAAAATGGATTCCACATGCTTCAACTAAGAAATGGCACAACCAAATAAGCATAAATATATAAATATTTTTTAAAGATGGTAACTTTCTGGAATGTCCCAATAGGCCACATATGTTAATTTCTTATTTTCCTCAATTGAGCTTCAAGGGAAATAAATGTATCTTTTTCCTCCTCCAACAGATATGCCCTTGGCATTTCTCAAAGGCCCTGTTTTCACTTGAAAAGGGCCAAAAATGAGATTGGCAAACACTCCTTCAATCAGACAACTCTCCTGGGAAATAGCATCTATGGAGCGCCTTATATATGCCATCTAATCAATATCAGGTCTCACTTCTTTCTCACAGCAATTCTGTAAAGGGGGTGCTATCATTTTCCTTTCACAAATAAGGAAACTGGAGTCTGAGATGTTATGAGAGTTGTCTGGGACCATTTAATGGGATGGTGACTGAAACGAGGGGATTCAAATTGGGATCTTCCAGGCTCAAAGCACATCACCCTCTCCATGCCTCCGTATTGCCCTCAAATAAGAGAAGGCAGAGCTCAAAGAAAGCATTTTCATCCAGCAAACCCCATTTTTCACATCACATCACAGTCCATGTGAATGGGACCCTGGATTTGTGCAGCACACAGCCTGGGCACGCCACCATGGCCGTATATGTATTTCTCTTCCCTCTTCTTTTTTGCTTGTACCACGGGGCCATCTTCTCTTCCCCAGGTTACACCAAAGTGGAAATGAAAGGCCAAAGAAATCACTGACTTCCACTTAAATGAGAGATAAATATTTCCTCCTCAGAGTAGAGAAGGCAGAGCTCAAAGAAAGCATTTTCATCCAGCAAACCCCATTTTTCACATCACATCACAGTCCATGTGAATGGGACCCTGGATTTGTGCAGCACACAGCCTGGGCACGCCACCATGGCCGTATATGTATTTCTCTTCCCTCTTCTTTTTTGCTTGTACCACGGGGCCATCTTCTCTTCCCCAGGTTACACCAAAGTGGAAATGAAAGGCCAAAGAAATCACTGACTTCCACTTAAATGAGAGATAAATATTTCCTCCTCAGAGGTCTAAGAAAGGGGAGAGACTAGATGGTGGCCACTGAAAACAGGAATGGAGGGCGGCCAGGACTCTGGAGGGATGAGGAGCACTCCAAGCAGGAGAAAGACCTTTCTATGAGAGAGGTCCAGAGGGGAGGACGAGCTGCCCCAAGTGGAAAGGCTTCTCCAAGTTCACCTGGAAGGACATCCTGACATAGGTGAGTCCCTCTGATCTGCAGGTGGAGAGCTGGGATGAGGGAGCCCTTCTGTGGGGCAGAAAGGGACAACTGGGTCCCTGACCAAGGGGTGCCTGAGCAGAATCAGAGGTGGGGTGTCCCTGTGAGCAGGGGCAGCATGGAGCCCCCAACGACCTTACAAGAACTGCAAACCCCACCATGTGGGCAGGAGACTCACCATATGGATGGTATAACTGATGCTGGGGGTAAAACTATCATCTTAAACAGCTGCCACCACCCCTCTTCAGGAAGAAACTCCTCGTCTGGGAGAGGAAGCTGGTGAGGACTCGGGCTGCCTGGTGAGCCCATGGAGGTGGGGGATTTGGGGGGTCCAAGAGCGTCCAAGGATGCTGTCTGCTGGGGGGGGAGGTGGATGGGGTGTGGGGGGATGGAAGGGAGGAGGGGAGATGGTGAGAAGTCAGAAGATGGTGGGAGGCTGTGCAGAGAGGTGAGACGCCTCCTCTCTGCAAGCACCCAACGCTAGGAACCATTCAACCGGGCTCAGGGGGGCTTTCCAGTCACTGGAGCCGTGGCTGTGGTCATATGAGGGCAGCTGAGCTGAGGGCAGGGGCACATCCAAAGACTTGGGGGCCTGGAGGCTGCAGTGACCCTGACCGACTATATCAGCCCCTCTCCCTCCTGGAATCTGAAGAATTGGGAGATTCCAGCCAAGGGCTGTGGTGTGACACCGGGAAGCCCCAGAGGGCACTCGCTTCACAGAGGGTTCCTTGAGGAAGGGAGAAATGTAACTTCCACGTGGGAGGTTCTGAGAGCATGTCCTGGAGCAAGCGTTGACTTAGCATGTGAGCTTCGTTAGCCAAGTAGAAAATGGCTACCCACTCCAGTATTTCTGCGAGAATCCCATGGACAGAGGAGCCTGGCGGGCTACGGTCTGTGGGGTCACAAAGAGTCAGACACGACTGAGCGGCTAACACACACGCACACACTTCAGGATACACTCTCCGAGGCCCTCACACATGCACACACTTCAGGATACACTCTCAGAGGCCCTCACACAGGCACACACTTCAGGGTACACTCTCAGAGGCCCTCACACATGCACACACTTCAGGATACACTCTCAGAGGCCTTCACACAGGCACACACTTCAGGTACACTCTCAGAGGCCCTCACATATGCACACACTTCAGGATATACTCTCAGAGGCCCTCACACATGCACACACTTCAGGATACACTCTCAGAGGCCCTCACACATGCACACACTTCAGTGTACACTCTCAGAGGCCTTCACACAGGCACACACTTCAGGGTACACTCTCAGAGGCCCTCACACAGGCATATACTTCAGGGTACACTCTCAGAGGCCCTTCTCCCCACCCCACCAACTGGGTGTCACTCCACCTCTTTCCTGTGAGATCGGCAGAGAAAGGGAGAGGAAGGCTGCTTTCTCCCTGGTTCTTCAGAAAGTATGGAAGTGCTCAGGGAGAAACGGGGGTGAACAGTAGAGAGATTATTCTCACACTCAAAGGAAGCCTGGTTGGGTATGTTTGCCTTTAATCAAATGACAAGCTAGAGGGATGTTTATCTTACCGCTTACAAATGACTGGGGAAGTATTTAAACTTTAAAGACTCGGGGATTGAGAATTAACTCCCATGCTGTTGGGATAATTTGACTGTTTTGGCAATGTCTACATAAAGCACTGTAAGCCACTTGTCCGCCTGAGACTAGTACACTCACTGCGGTATAACTAGCACTGGGTCCATTAACTCGGAAATGCAACTCCAACCAGCTGGCTGATGGCAAGGCTAGCCCATGGTTGGCACACTCCACACATTTGTGGAGGGAGGGAGTCCCCATGAACTGAGATTGACAGAGATCATGAACTTGGAATCGTGAAAGAAAAGTCAAGGGCTTTGAAGGCAGAGGGCGCTGTCCCGCAGGACACAGAAGATGGCGCTTGAACAGAGAACTCTGCTTGCTGAGACTGCGGAAGCTGGAGTGAGGGGCTCAGATCCAAGCATCCACAAGGCGCCCAAACCTTCCCGGCCAGCACAATGGTCTTCTCTGGGTCTCTTGTTTGCTTTCCTTTGATTCTGCCCTTCAAAGGAAATAGGGTGTGTTGATGTTCTGGAGAAAGAATGTGCCTTCTGGGTGATCTAATTCATCTTGCAGTAGAATGAAAAGGAAATGAAAGGGCAGAAAGAAGCAAGGCTCATGGAATATGTCAGTAGAGTGAAACCCTGTGAGTCTGTTAATATACTGCTCTGTGCACATGGACAGGTCCTGCTGCTGTGCCTTCACCCCCTAAACCACGGACAGCAAACAACTGGTGTGAAGAATAAACATTACATGGGATCTGGATGAAGGGTGAAACAAGAAGGCCTAATGTGCTTGACACAGAAAAGAACTGATGTAAAGAACTGAAACCTGTCTCTTTAATCCTCACACCAGCCCAAAGGTAATGGTATATAAGCCAATAAATGCAAAACATGCCAAAACAGGCTCACGAAGAAAACAGGCTTCACACCACTGGGAAGCATTAGGATCAAGACTTGGGGGTCTAGTTCAGTCTAATGCCAGAGTGCCTTCTCTTTCCACTGACTCTCAAAGCAACAAGCACTCTGAAAATTACAAAGAACACTGGAAGTCCCCTGTCTATTGACCAGAGGCCAAAGATGCTTACTCCTGAAAATCACCAGCTTCATAGAGGTCTCAGATCTTCAGAAGATGCAGTATAGATGAGATATTTTCAGCTAGCTACTTCTACTAGTCTACCAGGCTATACTTTTCCAGTTTAGTGATGGACAGGGTGAGTCATGGGATTTTGTTTTTAAGAAGGTTAAATTTCCACAACAAAGTAGCTGTGGTATGTCGGGCTAAGGGAAATGTTTTGCCCAAGAAAGCTGGTTACTGGGGCCATGCAAGTTGATACATGCCTCTGAGTCCAGAAGCTTGAAGCAGACAGGTGCCCGAGAGGCGGGTATTAGATTCTGCCCATCCCCCCACCCCTACCCTCCCAGCCCCTACCTCCCCACCCCAACCCTGTTCTCATTTTATTCAACTTAAACTGGTCTTTAGCCAGCATCTGTGTTGATACAGAAATACAGACTCTCTGTAGCTTGAACGACAGTCAGCCATTCAACCTTCTCTCTCCAAATGCCTGTGGTCTCTGCATTTGCTGAGTTGGTCACCTTCATCTAAATGTTTGGGTCTCTGTACTTTTAATGAACAAAGGTGTTAGGGTTCCCTTAGAGTCACATATTTGGGTCATAAACCATTGAGGACACACACGCAGTTGGTTTTTCACTCAGATATTTGACAGTATGTAGAGACTGCTTCCCAGGTGGCGCTAGTAGTAAAGAACTGGGAGATGTGGAAACCTTAGGTTTGATCTCTGGGTCAGGAAGATCCCCTGGAGGAGGAAATGGCAACCCACTCCAGTATTCTTGCTGTGGAAGAGGAGCCTGGCGGGCTATAATCCATAGGGTCACAAAGAGTTGGACATGACTGAAGCGACTTAGCATGCACATACAAAGACGTTTAAGCATATTCCAGTCTTCTTAAGACTGGAAGTGTAAGCAAAGACCTGCTCTTCTCAAAAGTGCTAGAAAGTTCCTCAAAAAGTTAAGCATAGAATTTCCATTTAAACCAGCAATTCCATAGCTAGGTATACAGCCCCAAAGAACTGAACACTGGAATCCAAACAAATACTTTTACACAAGTGTTCATAGCAAAACGGTTCACAGTCCAATGCTCACCAGCAAAGGAGTGGATAAAGAAAATACACTGTCTCCACACAATGGATAATGATTTGGCCTTAAAAAGGAATGATGTCCTGATACATGCTACAACACAGATGAGGTTTGAACACATGCTAAGTGACAGAAGCCAGACACAGAAGACCATATATTCCAGGGTTCTGTTTGTATGAAATATCCAAGATAGGCAAATCTATAGAGACAGAAAGCCAGTCAGTGGTTGCCAGGGACTGGGGGTGCCGGAGAATGGGGGGTGACTGCTTAAGGAGTACAGGGTGTCCTTTGGGGTTGGGGGAAATGTTCTAGGACTAAAGACAGCTGATGGCTGCCCAACACTGTGAATATACTAAAAGTCACTAAACTGTACATATTAAAAAGTTACTTCTGTGCTATGTATGTCTTGCCACACTTTTTCTTCTAAGTGCTGGGAGCATGGAGTAGGGAGCAGAGAAAGAATGAATGGATGGAAGGCATGTGAGAAAACAGCACCATGGCGAGAGAAGCAAGATACAGATGACAGCACCTCTGCTACAAGCTGTGTGATGCTGGGCAAGCCACCCACCCGCTCCTGGCCTCCCTTCTCTCCTCTGTGAGAAGGAAGAGGCTCGGCACAGCCAGCTCTGAGGACACACTGTCGATGTCAGTTACGGTTGCAAATATGGATCTATACATTCTTCTCTAAGGACCTTTTCCTAGATGCATTCTGTTGTTGCTTTTTAAAATATACCCTCCTAATCATTTTTTAATTTTCTTTGTTTCTGGCTGTACTGGGCCATCACTGCTGGATGCAGACTTTCTCTAGTTGCAGCCCCACCCCTACCCCACTGCTCTCTAGGGCTTCAGTAGCTATGGCTCAGGAGTTTCATTGCCCCACAGCAGGTGGGATAGTCCCGAACCAGGGATCAAACACATGTCCCCTGCATTGGCAGGTGGATTCTTAACCACTGGACCATGCGGGAAGTCCCATCCTGGTTTTTAAATCAGTTTACTCATTCAGCCTTCACCAACTTCCAAGTGAAAACCCAGAGAAGCCAGAAGAACCTGCTCCGATGATTAAAAAAAAAAAATTCTATGTTGAACAGGGGGATGTGAAAGGCAGAGCAGGGCCTGCAATTAGTGAGTACAGGGAACAGATGACATCAATGCTTCTGGCCAAGGCTGTTAAAGAAATATACACTTTCACTTCACCGCCCTGCAAAGTTAAAACTCCCACTATGGGTGATTCACTATGACACTGTATCTAATCCTGAGGCCGTCTACTCCAAGGGAAGGTCTGATTTGTAGCCAGGGGAGCATCATGGCTGAGTGCACTGGCCATGATGAAGCCGGTGCCCCACCCCTGCTGGGTGCACCCAGGGTAAAAGCCATGCTGCCAGGAGGCTGTGGGGCTGTCTACTCTGTGACCGTGGTCCAGATGGGAAGGGCTACAGACACTGGAGGCCCTGCAGGACACAACTTCAGACACACCCACGGGGCTGTGATCGGCAGGCCATCCCGGGCTGTGGTGTGACACCCTGCTCCACCTTCCAGAGAGCAAAGCACCAGTCTCCCCTCTGCTGGGCCACCCATTAAGGGAGTGCCCCAGCTCCCCTGAGCAGCACTGGCACCAGCAAGCCGGCAGGGCAGGGCAGGCCATGGTTGGATGGGAGGCTCCCCTGGAAAGACGGACCTGCTCCAGGGTGTTACCCGCTCTTGGCTGCCAACAGCTGGCTAGCCCTGGGAGCTCCGTGCACAGGAAAGAGAATGCACAGACTCATTCTTCTAGATGTGTTCCCCTGGACCAGTGGTCCTCAACCTTTTAGCACCAGGAACAGGTTTCATGAAAGACAATTTTTCCATGGACCAGAGTGGGTGGGGAGGGGGCGGTGGGGGGAGGGTGATTTCCAGATGATTCAACTATATTACATTTATCATGCACTTTATTATTATTACATCAGCTCCATGTCAGATCAGCAGACACTAGATCCCAGAGGTTGGGGACCCCAGCCCTAGACCCTGTACGTTCTGATGCTGCCTACACAGGCTTTGCCTTGACCAAAGAGCTCTCCTATAAGGCAGAAACCCAAGCACAGTCACCTGGGTTCACGCTGCATTCAGTCTTCTCAGTATGCGAACTATTGTACTGGCAAAAATGATCCATATGTGTCTACTTCACAATTGAATGCTTGTCAGTGTGAACTGTGTTAGCACACTTCTGCTTAGTGGAGCGGGAGGTTCATAATAAACAGAAGGCCAGCTCTCTGCCTTAGGGGCTTTAATTTATTCATTCATTGATTCACTCCATTTTGAGCCGTCTATCAAGTGCCAGGTACTGATTCCATCTTCAAAGTCAATGGAGAGGAAAACTGCTCACACCTAAAACAGCTAGAGAATAATCCCAGACAGACATAGAAAGTGAGAATGGTAGTCACTCAGTTGTGTCCAACTCTTTTCAACCCCATGGACAGACAGCCTCCTCTGTCCATGAAATTCTCCAGGCAAGGATACTGGAGTGGGTAGCCATTCCCTTCTCCAGGAGATCTTCCCAACCCAGGGGTTGAATGCAGATCTCCTGCATTGCAGGTAGATTCTTTACTGCCTGAGCCACTAGCAGCTGCTGCTGCTAAGTCACTTCAGTCATGTCCGACTCTGTGCAACCCCATAGACGGCAGCCCACCAGGCTCCCCTGTCCCTGGGATTCTCCAGGCAAGAACACTGGAATGGGCTGCCATTTCCTTCTCCAATGCAGCAAAGTGAAAAGTGAAAGTGAAGTCACTCAGTCGTGCCAACCCACCTGAGCCACTAGGGAAGCCCCCAGACAGACATAGTATGGAGGCAAATCATGACAACTGCTGACACTCACCGTAAGTTTAGCCAATCATCAAGTTTATCCTTATATGCCGTCTATGGGGTCGTACAGAATTGGACACGACTGAAGTGACTTAGCAGCAGCAGCAGCATGCATCCTTATACATTCAAGTTTATCCTAATATATGCATCTACTTTCAAACTAGAAAGAGTCCAAGTCACCACTGGGTCCAATGGCATGGTACCCTACCCAGGGACTGACAATTCCAGGGTCTCTTGGACAGCTTATTAAACGTACAGATTCCTCATGCCCATCAGAGCTGCAAAGATGTGGAGAAGCTGGGGCTCCAAGGCACTATTGGTGGGAACATAAAACAGTGCAGCTGCAGGAGAAAACACTTTGATGGTTCCTCAAAAAATTAAAATTACCATGTGGTCCAGCAATTTCACTTCTGTGTATGCCCCAAAACACTGAAAGTAGGGTCTCAGAGAGATGTATGTATGCCCAAGTTCATAGCAGCACTATTTACAATAGTCAAAAGGTAAAGGACTTCCCTGGTAGCAGAGTGGATGGAATCTACCTGCCAAAGCAGAGGACACGGGTTCAATCCCTTGTCTGGGAAGATTCCACGCAATGAGGGGCAACTAAGCCAGTCCAAGGCTTACCTTGGACACCTAGAGCCCAAGCTCCAGAGCCCTCAAGCCGCAACTACTGAGCCCATGTGCCCAAACCTCTGCCTGCGTGCTGAGAGCCCAAGCTCCACAACAAGAAGACGCCACAATAAGAAGTCTGAACACCACAGTTAGAGACTAGCTCCTGTTCGCCACAGCTTGAGAAAGCCCATGCAGACCCAGTGCAATGAAAACCCAGTGCAGCCAAAACTAAACAAAAGGTAGAAGCAACCCCAGTTCCCACCAACAGATGAAGGAATAAACAAAATGTGGTCTATACATAGAGCAGAACGCTATTCATCCTGAAAGAGGAAGGGCATTCTGACACTGCTTCATGATAAACCTTGAAGAGCTTATGCTAAGTGAAATAGGCCCAGCACAGACAGACAAATGCTGTATGATTCCAGCTATTATGAGAGTAGTCAGAGTCACAGACCCAGTGGTTGCCAGGCACTGGGGGAGGACAGAATGAGGAGCTGTTGTTTAATAGATATGGGGTTTCAGTTTTCCAAGATGAAAAAGTTCTGGTGATTGGTTGCACAACAATATGAATATACTTACCATGACTGCACTGAATTAGTAAAAAATCCAGATGGTAAAATGTGTGTCATGCACTTTTCGCCAATCTTTAAACACACAGGTTCCTGGGCCCTGGGCCCAAAGATTCAGACTCGGCCATCTGGAGGACTCTGGAATCTGTGTTTCTAAGGCTTCCTGGGAGTTGCTGACTTGTGGCCAGTTTGGATACCTCCAATCCAAGTTCTTATTTTAGAGATGAGGAAACTGAAATCCGGGGAAGTAAAGTGATTTGCCAAAGGTCACTCGGCTCCCTGGTGATGCCTCAGGACAAGCCTAGACTGGCGCTTCCTAACCCTGGCTGGACATCTGAGTCACTCACCGGGCCCCAACCCAGACCCACTGAACGAGGATTTCTGGGGGAAGCAGCCTGAGCAACCAGAATTTGTAAACGCTCCATGAGTTCTTAAAATTTTGACGTGCGGCCAGAATTGAAGATGCCTGACCCAGTCTTCTGGTTCTTTTTCACTCTCACAGGCTGGACACCAGACGTTGCCTGGAAAGTGGGGGCCACGTGTCTGCTGTTTGAGAGGGCTGCTGCCGGCAGAACTTCCAGCCAAACTTGGTGGTTGAGCAACGGAAGCTTCTCTCTGTCACACGTTTTGCATGTTTCGGGGTCTAGTACATTGACTCTCTCTTCTCAGTACAAAGGAGAACTCAGCCCCCTGGAAAAAATACGCTGAAGAAAGGGCAAAGTGTAACCACGGTGCTCCACTTTGCTAGTCAGGGATGCAAAAGAAAGTCACATTTTTTATAAAGTCTCCAAGCTCCCACTGCCCTAGTAAGAAATTAAGACCCACTTCCAGAACTTCCTTCCAAAAACTACTCTAAAAAACCCAGGCTAGCTTATGCAAACCAAAGGGTAGCCCTGCCTAGACTCAGCACAGAGTGACAAGACAGCCTTCCTGCTTCAAGCAGGTCCAGTTCTAGAGGGCCGTGAGTCTAAAGTGAAGAAGCCACCTCTGGATTCACTGCCACCAACCGGACTGTGACTCAACCACGCGGAGCTTTAACACCACTTGCGGATGACATGTGTCATCTGGGGCAGTCTTCTACAGAAGTCATCATCAAAAAGATAGATAATGAGTGTTGGGAGCCTGTGAAGAAAAGAGAACCCCTGTGCACCTCTGGTGGGAAAGTAAATGGTGCAGCCACCATGGAAAACAGTATGGAGGTTCCTCAGAAAAATTAAACACAGAACTACCATAGTATCCAGCAATCTCATTTCTGGGTATACATCCAAAGGACGCTAAAACAGGATCTCAAAGAGGTGTCTGTACTCCCCTGTTCACCGCAGCATTATGCACAATAATCAATACATGGACACAACTCGAATGTCCATCAGCAGATGAACAGATAAAGGAGATGGGGTGTATACATACACAATGGAACAGTATTTAGCCATGGAAACAAAGGAATCCTGCTGCTTGCTCCAGCTTGGATGAAGCTTGAAGGCATTATGCTAAATAAGTCTGGCAGAGAGAGACAAGTGCTATATGACCTCCTCTACATGTGGGATCTAAAAATGCTGAACTCAGAGAAACAGAGAGTGGAATGGTGGTTACCAGGGGCTGGGCATGGGGGAAATAGGGAGGTATTGGTCAAAAAGCACAGACTTCCAGTTATAAAAGTAACAAATTCTGGGGATCTAATATCTACCCATAGTGATTATAGTTAATGATACTATAGCATACATCGGATATTGCTGAGAGTGTAGATTTAAATGTTCTCATCACTAAAAAGAGATACTAATTCTGAGGGATGGAAGTATTAGGTAATACTAACATGGTAATGATTTGCAATATTTAAGTGTATCAAAAGAATACGTTGTGCATTTTACCTGTTTTTTTTTTAACTTTGAAAGGAACAAGATTTATTATTTACAGGTCCTGGAAATTACACAGGACACCTGGGGGCCACACAGCAAGTTTGCAGGTAGAGAGAAGGCGTCACTGTGCACATTAAATTTACACGATGTTATATGTCAATTACATCTTGATAAAGCTAGAACATAAATACATAGGCCAATATTACCCACACCAAACACCGGTTGAGACAGGTAAACTACTCCCCTCCCCCCCACCATGATCTCTGCAAGTATCCTAAGAAAAGTCTCAGCATCTGTGATCCTCAGGCCAGTGTGTCTGCAGTCAGCCCCTCAAATTCACTCTGTGATGTGGAGCAGATTTAAGCAGGCCTTAAACCTACATGTGGCTTATGATGGTTCAGGAGCAGCATTTTTACCACCTATTGGCTTTAAGATCCTGAACAAATTCCTAGCTCTCATCTGAACCAATGTTAAGCCAAGACTTCCGACAATGGTACTCCTCCTTTCATCACAGCAGTAAATGTCTTTGATTCCATCAGTCACTCTTCTTGCTCTCCTTTGACTTGGCAAATACCTCATGTGTTGCTTGATCTACGCTTTGTCCTTCTAACCATCCCTACTATCTAGAAATAATTCACTATACATACACAAAACACACTAAACAGAAAAACAGCCTGGCTGCTGTGCAAGGATCACCTCATCTGATCACCTCTCCTGCCACCTGTTGGGGGCAGGCAGAGCTGGTGCACTTCAGCTCTGAAGCGGAGGTTGATTTGGAGGTGGAGAAGCATCTATGCTCTTCCCAGTCCCCCAATATTCTCATTCTTCATCCTTGCTGCCTCTGCTCCTAAAACATGACATCACCTCCAGTACAATGGGCCCGGTGCCCAGAATAGGCCCGTTCACCGCAGGAGTCACCAGGATGATGCTGTGAAGGCTGCAATCCACAGGATGAAAGGCAGCCCTAAGCACAGCACTCCCTGCAGCTGGTAGTATGGAGAGGTCCCCCAGCCCCCAGCCCCACACCCAGCATCCCACGGAAGGAGCGTAGGAACTTGGACTTCAAATGTTACAGGGCCAATAACCCACTCTTCCCATCTATGCATGTAGGAAGATACACACACATGCACACAAAGTCACATTCACGGCTCCGTGAGAGTTAAACCTAGAGGAGTTCCTAAAAAGGCGAAATACTGTAGCCTCTCTGAGCCCTAGGCTAGACTCCCTAACCCTCTGTGAGCTTCCTCTCAGAGATGTCTGTTATTCTTTCTTGCCATCTAACCTGCTGGGCAACTCAGTTTATAACTTATAACAACATTGAATTTCCTAAAGAGGGGATTAGGGTCTCAAACCAGTCCCTCCCTAGTAGACACCTGTGCTGCTCCATATGTAAATATGCCCAGGGGTTCACTGGTGGCTCCGTGGTTAAGAATCTGCCTGGCAACACAGGAGACGCGGGTTTGATCTCTGATCCAGGAAGATCCCACATGTCCTGGAGCAACGAGGCCTGTGCACCACAATTATTGAGCCTGTTTTCTAGAGCCCTGAAGCTACTGCAATGAGAAGCCCTCACACCGCAACTGGAGAGTAGCCCCTGCTCACCAAAACCAGAGAAAAAGCCCGTGTAGCAAGAAAGACCCAAAGCAGCCAAAAATAAAATAAATAAATAAAATTTAAATATATAGATATACACACACACACACACACCCCCAAACTCTCCTCATTACAATAACCTTACTCTGCACAGGTATTGCTGAAGAACCATTCCATTAACTTCCCTATCACAAGACAAAAGAAAGCCTTTTGAGACTAAAGAGATATAAAAAGAATTGGAAATGAAGAGGTAAACATCACCATTTACAAATTCTATGATGATATACCAGACAACCCCCAAAAAACTGACAGAGAAACTATCTGAAAACAATAAGAATATTTAGTAATATAGCAGGCTCCAGAACTAATAAACAATAAAGCTCTGAAAATAAAATGGGGAAAACAGACACCATTTACATAGGAACTAGAAAGAAAAAAGATAAAATTAACCAAAAATCTCAAGACCTATAGGAAAAAAAACCTTGAAAACAGTTCTAAAAGGAAACAAAAGAAGATCTGAACAAAGAGAAAGGAATACTATGCTGTGATATGCCAATATTCTGTAAAGGAATTCAGAAGCTTAATATATCAACATAAATACCAACAAACATTTTTTTTCTGGAGTAAGATGATTCTAACATTCTCAGAGAAAATTCTGGAAAAGGTAATGAGTGGTATTTATATTAGTATTATTAATTATCACAGTAGTATTATTAAACTTCAAAATTTTAATTTAGTAGTACTAGTGAATAAATAGACTAATGAAATGGTAGAAAATCTAGAAATAGTCTGGAGAATACCCAGAAATAGTCTTCCTTCCAATGAAGGAATTTGGTATATAAGAACACTGGAAAATCTGTGGGGAAAACATAGACTTTTTTATAAAAGATGTTATTACAACCAGGTAGGCCACCTGGAAACAATTTGTAAACCATACCTTCTGCCAAAAGCCAAGAAAATTTTCAAGTGGGTCAAGATTTAAATGTGATGACAAAAAAAAAAAAAAAAAAAACCACCATCAGAAAACATGAGAGATATCTTTCATAACCTTAGAATGGTTAAAGCATTTCTAAAATGATTCAAAATCCAGATGAGAAAAAAAAGGTTAAAATTGCTTACTTCATAAAAATTGAAACTTCTGCATGGATAAACACAAACAGCCAAATGAACCATTATAAAGACAAAGACCAGTGACAAAGAGAAAAATACTTTCAGTTCACATTCCATAGATAAAAAAGGCTCTTACAAAATGACAGGTAAAAAGATCAAGGGCCCGAAGTTACATGGGTGAAGGATAGCCCATAAAAAGGAAATACAAATGCTCTACCTCACTCATAACAGAGGATGTAAATGAAAGACACTGAAATACCATTTTCTTAATTAACAAATGGACAAGAATCCTAAAGTTTAATAAGGCAGAAGACTGTAGAGGAAGCAGGTCCTCTCGAGGCTGGGAGAGGTGTAAACTGATACGATCTGTTTGGAAGTAATTTGGCAAATATTCCTTAAAGCACAAAGGTATGTTCCCTTTGACCCAACAATTCTACTTTCAGGGATTTATCCCACTGCCATTCTTTAACACAGGCAAAATGAACCTCTGTACAAACTTATCGCCGGAAACGTATGCAGCAGCAAAAGATTAAAATCAACTTAGATTAGAATCACCTTTAATCAACATCTAAGTTGAGTAAATAAGTTAAATGCAGGAAATGCAAGTTCGATCCCTCAGTTGGGAAGATCCCCTGGAGGAGGAGATGGCAACCCACTCCAGTATTTTTGCCTGGGAAATCCTATGGACAGAGGAGCCTGGTGGGCTACTGTCCATGGCCACAAAGAGTCGGACATGACTGAGCAACTGAGCACATTTATAGGAACTAAAAATACATACATTCACAGTTAAAGCAATTATGAACAATAAGATACAAGAAGGCCACAAACCAACTGCCACTTCAGAGGTGCTGGGAGCAAAAGCAGGGAACTGCACATGATCTCTGCACACAGCACCACCATGAGGGCAAACAGACCACCTAAGCCACTCCTCTCGCCTGACCTGCCAATCTGCCTCTGCCTTCACCCCATTACTTGTTTTCACTCCTCGTGCTACAACACGAGTCCCAGTAAAGCCTTGCCTGAAACTTTCATCCTGCCTTTTATCAATTTCTACTGATGAAAGAGTCTAAGGATCCAAGTCAGTAAGACAGCCACTAAATGGAATATTATACAACTCCACAATGGAATGGGAAAACTCTTAAGGGACTGCTATGGAAAAGTCTCCTAGAGAAGACATTAAGAGTGAAAATTAAGGTACAGAGTGTAGGGAACACTGTTAGTTGTTATTAAAAAGTTGGGAGAGGAAAGCCTGTATATTCATATTTGTTTGCACCTGCTTTAATAATACATCTTAAAGAATGTTTGTACCTACTTTAATAATACAGCTGCTAGAGGAAGAGAAACTGGCAGGACAAGGGAGAGAATGGGGAAGGAGCCATTTTACCCTATCTATTTATAGTTTTCATTTTTGAACTATGCAAATGTATCACCTGTTTTTGAAAAACAGTAATTTTTTAAAGAACATGCTGAACAAGGGGGATTAAATGGTATTTCCTTTGATTAACACAGGTCGTTAAAGCCACTCTCATGAAGCTTCCTGCCACAAACATCAGTTAGACTACTCTCTGCATATTGCATAGGGGGCCACTGTGCAATTCCATTCCCAACCCATGGGTTTCAGTCCCCAAGGGGGGGACATTGAACGGTCAGCCAAACCCCAACTGTCCCTGAACTGGTGAAAAAAATGCAAAAATAGATAACTTGACCCAAGAAAGTCTTTCTTTGTTCAAGCTTATTTCCCAAACCATACAGTAAATGTTTAATGCTGCTGCTGCTGCTTAGACGCTCAGTCATGTCTGACTCTCTGCAACTCCATGGACTGTAGCCCACCAGGCTCCTCTGTCCATGGGGATTCTCCAGGCCAGAATACTGAAGTGGGTTGCCATTTCCTTCTCCAGGGGACCTTCCTGACCCAGTAAACGTTTAATGAGTTAATGCAAACTCAATATTCATTACAGAGATACAACAAAATAATCTGTGATTATATTTTAAGATAAAAATTGCTTTAGAGGCAAAATACAAAAGAATATACAGCCTAAATGCATCTGGCGCCGCCCACTGGTTCGCTATAATTGTTCTTTTATACATGATGGTGTGTGCTAAGTCACTTCAGTCACATCCGACTCTTTGTGACCCTATGGACTGTAGCCTTTCCAGGCTCCTCGGTCCATGGGATTCTCCAGGCAAAGATATGAGAGTGGGTTGCCATTTCCTCCTGCAGGGGATCTTACCGACCTAGGGATCGAACCCATGCCTCTGATGTCTCCTGCACTGGCAGGCAGGTTCTTTTCTACATGTACCACCTGGAAAGCCATACATGAGGTGGTCGACAGTTCTCTCAGAAGCAACATGTCAGGCTCTACTATTTGCCCACTTACTACACGCTCTGTTAAGCTCAATTTATCTCAGAGATACCACGGACATAGACAGATTTTAAAATTACTTTCCATTAGAACTGTGGCTATTTAAGCAACACTATCACTCTCTGAGTTAAAACGAAGAAGTGGGGGCCCTTCCTGCCTGCCCACTGTTGACGTAGCTATTCCTCTGACTTGTGCGCAAAGCAAGAACATGTTTGAAAAAGAGACTTTGCTCTTTTTCTGGGTAGCTAAGCTCCTGAATACTGCCTATATTATCAGCCAGACTGGAAGCTGTGCCTTATTTATCTGAATGTTCAAAGACTAAGACGTATCAACTGGCACACAGGAGAAGCTCAGCAAAGATTTGGTAAATGAGCGATGAGGTCAGAGAAAGGAAACTGAGCTACCAACAGTTAGGATACAGCAGAGTCCAAGCCTTTCTTCTACTATCAGCAAATACAGGAGGGTTATTTAGGAAGCCTGAGAATTCTCCAGGGACATGGGCAATCCATGAAATTCAGTCTCTGTTGGCACATCTTTAGGTGGATCACTAACTTTCCGTGGACAGTGGACAGCAGGTGAACAATGGCACCAGCAGGTTTCCCCATAGAGTCAGAGAGGATGTACCCAGCGTGGGTGAAAGAGCTCAGAAGACTGGGAAGGAAGGTCTACTAATAGCAAAGATCCCAATGGGAAGCTGAGTCTCAAAGAAAGGAAGTTCAAGGCCTGGATTATTGGAGAATGGGGGGGGGGTGCGGAGAAAGGACAGAGGCAAATGGCAGAGGGGGTAGGACAAGCGGTGGACATGCACCTCTATTTCCCTACCGCCTTCCTCCTCTTTCCCCTGCTCCTCCCTTGAAAAGCTGGGCTGTGAGCTAGAGGGGGATCCTAATGTTGAGAAATAAAGTCCATACAACAGGTAACCACAAAAGAATTAAGATGAACAGGTAGAGCAAGAGCCATCCAAGGAAAATCGGGTGGAGGTGGCAATAGGGAGCTATTATGAGTTCTTGAGTAAGGAGATGAACAAAAGTGATGGTTTGGTAAAGTCAGTTTGACCAGATGTGCGAGATTTACTGGGGGACTGCCAGACTGATCAAGCAGGATCCATGAATCGTTGGTAGAATGCTGAGAACTGGAGTGAGAGTCAAGGCAAATGTTTCATTTCTAAGGAAGAAGATAGTTGCTGCCTGGAGGATCAGGTGTGAAGTGCAGGGAGATTATCATAGAAGATTGTGAGACGTCCAAAGAACAGACAATGAGTTCCCCTGGTAGGAACTGGGTAACTGGGAAAAGAAGCTAGGATTCAGGGTGGGAGGATGATCAGTGAGGTTAACTAACAAGATGCGTAAGATTGTGGGGAAGAGCCCATTGAGGGGATGGCAGAATCATCTTACTAAATACCCTCATGCGGATCTTCAGCTGGAGAGGATTGCACGTCCTGTCTTTGTGGTCCCATGGTACTGGACTTCCCCACATCAGTACATGTTCTCATATTTCAACTCAATGACAACTTCTATATTCTATAAGTGCATTGTCTGTAAGCTCGGGAAAGGCATAAAGGCTGTCATTTGGGAAGTCCCTCTTCTTGAAATCAGGGTCATCGAGTTCAGTGAACTTGAGACTTAGACCTGAATGAGCTGCTTTCAGGGGACCCTCCTCGCCAATCTGTCGAGGGACCCATATTCCCGGTAGCTCTGCCTTAATAACGTGTGTGTTTGCCTGTCTCATTTCACACCACTGACGGGACCCCGGCCTTTGACTGAATTGGTTTTGAATCAGGTGCTCAGACTTGGTAGAACTCAGGAATCTTTCCTTACTGAATGTCTCACTGAAGATAAGTGTTTTCGAGTTGCCTTCCTTGGAAGGAAAAGGCTGCTCAGAATAGAAATACCACAAATCATCTTCGTCCAGAAATACGCTCCCTGCCCCGAATGAAGTCGACTTGCAGAGGGAGTCCCTGGAAAGCACAGGGCCCCGGGTGGGAGTGGGTGAGGCGGAGGCTATTTTTAGGCGCTGATGTCGCCTCCTGACGGGCATTAGCGTCAGTGGGCGAAGGAGGGCCGGCCCATTGGACAGCGTCCTGCAGCCCACATCCCACATCCCAGGAGCTGCTGGCTGACGAAGGTTCTTTTCTGCAAGGAAAAACGTACTGTGCAGATGAATAGTGGGTCTGTCTGAGGACTTGCTGGAAGGTGTTGGTGTGTTTCAAAAGCAGTCCTGGCTCGGGGACTGAAGAGCTTCTCTTCCAGGCCAGCCTGGGTCTCCTCCCGTCACACTCCGCCATCCTCCTACCTTCCCGGGCCTCCTTTGCCTTCTCTTGTCACTTGTCCTCCTTCCTTCCTCATGCCCCCAGACAGCTGCCTTGGCAAGGAGGGAAGGGGCGGGGGGGAAGAATGCATTCGCCCCTCACCAGGAGGCGGGAGCAGCTGGGCCCACAGTTTTCAGGATCCCTGCCCAGACATGTGGCCAGAAACTGGGTCTTTCAGGACAGGAAGGACTGGGTTTACTGCCTTTCACCCTGCTTGAACCCAGCGTGTCCTGGTGCACCTCTCACATCATGTCCTAGTCTTTGAAATAAAAGGTATACCGGTATGATGTAGATACAAGGTTTAAAAAAAAACAAACCCTGGAATCAGGGGAATTGATTTGAACAAGACTAAATTCATGTCAAGCTATCGAATTTGAGTTTTCCGAGTCCACCCTTCCTTGCTCAAATAGGGCCTCGCCCAACCCCAGAGCCCAGCAGTGAGCTGAGAATGGAGATGGAGACCATCAGCTGGCCTCCCCGTCGGGTGGTCAGGAGTTCTTTGTGATGCAGGCAGTCCTGAGGACGCCTGCGCTCCTGACTCAGGGCCCCTCCTCACTCAGAAAAGCAGGTAAGGGTCGTCTTGTGAAAAATGGTAGGCAGCCAGGGGCCTAGCCTAGCCTATAGAAGGCTCGTCTGCAAAATATCTCAGCACATATATGTATGCCTGAATGAGACCTAGTTTGGTTTTTGCAAGTCTGCAAACATTATGGAGTCATGTGTTCATTCGTGAATGGTTCCTTTCACTCAATATTGTTGCTGAGGGTTTTTTCTCCCAAGTTAATGCATGAGCTGTTGAGCGTTCATTTTTTGGTATATATAGCACAGTTTATCCATTCATTTTCTCCTGGGTGGATATTGATGTTGTTTCTAGTTTTTTCTTTTGTTTTTAGCAACAGTTCTGCTACAAAGATTCTTGTGCGCCTCTCCTAGAGTTCATATGGAGGAATTTCTCTAAGGGGTATGTGGTGGAATTTCTGCGCCATGCAGCATCTTCAGCTTTTCTAGACAAAGTACTTTTTCCCCAAAGTACTGATTTACACATCCACCAGTAGGGCTTTGCTCTCATCCATAGTATTGTCTGAATTATTCATTTCTGCCAGTCTGGTGGCATAAAATCATCATCTCCTCCTTGTTTTAATTTGCAGTCCATGTTTAATCATGAAATTAAGCAATTTTTAAAAATATGTTGTCTGTGTTTCCTTTCCTATAATGTTCCTGCTCTCATATCTTCTGTATTTGTATAGTGTGGTTTACCTGTTTCTTAGTGATTTTTGTAAGTTTTTTATATTATATATTCTGGATAATCATCTCTTTTGTTTATATGTGTGACAAATACTTTCTCCCTGTTTGGAGCTTTTATTTTCACTCTTTTTATAGTCTTACAGCAGTTCTTAGGCTTCCAGGTGGCACCAGTGGTAAAGAATTGCCTGCCAATGCAGCAGATGCTCTTAAGAGACCTGGGTTCAGTCCAGGGGTCGGAAAGATCCCCTGGAGGAGGGCACGGCAACCCACTGCAGTATTCTTGCCTGGAAAAATCCCATGGACAGAGGAGCCTGGCTGGCTATAGTCCATGGGGTCACAAAGAGTCAGACACAACAGAGCACTTGTCAGCAGCAGCAACATAGCAGTTCTTTAGGTGGTAGAATTTCCAATCTTTTCCTTGCTGCTTTGCACTTTTGTGTAACATTTAGAAATTCCTCCCCACTACCCTGATGTTCTATTTTTTAAAGATTAAAGATGTTCTATGTTTCTTCTAAAAGAACTTAAAATTTTGCCTTATACCTTTGAGCCCTTAATCATTCTAAAATGATTTTTGTACATGGAATGATATAGAGTTCCAATATCATTTACTTTCCATATGGATAATTACTGAAGGAAATGGCAACCCACTCCAGTATTCTTGCCTAGGAAATCCCATGAACAGAGGAGCCTGGCGGGATACAGTCCATGGGGCCGCAAAAGTCAGCCATGACTTAGCAACTAAACAACAGCAACGAAATTATTGAATGGTGTTAGCACTTCCTCGCTTTTCTGTAATGCCCCTTTTGCTAGTTATCAAATTTCCAAAATTGCTTAGGTCTGTGTCTGGGCTGTTTCGTTCCAGTGGTCTTTCTGTCTCTCCCTGAACTAACACCTCACTGTCTTCATTATTATTTTAAAATGAAGCTTGACACCTAAGAAGACAAATCCCTCCACTCTGTTCTTTTCCCTTCTAGACAGTGTTGGCTAGTCTCAGACTTTTGCCCTGCCACATAAAAATCAGAGCCAGCTTGCCAACTTCCATGAAAAACTATGTTGGTATTTTTATTGGAAATGCTTTAAATCTCAAGTTCAAATTTGGAAAAATGCACATACTTTCCTTACATTTTTATTGCTATTATAAACGATAGCTTTATCAAATTAAAATTTCCAAATGTTAACTGGTATATAAAAATGCAATTGCCTGTTTACATTGTGTTTATAATTGGCAACCTTGCCACACTTTTATTATTCTAACACACTGTCTATGAATCTATGCAAACAATCACATCATCTGTGAATAATGACAGCGTGGTTTCTTCCTTTCTAATCCTTTACCTTATAAATCTTTCTTTTTCCCCTACTGTACTGGCTAGGAAGTGGTAAAAGCAGAGATTCTTGTCTCGTTCCTGCTTGCTAAAAGATCTGCTTTTTCAATTTCATCATTAAGTATGATATTTGCTGTAAGGTTGGTTTTTTTTTCTTTGTACATTGATGTTCTTTATCCAGTTCAAAAAATTCCGTTCTATTCCTGATATGTTGACTCTTTATCCTAAGTTGATGTTGGATTATATCAAACAGTTTTCTGCTTCTACTGAGAGAATTTTTGTGAAAATCCATGTGAATTTTTTCACTGGATCTGTGAACAAGGTAAGTTATATCAGTCTATTTCAAATGTTGAACCAGTCTCAGATTTCTGGGTTAAACCTTTATTCCAATTTAGTTATGAATTGTTGCCTTATATATTATTCATTCAGTTTGCTAATATTTTGTTTAGGATATTTTTATCTGTGTTCACGGAGTAAAATCAGCCTACAGTTTTCCTTTCTTGTATTGTCCTCATCTGCTTTTGGTTTGAAGACTTTTTTATTAGCTACAGAAATTGAGCTGGGGAGTGTTCTTTCTTTTTCTATTCTAAGAGTTTGTATAATGTTTTAATAATCAAACTACCTATAAAAGTAGGGCTGTCATTTCCTAATGGAAAGATTCCCTATTACCAATTCAATTTATTTGATTCAGTGAATACAGAGCTATTTCATTTTCGTATTAAAGTCAGTTTCAATATGTTATATATTCCCACTACTTTCGGTATAAATTTGTTCATAACAGTCTCTTACTATCTTTAATCTCTGCTGTATCTGCTACACATTCCCTTTTCTATTCCTCATATCTGTTTCTATCTTTTTGCTTTGTCTTATCAAACTTTCTGGAAGTTTGTTAATTTAGTCTATCAAAGAACAAACTCTTTGTACTAATCATTATTTTATTCTCTATTTTACTCTATATTTGTTTACTACTTCATTAATTTCTTCTCATATCTTTGTTGCTTTCTTTATTCAACTTTCTTTGAACTATTTAATGTTCTTTTACTAATTTCTTAAATTGAATGCTCAACTTCTTGATTTTTAGCCATTCTTATTTTGTAACATAAGCATTTAAAGCTATAAATTTCCCTCCAAATACCTCCTTACCTGCATTAACAAATTAAGATATGTAATACTCTCATTAGTTACAAGTCAAAGTGTGTATTTCATTTTTCACAAAGCAGCATATAGTTCAATGATTTTTCTACCAAACAAACACTCAAGTAACCATCAATTAGGTCAAAACATAGAATATTACTTGTACTCCCAGAAAACCCAAGTGTTGGTTCCCAGTCACAGGACTATCCCACCTGACCTAGGCTAATCATTATTGTGACTTTTATGGTTAGCTTTTTTTCTAGTTTTAACTCCAAGGAGTTTGCCCCTAAACACAACAGTTTTGTTTTGTCACACTGTTTGGTTTTTGTTTGTTTGGGTTTGTTTAAAATGGCTTCATAGAGACCACATTCTTTTGAATTTGGTTTCTTTCAGTCAACATTAGGTTTGTGAGATGCACCCACTTATTGCTTATAACTGGAGTTTGTTATAATTGCTATATGTCTCCATTGTATAAATACATCATGACTAATTATCATTCTACTCTTAATGAACATCTGAGTTATTGCCAGTTTGGGGCCACTATGAATAATGTTGCTATGAATAGCTTTGAAAGTCCCTGAATGAATACATGCCTTTATTTCTGTTCAGTCAGTTCAGTTGAGTTGCTCAGTCGTGTCCAACTCTTTGCGACCCCATGAATCGCAGCACGCCAGGCCTCCCTGTCCATCACCAACTCCCAGAGTTCACTCAGACTCACGTCCATCGAGTCCCTGATGCCATCCAGCCATCCCATCCTCTGTCATCCCCTTCTCCTCCTGCCCCCAATCCCTCCCAGCATCAGGGTCTTTTCCAATGAGTCAACTCTTCGCATGAGGTGGCCAAAGTACTGGAGTTTCACCTTTAGCATCATTCCTTCCAAAGAAATCCCAGGGCTGATCTCCTTCAGAATGGACTGGTTGGATCTCCTTGTAGTCCAAGGGACTCTCAAAGTCTTCTCCAACACCACAGTTCAAAAGCATCAATTCTTCAGCGCTCAGCCTTCTTCACAGTCCAACTCTCACATCCATACATGACTACTGGAAAAACCATAGCCTTAACTAGACGGACCTTTGTTGGCAAAGCAATGTCTCTGCTTTTGAATATGCTATCTAGGTTAGTCATAACTGTCAGGTGGTCTGGTATTCCCATCTCTTTCAGAATTTTCCACAGTGTATGTGATCCACACAGTCAAAGGCTTTGGCATAGTCAATAAAGCAGAAATAGATGTTTTTCTGGAACTTTCTTGCTTTTTCCATGATCCAGCAGATGTTGGCAATTTAATCTCTGGTTCTTCTGTCTTTTCTAAATCCAGCTTGAACATCTGGAAGTTCACGGTTCACATATTGCTGAAGCCTGGCTTGGAGAATTTTGAGCATTACTTTACTAGCTTGTGAGATGAGTGCAATTGTGTGGTAGTTTGAGCATTCTTTGGCATTGCCTTTCTTTGGGATTGGAATGAAAACTGATATTTTCCAGTCCTGTGGCCACTGCTGAGTTTTCCAAATTTGCTTGCATATTGCGTGCAGCACTTTCACAGCATCATCTTTCAGGATTTGAAATAGCTCTACTGGAATTCCATCACCTCCACTAGCTTTGTTTGTAGTGATGCTTTCTAAGGCCTACTTGACTTCACATTCCAAGATGTCTGGCTCTAGGTGAGTGATCACACCATCGTGATTATCTTGGTCTTGAAGGTCTTTTTTGTACAGTACTTCTGTGTATTCTTGCCACCTCTTCCTAATATCTTCCGCTTCTGTTAGGTCCATACCATTTCTGTCCCTTATCGAGCCCATCTTTGTGTGAAATGTTCCCTTGGTATCTCTAATTTTCTCAAAGAGATCTCTAGTCTTTCCCATTCTGTTGTTTGCCTCTATTTCTTTGCATTGATTGCTGAGGAAGGCTTTCTTATCTCTTCTTGCTATTCTTTGGAACTCTGCATTCAGGTGCTTATATCTTTCCTTTTCTCCTTTGCTTTTCACTTTTCTTCTTTTCACAGCTATTTGTAAGGCCTCTTCAGACAGCCATTTTGCTTTTTTGCATTTCTTTTCCATGGGGATGGTCTTGATTCCTGTCTCCTGTAAAATGTCATGAACCTCAATCTGTAGTTCATCAGGCACTCTATCTATCAGATCTAGTCCCTTAAATCTATTGGAAGTGGTCAAACAAGAGATAGCAAGAGTGAACGTCGACACTCTAGGAATCAGTGAACTAAAATGGACTGGAATGGGTGAATTTAACTGAGATGACCATTATATCTACTACTACGGGCAGGAATCCCTCAGAAGAAATGGAATAGCCATCATGGTCCACAAAAGAGTCCAAAATGCAGTACTTGGATGCAGTCTCAAAAACGACAGAATGATCTCTGTTCGTTTCCAAGGCAAACCATTCAATATCACAGTAATCCAAGTCTATGCCCCAACGAGTAACACTGAAGAAGCTGAAGTTGAACGGTTCTATAAAGACCTACAAGACCTTTTAGAACTAACACCAAAAAAAGATGTCCTGTTCATTATAGGGGACTGGAATGCAAAAGTAGGAAGTCAAGAAACACCTGGAGTAACAGGCAAATTTGGCCTTGGAATACGGAATGAAGCAGGACAAAGATTAATAGAGTTTTGCCAAGAAATGCACCGGTCATAGCAAACGCCCTCTTCCAACAACACAAGAGAAGACTCTACACATGGACCTCACTAGATGGTCAACACCAAAATCAGATTGATTATATTCTTTGCAGCCAAAGATGGAGAAGCTCTATACAGTTAACAAAAATAAGACCAGGAGCTGACTGTATTTCTGTTAATTATACACTTATCAATAGAATTACAAATTCAAAGGAGGTGAAGAGCTTCAACAAGAGTAAATAATGACAGTTGTTTCCTAAAAGTGTCATACCCAATTACACTTCCACCAGTAGTGTAACAACTGGTCTATAATAATATAAAAATGGGAAGAGGTAATATTTAAGAGATATTAATAGAATTTTTCAAAGAATTTGTGAAAACCACAAATCCTGAGAATTAGGAAGCCCTATGTATTTCAAGAGATGTAAATTTTAAAAATCCACTCTGAAATTTTTTTTTTTAGTCAAAAAATATTGAAGAAAGAAAAGAAGATCTTAAAAGCAAACAGAGGGAAAATAAAAATTACCTATGACAGAATAACTATTAGATTTATTTGACTTCTTAATAGCAACAAGTGAAACCAGAAGACAGTAGAATATCTTCTAAGACCTAAGACAGAGTCTTAGAATGTCAGCTTAGAATGTATATCCAGTGGTAGTTCCTTTCAGGAACAAAAATGAAATAAATGTATTTCAGACCAAAAAAGACTGAAAAAGTATAGAACAGCAGACTCTCACTAAAGCAAAAGGCCAGATCACTGGTAAATTGTTGCAGAAGTCATTAAAAAACAGGAAATTCAAAGGAACCAAAATAGAAGCTACTGTAGATAACTTTGAAGCATCAACTCAATCCTCCCCCCCTTTATTCTGAAAACTGAAAAAAATATAAAGTTCAAAAAGTTAACAGCATGCCTCTCATACAAATACAAAAAACAATAAACATATGTCAAGATGTGCCCAATTTGTTTGTCAGGAAATGAACAGGATAGTGAAGCTAGTTCAAAGGAGAAGTATAGACTAAGGGATACACAGTCATTAAAGAAAGAAAATATTGGAATAAGATTACTAGGTTAGGTAAAAAAACTAGTTAACATGACTATGAGCAATAAAGTCATAATCTTTGGTTATAATCTCTATGAGATAACATTAACTGGGTATCTACTAGACAAACATTTATCTAAAAATTACCATGTAACTGCAGAATCTGGGTCTTTCATCAATAGTAGAAAGTGAGTCATATAAAGATACATTCCTCACGATAATTAAAGAACCCTAAGGTGGTTAAGCAAGACTCCGATATGACATCAAAAGGACAAGTTGTCTTTCTTTTGCTTTTATTTCCAAATTTGAGATAATTATCCTTAACAGAATAAATCCCCACCTTAGCTAGAGAGTTTGGGATGGGCATGTACACACCACTATATTTAAAATGGATAATCAGCAAGGACCTACTATATAGCACTATAGTTAAAATATAGCCATTTTATGGCAGCCATATTTGTCATTCTTATGCCAAAGAAGTATAAGCTGGTCTACAGACACAAAGAAGCATGAATCAATCTTGAGAAAGAAGCAAAGAGCCCAGCTGGCCACCAGTGTGAGAGAGGAAAGTGAGAATGAAATACCTACTGGCTCTTGATGGCTTTGCACTCACTTCCTAGTTCTAGGCCTTCATGAAGCTCAAGCTATAGTCTTGGCCTTGGATCCTTGAGATATTCCAATATTAATCCAATAAATTCCCTTTTGTGCTTAAAGTGAGTTTAGGGAGCTTAAAAATACAAGCAAAACCAAAAGAGTAACCCATAATTTGAAAACCCAGAGAATCAAGACAGAGAGCAATAAGAGACTTTATCCAAGCAGTGCAGATCCACAGATCCTGGTGCAAGACCCCCCTCTTATGTCAGAAGACATCAGTTCTGACGTGTTTCTTGTTAGTCCAGTGTAAGGGTTCTCTGCTCTGCGGCTAAGCACCACACAGTAGACAATTAGGACTTATCATGAGCCAAGAGCTGCACTGGGCTAAGCCCGTGGACATATTTACATGACGATGTGGCAGATCAAGGAGGACTGTCACATCTCTGTACTTCCCAGCACGTTATCAGCCAGATAGCTTACAGCTGAAATCTCACAGTCTGTGGCATGTCCTCTCTTGTCTACATTCATATGAAGAAAAGCACAAGAAAATCTCCGTAGCTCTTTGGTTTATCAGGTTAACTCAGGGGGTGCAATTATGAAATTAAAATACCATTTTCTCCAGTAGGAATTTTCACTTTTATATTGGATTTTTTTTTTATATGTTCAAGCATTCAAGCTAATACTAGACGCTAAGACCTCTCTAGAAAGATACAAAGAAAAAGGAGAGAGAGTCACGGGGACCAGAGAAGGCAGGGCAGTGATGAATGCATGGGAAGGTAGCTGCAGTGGGATAGGCCCCTGAGAGAGAGGGAAAGTGTGGCTGAAATGGCATAAATTGAATCCGTTAATCTATGACAAACATGGGAAAACCAGACATTACTAATTGCTTGCTCTGTGTAAATCTTTATAAGTTTACCCTGGTGCATGTGACAGCAAATAAGAACCTAGAGAGGGGCTTTTATGAAAAAGCTTTTCTGAATACGTGAAATAACAAAAGGTCCAGTTCTCCACCTCAGCTCTTTTGTGCAATCACATCAAATAGAAACTCAGCAGGCCCGAGGGCCACTGCTGCTTCTAATTAAGGCCTCAAGGTAAGGCGGCGCTTTAGGGGGTATCTTCCCAGCAAAACAGAAATTCCACCTCTGTCTCTAGCAGCAGAAGGCTGTGTTTGTTCTCAGCTTGCATTAAAAGTGGCAGGCTGCACCTGCCTTCCAGACACCCTGCAAGCAAGCTTATTCTAACGCTGATGTTCTTGTTAAAACAACTCAAAGCCCGTGTAACAGATGTTAGATAGAGGAGGAATGAGAAGCAAAGCATTTTTCCTTTTTCTGTGGATTTTTGTGTGTCTGTGTATGGTGGGGAGGGGTTTTATACGTGAAAGAATTACTATTGCCTTCCTTTGCAAAATTGATATGCCATCTGTCATAGAGGTGTAACACTGAAATCCTGGTTGCTGGTGGAAGGACTTATTTCAGTTACCAGTCTCAAGGAGAGGGGTTCTCAAACTTCAGTGATCATTAGAACCACCAGAAGAGCTTATTCAACCACAGGTCAGCAGCCTTACCCTCAGAGTTGCTTTTTTTTTTTTTTTTTTAACTTTTCATTTTATTTTAGAATATAGCTGATTAACCATGTTGTGAAAGTTTCAGGTGGACAGCAGAGCAGCTCAGCCACATATATGCATGTATCCATTCTCCCTCAAACTCGCCCCATCCAGGCTGCCACGTAACACTGAGCAGAGTTCCCTGTCCTATACAGTAGGTCCTTGTTGGTTATCTATTTTAAATACAGCAGCATGCACATGTCCATCCCAAACTTCCTAACTATCTCTTACCCTCCCTTTCTCCCCCGACTCCGCCCCCGGTAATCTTAAATTCATTCTCTAAGTCTGTAAGTCTGTTGCCCTGAGAGTTTTTTATTCCGTAGGTCCGGGGTGGCATCCACAAATTAGTATTTCTAACAATTTCCAAGGTAAAGCTGATGTTGCCAGTTCAGAAACCCCACCTTGAGAATCGCTGTTCTAAGAGGGTAAAGAGAAAGTGAAAAAGTGAAGAATCATCCGCTATGGCAGTGCAGACCCGGACTGATTGGTTTTTTGAGACACAGGTGGTAGACAAAGAGGAGACAGCTGTGTCTGGATCTGAGCCCGTATGTGAAAGGGCAGGCTGACAGCAGGCAGAAGAGAGTTTTGAAATGATCACCAAGTGTGGAACAGCTCGTCCTGAAGAGAGGATACTGAGCCAGAGAGCGGGATACACGTTTGTTGTAGGAGGGGGCGGGGGTCTCCTTAATCCCTGCCCCAGCTTCCTAGGCTTCTATCAGGCCGTGGGTGGCGTCTACCTCTTTTCTCTCTTAGAGAGTGTGGGTGCCTAGGCTCCCCAGGCCCACCCCCTACTTCCCTGTTATTGCCACCACTCTTGATCCTCGTAGGAAAACTGAGCTGGTGAGAAAGGATCTCCTCAGTTTGGCTCCTAGTGATGGACCGCTTAGAAAGCATCTGGGTTTTGCTGCTTTGGCCTGAGCCGCAGGGCACCGTCTGCCTCCAAACTCATGCTCTGCCAAACGTCCCTCACAGTCGGTCCGGCCCGAGGTGGTCCTTTCGTCAATAGTAGAGGGATGAGGAAGGGGTCCTGTTTTACAGGATATGCTAAATGAATTAAACAAGGAGACTGTTAGATTGAGGAGGCCCTAATGCAGGGGGTAGCCTGCTTAAGCAAACCAAAGTCTAACCTGTAAATGCTTGAAAGTCAAGACGCTAAGGATCACCATTCACAAACAGCTAACCAGGCTTCACGCTACAGCCAATCGGCCAACCAGGCTTCACGTTACGGCCAATCAGCCAAGGCTTCACGCTGTAGCCAATCACCAACCAGGCTTCACGTAACAGCCAGTTGACCAACCATGCTTCACGATACAGTCAATCAGTTTCCTTACTTTTTTCCCTCACTTTCTCTCTGTCTCTCCTCAGTTCCTGCAGGTCAGAGGGCTCCTAACCACCTCCAGTTTGGTACTGCTTGATTCCAGTTGATTTTTATTCAAATAAACTCTTAAGAGTCTTAATGTGCCTCAGTCTAACATCGGAAACAGAAATACACTGTTCATTTTCCCACGTGGCTTCCCTTCCTCTCTTCCTCCCCCCACTCACCTCTTTGCATCAGTCCTCAGTGAGACAGCACGGGGCTGTATTAAGGAAACAGCCTCGGCCCCTCGTCTCAACAATGAGGCAGGAGTATGAGTGAGTCACGGTATAGCTGCCTATGTAATTTTCAGGCCCAGTGTAAAATGAAAATGCAGATCCTCTTTTTCAAAAGTATTAAGAATTTCAAGATGACGCTAGCAGAGTGTTAAACCAAGCTTGAGGTTCCTCTGTGTACCGGACCTGGTCGTGAACCGTCTGTGGAGGCCTCAGCATGCAGGTAACAAGCTCCAAGCTTTCCCTGCTGCCCCTCATTGGGCTGGAAGGAGCCTCTCCCGTGGAGGAATGGGAAGGGGAGTGAAGTCAGACAAACAGGAAGCACAGTCCCTGTGACCTCTGAGACTTTCCGGGACCCTGGGAACGCAGACACCAACTACTGAAGAGTAGATTCTTGGAACAACTTCCCATGGCCAACACAATGTGGCTGACCATCTATATATCGGACTCTGCTTGCTGGCATTTTTCCAGCAAGGTTATCCAGGAAAGGTAAGCACAGGAAACCCCTCGCTTTCAAAGGCAGGAAAGCAAAACTGAAACTAGGAGGCCCAGGCACTTTCTGTAGGATCACGGGGCATTTTTGACATCAGTTTCTGGACTCCTCTTCCAGTACTCAGAATGTGTCCATCAGAGAGCTGAAGTACCTGATCTCTAGTCTCTCCCAGTCCTATGAATATGTGCCCAGCCCTCTTTATAACAAGGTTCCAAGTATCTAGCAGAGATAACAAACTACCCTAAACCTTGGTGACTTAAAACAACCACTCTTTACTATCTCACAATTCTGTGGGCTAGAAATTCAGAGAAGGCTCAACCATTCAAGTTTTCTGCTCCACATGGTATCAGTGAAGGACCCAAAGTGGCTACACTCACATGTCTTCATAGGGATGGCTAGAAAGCTGAGCCCAACTGTCCTCTGGAGCACTCATATGTGGCCTTTCAAGCTTGGGGAACTCAAAGTAGTAAATTGTTAGATGGCAGTTCCCACGAGCTTCCAGAGCTCCGTGCTCCCAGAAGAGCATTCCAAGGTGCCCAGAAGGGAGTTTCAAGTCTAACCATGGAATTCCCAGAATGTCACTTCCACTGTGTTCTGTAGGTCAAGAAAATCAACAAGGTAAACTCAGATCCAAGTAGAGGAGAATTGGGCTCCACCCCTCAGTGAAGGAGTAGCAAAGGATCTGTGGCCATTATTGATAGTGGATCAATAATCAATCATCAAAATGGATGCTGATCATACAAGAAAGAAAATAGGAAACTCCAATCAGTATCCCCCAGGTCAGAGAGAAAAGTCTAAGTTCAACAGTGAAATACAGTGCTGAGCTGTGCTCAGTTGTGTCCGACTCTTTGCTACCCCATGGACTGTAGCCTGGCAGGCTTCTCTGTCCATGGGATTTTCCAGGCAAGAATACTGGATTGAGTTGCCATTACTTCCTCCCACGGTTCTTCCCAACTCAGGGATTGAACTCGAGTCTCTTGAGTCTCCTGCATTGGCAGACAGATTCTTTTATCACTGAGCCACCTGGGAAGCCCATAATGTTAGGGAATGTACATTTTATCTTCTAAATTACAGTGCTTAAGATACAATACTTAGGTCCTACTTTTACATTGATTTGTCAACATTTTTATTTTGACCAATTGTATGGAATAAGAATCTCTACTGTAAGTTTCTAGAAATTCAAGAACTTAGCTCCATGACAATTTTTTATTTGTCCTTCAGGATTGAAAGCACAAAGCACAGGGTGTGCTTGCTAATTTATTGCAAAAACAAGCAAACAAAAAAAAACCAGGCACCCATTATTTTTGCCCTGGAGCTTCCTGCTACAGCCTCCACGGTTAATATTGTGGGGCACCAGTCCCTAGAGCCATTTCTGTCTCCAATGCATGAAAGTGAAAGGTGAAAGTGAAGTCGCTTAGTTGTGTCCGACTCTTAGAGCCTGGTGGGCTGCCGTCTATGGGGTCACACAGAGTCGGACACGACTAAAGTGACTTAGCAGCAGCAGCAGCAGCAGCAGTCCCTACAGCTAAGTCGCCTTTGTTGTCGGCCATCTGCTTGTCTTCTCTCCACCTTATCCTGGCAGAACCTGCCATTTTCCAGAGCACTCTTCAGCCCCATTCCTCTCAAACACAGAGACTCTTTCTCTGACTGCTTCCATCTTCAGCTGGGTAACATGCCTCACTCCAGAATACCAAGGAAAGCCAACATTTTCCTGAGATTTTTGAAATAGCCACCATCTACCAACCCCTCCATGAAATTAAAAGACACTTGCTCCTTGGAAGAAAAGTTATGGCCAACCTAGACAGCATATTAAAAAGCAGAGACACTAGTTTGCCACAAAGGTCCATCTAGTCATAACCTGCCATTTTCCAGAGCACTCTTCAGCCCCATTCCTCTCAAACACAGAGACTCTTTCTCTGACTGCTTCCATCTTCAGCTGGGTAACATGCCTCACTCCAGAATACCAAGGAAAGCCAACATTTTCCTGAGATTTTTGAAATAGCCACCATCTACCAACCCCTCCATGAAATTAAAAGACACTTGCTCCTTGGAAGAAAAGTTATGGCCAACCTAGACAGCATATTAAAAAGCAGAGACACTAGTTTGCCAACAAAGGTCCATCTAGTCAAAGCTTTGGTTTTTCCAGTAATCATGTATGGATGTGAGAGTTGGACCATAAAGAAAGTTGAGTGCCAAAGAAATGATGCTTTTGAACTGCGGTGTTGGAAAAGACTATTGAGAGTCCCTTGGATAGTGAGGAGATCCAACCAGTCCACCCTAAAGGAAATCAATCCTGAATATTCATTGGAAGGAATGATGCTGAAGCTGAAACACCAATACTTTGGCCACCTGATGTGAAGAGCTGACTCATTTGAAAAGACCCTGATGCTGTGAATGATTGAAGGCAGGAGGAGAAGGGGACAACAGACGATGAGATGATTGGATGGAATCACCGACTCAATGGACATGAGTTTGAGTAAACTCTGGGAGTTGGTGATGGACAGGGAGGCCTGGCGTGCTGCAGCTCATGGGGTTGCAAAGAGTCAGACACGACTGAGCGACTGAACTGAACCAACCCCTCTGGGCTTTCCCGGTGGCAAGTGGTAAAATGGTCAACACCGAAATCAGATTGATTATATTCTTTGCAGCCAAAGATGGAGAAGCTCTATACAGTCAACAAAGACAAGACCGGGAGCTGACTATGGCTCAGATCATGAACTCCTGATTGCCAAATTCAGACTTAAATTGAAGAAAGTGGGCAACACCACTAGCCAATTCAGGTATGACCTAAATCAAATCCCTTATGATTATACAGTGGCAGTGAGAAATAGATTTAAGGGTCTAGATCTGATAGATAGAGTGCCTGATGAATTATGGAATGAGGTTTGTGACATTGTACAGGAGATAGGGATCAAGACCATCCCCATGGAAAAGAAATGCAAAAAGGAAAATGGCTGTCTGGGGAGGCCTTACAAATAGCTGTGAAAAGAAGAGAAGCAAAAAGCAAAGGAGAAAAGGAAAGATATAAGCATCTGAATGCAGAGTTCCAAAGAAGAGCAAGAAGAGATAAGAAAGCCTTCTTCAGCAATCAATGCAAAGAAATAGAGGAAAAGAACAGAACGGGAAAGACTAGAGATCTCTTCAAGAAAATTAGAGATACCAAGGGAACATTTCATGCAAAGATGGGCTCGATAAAGGACAGAAATGGTCTGGACCTAACAGAAGCAGAAGATATTAAGAAGAGGTGGCAAGAATACACGGAAGAACTGTACAAAAAAGATCTTCATGACCCAGATAATCATGATGATGTGTTGACTAATCTAGAGCCAGACATCTTGGAATGTGAAGTCAAGTGGGCCTTAGANTGAACTCCTGATTGCCAAATTCAGACTTAAATTGAAGAAAGTGGGCAACACTACTAGACCATTCAGGTATGACCTAAATCAAATCCCTTATGATTATACAGTGGAAGTGAGAAATAGATTTAAGGGTCTAGATCTGATAGACAGAGTGCCTAATGAACTATGGAATGAGGTTCGTGACATTGTACAGGAGATAGGAATCAAGACCATCCCCATGGAAAAGAAATGCAAAAAGGCAAAATGGCTGTCTGGGGAGGCCTTACAAATAGCTGTGAAAAGAAGAGAAGTAAAAAGCAAAGGAGAAAAGGAAAGATACAAGCATCTGAATGCAGAGTTCCAAAGAATAGCAATCATTGTGTTAACCGTAAAATCCCGTCACCAATATGAATTTGAAAAGGCTCTGAAACTTTAAGATACTTTAAGGCTTTTGTGCCCCTCACAGTTGGGAGGTTGTGAGTAATTTACAAGCTTGTAGAAGGTCAGAGGAACTTGTTAGGCAGGCTAGAGAATTATCAAAGGGAGGATGGGCTGAAACACTCCTTTCAAATGCAGAAGGCCAAAGCCCTGAATTAACTTTTGCCAGAGAAAGTCAGAAAATAATGGGAAAACAGACAAATTCTTATTTTGGGGGGTACATGTTCAGGAAAAACCAGGGAGAAATCTGATGACTCAAATTGCCCTGCCATCTGAGTCTACCACGTGACCCTGTCTCGGGTGGGATTCCTCACTCTGGCTCCCGACAATTAAACTAGACCGTGTGGTTGGAATTCTTTAGGACTAGCCTCTGCTTGTGCTTTTAGAGCAAGAAAAAGCAATCTCACTCTTTTTTTTATTTCTAGAGGCTTGACTCTAATAGGTCAGAAAAAGTGATGTAGGAACTTGCAAATCTTGTCCAGTGGGTTTACTTGGTGGAAAATGGCCGTTGTTGGTCATCTGGTGATCACATAACTTCCTTTCTTGTTTCCAAGTATTGCTCTACTTGATATTTAACCAGGCTGTGAAGAGAGCTGGAAAGACATGTATTTTTAAGAATAACATGTTTTAATGAATGACTATGGGATTCTTTTTCTTATTATTTTTATTTATTTTTGGTTGCATTGAGTCTTTGTTGCTGCATGTGACTTCTCTCCAGATGGTGGCAAGCCAGGGCTACTCTTTGCTGTGCTGCACCAGCTTCCCATTGCGGGGCTTCTCTTGTTGTGAGCACAGCCTCTAGGCACACAGACTTCAGTAGCTGCAACTTGTGAGCTCGAGAGTGTGGGCTCAAGAGCTGTAGCACACGGGCTTTAGGCTTTGCTTGGCATGTAGAATCTTCCTGGACCTGGGATTGAACTTGTGTCCGCTGCATTTGCAGGAGGATTCCTATCCACTGTATCACCAGGAAAGTCTTGACTAGGGAATTCTTAATGAAATTCTGCACCAATAATGGCCAGTCCTTAAAACTCTAAATATTTACCTTGCATCCATATCCATATAAACAAGAATATGCCTATCCTTGTTTAAGTAGGGAATTATCCAGTCAGTCATCTCAGTAAAGTAAAGGTAGTTTTAATGATGATTAAAAAGAGAACACAAAAGAAAGTAAGCAGAGTTGACATAGAGACAAAGAAACATAATAATTGCACTCCTGGGTGAGAAAATCAACCTGGGCTGAATTTGGAAAGGACATCTAAAGACTGAAAACCTGGTTGCTTACTCGTTCATTCTCAAGTTGTTTCCTGGACTATTTGTCACGTCATGGGATAAGGATCAGTGCAGCTGCTCAATCATGGCATGGACTGCAGCATGCCAGGCTTCCCGGTCCATCACCAACTCCCAGAGCCTACTCAAACTCATGTCCATTGCATTGGTGATGCCATCCAACCATCTCATCTTCTGTCGTCCCCTTCTCCTCCCACTTTCAATCTTTCCCAACATCAGGGTCTTTTCAAATGAATCAGTTCTTCGCATCAGATGGCCAAATGATTGGAGTTTCAGCTTCAGCATCAGTCCTTCCAATGATTATTCAGGACTGATTTTCTTTAGGATGGACTGGTTGGATCTCCTTGCAATCCAAGGGACTCTCAAGAGTCTTCTCCAACACCACAGTTCAAAAGCATCAATTCTTCAGCACTTGGCTTTCTTTACAGTCCAACTCTCACATCCATACATGACTACTGGAAAAACCATAGCCTTGACTAGATGGACCTTTGTTAGTAATGTCTCTGCTTTTTAATATGCTGTCTCGGTTGGTCATAACTTTTCTTTCAAGGAGCAAGCACCTTTGAATTTCATGGCTGCAGTCACCATCTGCAGTGATTTTGGAGCCCCCGAGAATAGTCTATCACTGTTTCCATTGTTTCCTCATCTATTTCCCATGAAGTGATGGGACCAGATGCCATGATCTTAGTTTTCTGAATGTTGAGTTTTAAGCCAACTTTTCCACTCTCCTCTTTCACTTTCATCAAGAGGCTCTTTAGTTCTTTACTTTCTGCCATAAGGGGACAAGCATAGGTTTGGTGTAATGACGCTCCCTCACTGTTACTATCTTCTGCTTATGATAGGAAAAGTCATTTTTGTCCTTTCCCTTTGAGCCCCATCAAAAAGGTAGCTTCAGGAAATGTGTCCCAGGATTTTCTGCCATGCACCACCAGCAGCATAACCCTACCTTGCCAAGCGACCTCCTCAAGGTGGTCCAGGCAGCAGCAGCTATACCACAGATTCTGGGAGGCAAAACTGACCCTCAGTGGCAGCCAGGTAAACAGCCCATGTCCAGAGATTGTCATAAATGGGTTCATGTCTCCCAAAAGAAAATTTAACTCTGCAAAACTTTCTTATTCATTTCAATGCTTTGTGTACCCCTGTGTAAGTATTCTTCCTCTCTTTTAGACTTTGGTCTGTGCTAAAACAACTTCCATTTCCCCCTACCAACAAAAAACCCAAGAATTATTTCCCAAGAGGAAAAGAAAGCAAAACAAAAACACTTTAATTCAAGACTAGCTAATGAATATCCATACCAGAAATTATGAAGAGTAGGGCAACTACTAACATCCAGATTTTTTTCCAGAAAGATTCCAGGAATTATTTCCCAAGGGGTGATAAAGGAAAACAAACACAATTTGAGACTATATTTTAGGTTTCTGTGCTGCTAGCATTGACCTAGTGCCTTATTGATTCTCAAGCATTGATTTTAAACAGTGACTCACTGTATGAGAATGCTTCAATTTACTGTGGATCCAATAGAACTTTTAATGGACCTTCTGGTTGAAAACTTGCATATGAGTGTCAATAGGTTCTATGCAGCCTGCTCTCCTCCCAAACCACACAAATTTGATCACCTCCAAATCAAATCATTGACACACAAATATCAATACTGTGGACCTCCACTGCACTGCCACTGGCTACTAGTATATTCAATAATTGAATCACAAAAACCACTGGAGAGGAAGTGGAACATTCTAGGTTCTATCCATGCTCTGAATATGATAGAAGTAAGGCACTCTGAAAATGTCCCTGCTATCTCTAAAGGACTTTGTAAAGAGATGCTTCATGGCCTTCCAAAGTCTTGTGGAACAGAATAAAGCTGACATCTTAAAAAAGGCAAAGCAGACTCAGTAAAAGGAATGAAAGGGCTGTGGGAAAGCTTCGTATCTGTGTGGTTCTGGGCACTACTTTTTCCATTTGGACCGTTTGTCTCATTCTGATTGGGTTCTTGGCGAGATGGGTCTGATCATCTTTTTGTTTGATCTTACCTCTTTAAAACTATATTGTTTTTTTTTTTGTTTTGTTTTTTTTTTACTGCAGTTACTGGTTTGTTAAAAGTGCCTCGCTGAACCTGGGACTGACAGAAGCTCATTTCCCACCAGTCTATGGCTATTCTCAAGAGACTTTCGTTTATTCTTAATTTTATTTGTTTTTAGAAACTTTTATTGAGATAAATGCCAGGTTGAAAAACTATGAAAAGACCATAGAAATTTCTCGATAAGATCAGGCCCAGAGCCATCTGTCTCAGGTATTCTATCCCAGAACCTGCCTTTTTTTTTTTTTTTTATATATGTACCACTTATGTGAGTTTCTCTGTCAAAAATCATTTTGTTATTTTTAACATTTAAGGAATGTAAAAAGCTACCTTCACTCTCAATAGAACAGTTATTTTCTGTGATGAAAGATATTATTACTGTATATTGTGGATGAATGTTTGATTCTTTGGTTTTCTGTACTTAATCTCAATGAACTGATGCACTTTATTATAAGCCTTTTGAAGGAGAAATTATTATAGTGTCCATCTGGCCTAAGGTAGATTGGATAAATTAATCCAAACTCAGCATTTTTCCATTCACTGTGATCTTATAACTTTTCTTTTTACATCAGTAACCAAACAACTGTTTATTATTTTTATGTTATTGATTTTAATTAGTGGAAGCCTTATAAAAGCCTTGAAGTCAACCCTAGTTCATAGGCCATCTTTCCTATTTGAGAGAATCCTCATTATTGGCTGAATTACAAAGATATTGCTTTCTATGGTGACTAGATAGGCACTCTTTAGAAGTTTCCTGAAGTTATAAAATCCAAACTTTCTTATTTTTGAGCAATTAGCACTCTTGTACTTACAGGATTTTTAAAAGTCACTGATCACTGATGCTTCTTTTGGCAATTTTATGAAAAGAAATGTAAGGTTTAATTGGCCATTATGCATTTTCTTTTGTTAAATTCAACTACTAACTTCTAATTCTGTTACAAAAGAAACTTGAATTTTTAATGTTTCTTTATGTAAATAGGATAAAGTTATGCTTGGACATATCTATATTATTAACCTAGAGATTCTAAATAAATTGGTGTTATAAAGGGCTAAATTTGGGGGCCTCATTAAAATTTTTAAGCCTGTCATATAACTAAATGCTCAGTTTTTTCAGGAGTAATAAGTATATGGTTTTTATTCTGTGAGATGAGCCATTTATGTTTCTCCTTAACTTGATCTCAGAAACAAAGGTCTCTCATCAGTTCCCAGCTATACTTTATGTACTGAAAGATGTGAACGAAGCTGACTGGTGACTACAGTCCCACCATTTTGTATATTTGTCCAAGAAGGCATCGTTGTGACAATATCCCTGCTTCTATATTTTTAAGGAGTCTGTTTACGATAGTTTGCACTGGTTTTGAATAAATAAATGCTCTTTTTTTTTTTTTAAATAAAGAAGCCATTGTAGTGATCAGGCCCAGTGACAGAAAAAGCCTTTGTGGAGGGAGTTCAGCTGCCTTCTGTACTTACTGCTTCTGTTCCTTCCAGGCACAAATCCATACGCAGATACACCTGGTGTCTGCTCAACAGACCCATATGGAATCTCAGGTTTAGAGGGCATCTTGAAATCCATCCAAGTCAACTCTTCCTAGGTACAGACGAAGGGGCATCTTTTATGTAGAAATTTTAAAATAATAAAATAGCTAACAAAAATCATCTACTTTTTATTGTTACTATGCTCCAGCAATTCTAAACAATGTCAGGACAAGATACTCCTTGAGGGAAAAAATGTATTGGTCTAAGCTCTAACCAGCTGCCTACAACTAGGGCATACAGATCCCACTGCCCTGATCTTGGTATACTATGAGTGACACTCTTTTCTCAATTTCTGGTAAAGGGTTTTAAAAAAATATTGCCAGCAATCCTGAGCAGAAACTGTGATTATTCACTTATTCAACAAATATTTAATAATCTTGTGCGATATTCCTATTTCTGTGCTGAGTAGGCATCTTAAGATGAAAAGATAGTTTCTCTTCTCAGGGTTTAGTGAGAAAAAAAAAACAAAAAAATAGTAAAATGTCATATTTAAAACTTTGAAAATGTTTCCCTTCCTACAATGATGGAGTAGATAATACTGACCAATCCACTTGCAGAAAGCAATTAGAAAAACTGGAAAAATATTTAATATCACATTTATTTGTATGCATAAGAGATACACCAAAGCAGGGAAGAAGTTGCATGGTCAAGTACTGAGAGAGAAAAGCCTAGAAGTAAATCAATTTGCAGCCAGTTTTCTTTAGAGGCATCTGCTGATTCTCCAAGCACAGATGCTGAGCAGAACTTTCAACAGATTCAAAGGATTAGGAATACAGTATTGGAAATAAGATCCACTAAGGGAGATGGACCTGTATTACTCTCAGATTTGGAGTTGGGTCTCCAAAGGATAATACACAGGAATAAGGATGAATCAGAGGGAAGTCCTATCAGAGAACTTCAAATCATTTTTCTCTTGAATTCAAATGATTTGGATCGTGTTGCTCCTAGCTTGAAAGTGAAACATGAACGTCTTAGTTGCTCAGTCTTGTCTGACTCTTTGCATCCTCATGGACTGGGGCTCACCAGGCTCCTCTGTCCATGGGATTCTTTATGCAAGAATACTGGAGTGGGTTGCCATTCCCTTCTCCACGGGATCTTCCTGACCCAAGGATTGAACCTGGATCTCCTGCTTTGCAGGTGGATTCTCTACTGTCTGAACCAGGAGGGAAGCTCCTAGCTTAACCATCTGCATTTTAAAAACAATGGAAGGTATGAATCCATAGATTCAAGACTTTTATGAATCCCAAGAAGGATAAATACAAAGAAAACCACTCCAGAGCACATTACAATAAAACACCTAACTACCAAGGACAATGAAATTAGATAGACTTTAAAAATATATATGTATTACCTTTAAAGAAATAATAATAATAATAAAAATTATGGCTGAGTTCTCAACAGAAACAATAGAATCCAGAGAAGAGAGGAATAATAATAAATTGAAAGTGCTGAAAGAACTGTCAACCTAGAATTCTTCACCCAGGAAAAAATATCCTCAAAGAATGACAGTGAAAGAAAGTAATTTTCTGGGAACAAAAATGAGGATTTTGTCACCCATCAAGGAAATGTTAAAGTGTCTTCATGCAGAATGCAAATGAACCCAGAAAGAAGCTCAGAGACATAAGAAGGAATGAAAATTAAGAGTGAGTATATGGGGTCATCCAAACAAATTTGGACTATATAAATATTTATTTTTTATTGCTTAATACATATATTTAGATATATAGAGAAAGAATTAAAATACATGTTAACAATGAAATACAAGCTGTTGAGCATTAGGAGGTGAGGAGTAAATGTAGTCAAATGGTTTTAAAGGCCTTGTATGATACAGAAAAAAATGGGAATATTTATATTATTTTTTAGTAAGTCAAGAATGCATGTTATGATCTCTATGGTAATCTTTAAGTAGATAATAAAAGGACGTATAACTGATAAGCTAATGCATGAGAGGGGAAACATTTAAAAAATAATTTACTAGTAAGCAGGAACTAAGAGACAAAGGAGCACAGAACAGGCCAGAGAAATAGAAAGCAATAGTAAGATGGTAGATTAAACCAAAATTATCTATAATTATCCTAATTTCCAATAGAATATATACCTATCCCATTTAAAAGATAAAATTGTTCTAACTGGATTGAAATAAAACCCAGACTCTATGCTGCTTCAAAAAGATTTGCCTTAAATATAAGAACAAGGAGAACTTGAAAATTCAGACATGAAAAAATAATATACATGGATATGCTATGTTAATTTCAGATAAAGGAGATATTAAATGTTATTAAAGATAAAGAATGGTATTTCAGAGTTGAGAAGTTACACTTACAGGAAATATATATACATATGTATCTCCTGCTATCTTGGCATCAGTGGATGTTATCAAAATCACTTGGATTTGAGAACTAGAAAGACCAGTTGGCTGCCATAAATGGACTGTCAACAAAGTTCAGATCCCATTGACACAACACTCTGCCGTGATTGGGCTTGGTGGGGATTCACCCAGAATAACCAAGTCAAGGGACTTATACTTAATGTATAAGTCAGAGTCGTAACTAATCTACTATGAGAAATTTGACTTTTGCTATCAGCCTGCCTGTTTTCTCTCTTCATGGTGAAGGCTATCTGGAGAGCCTGCTTCAATCATAAACTTGCTTGGTGAGTGAAGAAATCCAAGTCAAGGGGCTTGTGTGGACTTAGGGACATATGAGGAATCAGAGCAACTCTGCTAGCTGGCTAGAGCTTAACCCCCTCTCTGAAGAGTTATTTAACACATTGATAAGGTTTTTCTTCTTGAACTTTACTTTATATGTTCACTGCCTTCCTTCAGCTATCACTGCTTTAGTTATAGAGGTGAGCGAGGCTGCTCTTCTGAACTTGAGGTAGCTCAAATCAGTGGTCAGAGAGAACTCTTGTCCTCTGTCTTACGCGTACAGGTGTACTTGCTTAACCCCACCTCCTCCAGTCATTCTACCTTGTACTTCCTATTCCAGCAAAGGGCATCACCATTCAAACCTGATAATCGCCCACACCAAAAACCTGTGAGTTACTATTGCCTCTCACTCCTACCTACTATCAATTAGATAATTAGCAATTTTAACTCCTCCCACCATATTATTTCCACATCTACTCATCCTGCACATCCCTGATACCTGTTACAACCTTACGTTGAATACATGAGTCATGTCTGACTCTTTGAAACCCCATAGACTGTAGCCCTGCCAGGCTCTTCTATCCATGGGATTATCCCAGCAAGAATATTGAAGTGGGTTGCCATTTCCTCCTCCAGAAGGCCTTCCCAACCCAGGGACCAAACCCACATCTCCAGTGGTTCCTGTATTGGCAGGCAAATTCTTTACCACAGAGCCACCAGAGAAGCTGTGGCTCCTGTAGTAGAAGCTGGAAGTCTTCACTACTAGACCACCAGGGAAGTCCATTACAAACTTACTTTCCCATTATCTTTTTTCTGGCATTAAAAAAAAGCTTGCCATCTCCAGTGCTGTCTGCTTCAAGAGCAGCTGGCGGGCTATCACAATATGCTCACCTAGTCATAAACTGACCCACTTTTTGCAGGATAAAGTCTTATTTCCTCAGACTGACATGTGAGGAGCTCAGATCCGGCCCCTATTCCTCTCACACTGGGGCTTCTCTGGTGGCTCAGATGGTAAATAAACTGCCTGCAATTCAGAGACATGGATTTTTGTCCCTGACCTTCCCCTACAAGCCTCTGATTTTGCCCTTCCCCCCAGCTCTTGGTTGGTCCCTGGATTTATCTTGCTTTCTTACACTTGCAGGTTTCAGATGAAACCCGTTTCCTGTGTCTATACCTACTGGCCTTTAGAAGTTTCCCTAGGTACCCGTTCCTTTTCTCTCATCTCTTGCCCCTTCCCCCAAACTGAGACAGGTCCTCTCTGGATATGCTCATTTCTGGTTATGCTCATTATGTGCCCTGCTCCCCCACAGTCTTCATCACAAACTCCACTGTAACATAAGGAAGAGTTTCTCGTGGGTGCCAGCAGAATATGGGATCTTTGACAGCAGTGCTGTTATCCCCGCTTGATCAGAATAAAAGTATTAATAGTTGTGGAGTAAATTAATAAATAAAGGTGTCAATTTAAGTGAGAAGAATTCCAGGAAAATGTAGACCTGATATGGATTTGGGCATCTATTAACTGTGTGATCCTGAGCATCTTAATCTCTGAAATTCTGTTCCCTCATCTGTAACAAAGGCAACATAAGATAACTCTCAGGGTAATTTTGACGATTAGCACAGTGCTTGGGACTTATTAACAATTGGACTCATTTTAGATTAAATTTTGTCCAAGTTCAGTATATGATCTCAAAAGCTTTTCTGTCACAGGGTCTTGTGTGGTATAATCATGCTTCCTTGAGATCACAAGCTACTCACTGTGACTAGAGTGGTTTTTCTTTAAGTCTTCTCCACTATTATCATAAATCATCTCTCAAGCAATTTCTGTAAATGTATAGTCACACTTTCTGTAACAGTTTCACTAGTTTCTTTTTTATGAAATAACTTATTCCCAGATAATTGCTAGACACTACACTTTAGCCTCTCATTTGTTAACTCAAAGTATGACCTTTACCTGAGGGATTGAGTCAGTTTCTTTTTTTTAAGATTTACTTTTTAAAAAATCTCTTTTATTCGTGGTGTGCTAAGTCTTCTTTGCTGCACATGGAATTTTCTATAGTTGTGGCAAACGGGGCTACTCTTCCTTGTGATGCATAGGCTTCTCATTGCTGTGGCTTTTCTTGTTACAGAACCCAAGCTCTAGGGTGAGCAGGCTTCAGCAGTTGTGGCACATTGGCTCAGTAGTTGCGGTTATTGTGGTTAGTTGCTCCGCAGCATGTGGGACCTTCCCAGACCAGAGCTTGAACCCGTGTCCCCTAAATTGGCAGGCAGATTCTTAACCACCAGGAAAGCCCCTTGATTCAGTTTTCAATGTCATTTTCACAAACACATAGACAGGCACCTTAGTCTCAGCTCTTGTCTGCTGTGGACAAGCATCCTTCTGCCCTTCAGAGCCAAGTCACTAACAGAGTTCTTGGTCTGATCTGTCACCTCAAGTCTACAATTCAAGTGCTTGAAATGTGGGAACATCATGACAGGTCCTCTCCTCTTGCCATCATAAGGATGATGGTTACTCCAGAGAACTTTCTGCAAGCCATGCTTTATCTTCCATTCTGTTTCTTTGTTCTAATTTACCCTACTTTCTCTTTCTTTCCAATAGAAATGGAGTGTATGGGGAACATGGAAAAGAAAGAAAAGGAAGATACTTTTCCAGTTCCTTTTCCAACCCCTTCCTTTTCCCTCTAACTCCTGGCCAACTCCAATAAGTTTCAGGAAAATCATGAATTCTAATCTTCACAAGCAACTTAAATTGGATCTAGACAGTGTTGGGCTCATTCTACCACTGCTCGCAAGCATCCTAATGCAGAAAGATGCTACTCCAGAGTGTTGACCTAAAACATGGCCTCTTATGAAAAGACTGTGGAAACACACTGAACTTGTTTCCCAGCATATCCTCTCTACATCTTGTGGGGTACACCCTTACACTTGGGTTGAGCATGATGATTGGCAATGTGTCATGGCTTAGCCATAGAAGTTAACTGTATCTTAACCAAAGATACTCGAGAATCAAGGATAATGTTCCCAGATCCTTGCACCTCTGTTCATAGCAGCACTATTTACAACAGTCAAGACATGGAAACAACCCGAATGTCCATCAACAGATGAATGGATGTAACTGTTGTGCGTATGTACAAAGGAATACTGCTCAGCCATAAAAAAAGAATGAAATCATGCCATTTGAAGCTACACGGATGGACCTGGAGATTACATGCTAAGTAAGTGAGAAAGAGAAAGACAAATACCATGATAGCACTTACATGTGGAATCGGAAATATGACAAATGAACATACCTATGAAACAGAAACAGCCTCACAGACATAGAGAATAGACTTGTGGGAAGGCAGTGGGGAAAAGAGGGAAGGATTGGGAGTTTGGGATTCGTAGATGCAAACTAGTATATATAGATATATAGTATATACAAGGGCCTGCTGTACAGCACAAGTAGCTATATTCAATACCTTGTGATAAACCATAATGGAAAAGGATATTAAAAAGAATATATATATCTGAATCACTTTTCTGTTGCAGCAGAAATGAACACAACATTGTAAATCAGCTATACTTCAATAAAATCTTTTTTAAAAATAGGGTACTTTTCCCATGTGAAAGAGTCTTATTGGAAGATTATGGAGGGATACTTTGAGTATGCAGATAGATTCAAAATAGGGAAGAGAAAAAAGCCCAGCTTCATAAGTATCTAATTTTAATACCAGTATCTAATTGAGGTTCTCCACACACTGAAATATATTGTTCAATAATTGTGTGCTTTCCTTGTATATTTGAAATATTTTGTTATGACAAAGCTTTATACAAATGATTCTGAAGTGCTGTGTATTTTCTTAATTTTGTTTTTTTACAGAATGCTATGCTTTTACATTATGACAAACCATAACACTATTTTGTGTCCATGCAAGAACTGGGCCAATATCTCACATTTTACTTTAATAGCTTTCTATGTAATAGCTGCTAAAATCTATTACTGAATATGTTGTGATGTAAATTTTTTTAGAAATGTGTTTCAAGAAAAAGATTGTATTTGCTTCTGCGAGAGGGAACAAAAGATTTTCTTATCATAGTGCTACTTCTATAATAAAAGTGCCAGCATACCTAGCTCTTTCCTGTCCACAGATCTCATTAGAAACAACTTTCCCAAAGAGTGGATATTTAAATTAATGTAACAAAGGCTTCCATAACAGAAAAAACTAGCATATTCTCCATGGCTTTATGGCATAAATCTGTTTCTTGACTGATGAGTACCCAATGCAATGTTTGGCTGAGCTCTACCCCTCCTTTGGGTTCTTGGGCTCCTCTCCATTCTCACAGTAAACAGAGAAAAATAAGTTCAGCTATAGGGGTAGATGGACCCAAAACGGCACAGATCTTAATGATGTGGTCTCTCCTAACTTAGAAATCTGGTTTAGGGCTTCCCTGGTGGCTCAGTGGTAGAAGAATCTGCCTGCCAAGGCAGGAGACACCAGTTTGATCCCTGATCCAGGAAGATCCCATATGCTGACGAGCAGCTAAGCCCATGCACCAAAACTATAGAGGCTGAGCTCTAGAGTCCAGGAACTGCAACTAATGGGCCCACGCGCCGCAGCTACTGAAGCCTGCGTGCCTCGGAGCCGTGCTTCACAGCAAGAGAAGCCACTGCTGTTAGAAGCACACACACCACAGCTAGAGAGTAGCCCCCAGTCTCTGCAATCAGAGAAAAGCCCATGCAGCAACAAGGACCCACCAAAGCCAAAAATAAATAAATAAATATTTTTAAGTCTGGTCTAATTGTATGCCCAGAAGGGAAAGCAAATGGGTTTTGGTGGACATTAACAGTCTCTGTTCCAGTGAATGACAGGAATGATTGAATATGTTATGTGCCAATATATTCAGGAGGAGTGAACCAGATTAGGAAGGGGAGAAATGGTTTGCTCCCTTTGCCACAGACTGTCTTAGCTGTATATTGGCTGAATTCCAGCTCCATGGAATGATAAAAATTATACTAGGTTGATATACTTTTTAAAAATTGTGCTAAAATATACATAACAAACACTTTAACATTTTAACCTTTAATAAGTATACCATTCAGTACCAAAATATATTCACATTTTTGTGCAACCATTTCTGCAATTCTCTGCTAAAAGTTTTCCATCATCCCAAATGTAAACCTTCTGGCCATTAAACAATAACTTCCCATTCACTCTATCCCTTAGCTCCTAATATTTCTATTCTATTATACATACTTTCTCTATGAATTTGACTATGTATTCTAGGTATCTCATATAAGTACCCTTTTGTGTCTGGCTTATTTCACTTAATAAAATGTTTCACGTGGGCTTCCATGGTGGCTCAGTGGTAAAAGAACTAACTTGCCAAGGCAGAAGATGCAGGAAACTCGAGTTCAATTCCTGGGTTAGGAAGATCCCCTGGAGAAGGAAACGGCAACTCACTCCCGTATTCTTGCCTGGAGAATTCCAAGAACAGAGGAGCCTGTCAGGGCTACAGTCCATGGGGTCACAAAAGAATCAGACATAACTTCACGACTAAACAGGAACAACCATTCTAGATGAGTGTTTCTCAAGCTTTAATGTGGGTAAGAATCACCTGAGGGTTCCCATTAAAATAAAGATTCTAGGACTTCCCTTGTTTCCAGCTTGTCTTCATCCAACTTGGCATTTCTCATGATGTACTCTGAATATAAGTTAAATAATCAGGGTGACAATATACAGCCTTGATGTACTCCTTTACAGCACAAGCTGGAATCAAGATTGCTGGGAAAAATATCAGTAACCTCAGATATGCAGATGACACCACCCTATGGCAGAAAGTGAAGAGGAACTGAAGAGGCTGTCAATGAAAGTGAAAGAGGGGAGTGAAAAAGCTGGCTTAAAACTCAACATTCAGAAAACTAAGATCATGGCATCTGGCCCCATCACTTCGTGGCAAATAGTGTGGAAACAACGGAAACAGTAATAGAGTTTATTTTCTTGGGCTCCAAAATAACTTCAGATGGTGACTGCAGCTATGAAATCAAAAGACACTGGCTCCTTGGAAAAAAAGCTATGACCAACCCAGACAGCATATTAAAAAGCAGAGACTTTACCTTGCCAAGAAAGGTCCATCTAGTCAAAGCTATGTTTTTCCAGTAGTCATGTATGGATATGAGAGTTGGACTATAAGGAAAGCTGAGCACCAAAGATTTAATGCTTTTAAACTGTGGTGTTGGAAAAGACTCTTGAGAGTCCCTTGGACTGCAAGGAGATCAAACCAGTCAATCCTAAAGGAAATCCATCCTGAGTATTCATTGGAAGGATTGATGCTGAAGCTGAAACTCCAATATTTTGGCCACCTGATGCAAAGAACTGACTCATTGGAAAAGGCCCTGATGCTGGAAAAGATTGAAGGTGGGAGGAGAAGGGAATGACAGAGGATGAGATGATTGGATGGCATCACCAACTCTATGGACATGAGTTTGAGCAAACTCTGGGAGTTGGTGGTGGACAGGGAAGCCTGTTATGCTGCAGTTCATGGGGTCACAAGAGTTGGACATGACTGAGTGACTGAACTGAACTGAGGACTTCCCCGGTATGGCAGTGGATAGGAATCCACCTGCCAATTCAGGGGACTTGGGTTTGATCCCCAGTCTGTGATGATTCCACATGCTGAGGAGCAACTAAACCCATGCACCACAACTACTGAGCTTGTGTGCTCTAGAGCCTGAGAACTGCAATTACTGAAGCCTGTACCTAGGGCCTGTACTCTGCAACAAGAGAAGCTGCCACCATGAGAAGGCTGCCCACAGCGACAAAGAGTAGCCCCCACACACCCCAATCAGAGAAAGTCTCTGTGAGGCAATGGAGACCCAGCTCAGCCAAAACTAAAAATAAATTAGTAAAGTTTAAAAATAAAGTTTCTGCCCCAGGAGATCTAAGGTAAAGCCTAATAGTCTACATTTTCAATAAGCTTCCATATACACTGGTGTTACTATTCTGTGGGCTACACTTAGAGGCATTTGATGCCAGACAGTTTCTTTCTACACCACTGAAAAAAATAGAAACAACAAAAAGAAAATTCCTACTTGTTCTCACCACTAAATCTGTCTACCCACCCACTTGCACTGTGCCCTTAAATTCTGCGTGCCCTCCTTTTCTATCGGTAAATCACTTACATTCTTCTCTAAAGCCAATCCCTTTTCACTTGTGATAGAGATCTCATCCCCTCTGAACATCACTCCAAGATTTGCTCTCATGTTTTTCCTCATCAACAGTTTCTCCCACTCTATTGTAACACTCCCATCAATACCAAAACATACTGTAATAGTTCCATCTCAGGAAAACACACAATAATAAGTAGATCTTCTCTCACATTCACCCTTTCTGCTAAGTACCTTTCCCATTTCCTTGCTTTCCTAGCTTGCAAAACTCCTAAACAGAAGTTTCTTTTGCATGTCCCCTTTGTCTCCTCCAGTTCTCCCTCAATCAGGCCTTTACCCTCTCTGCTCCAACCAGACAGCTCTTACCAAAGCCCTAAGGATGTGCAGATTATTAGGGCCAACTCTGAGCCACATCTTGTATGACCTTAAAGCAGCATTTGCCCCAGGCGACCACTTGCTCCTTCTGGAAACACTGTCATCATTGAGTTTCTGGAATACTGCTCTCGCTTGGTTTTTCTCCTCCTCAGATTCTTTTACTGGTTCCTTCTCATCTCACCCATCTCTTTCATTTTACATAGGGCTGCATTTCATAGGCCTGCAGAGCTTTGATCTTCACCTCTTCTCTTTTCTCTCTATATACTATATTCTATGGCTTCCCAGGTGGTAAAGAACTTGCCTGCCAGTGCAGAAGATGTAAGAGACTCAGGTTTGATCCCCGGTTTTGGATGATCCCTGAGTAGGAAATGGCAACCTACTCCAGTATTCTTGCCTGAAGAATCCCATGGACAGAGGAGCCTGGAGGGCTACAATCCATAGGGTCACAAAGAGACACAACTGAAGCACTGAGCACACATGCACTCACAGTATGCATGAATATGCTGTTGACTCCAGAATGTATATCTTCTGGTCAGATCTCTCCACTGAACTATGGACCAAGTGCTTATGTGGCACTTGACCTTACATGACCAATAGGTAACTCAATGGTAGCATGTCTAAAGTTCTGATCTTCTCCCAAAGTCTTCTGGACCTCTTTTCATCACTTACAAGTGGTCCAAGTCATCAACTCTCATCTAGATTGCTGAACTAGCCCACAAATGGTCTCATTGCTTCTACCCTTGTCCCTATAGCATCTGTTTGTTAAAAACAATTTTATGTATTCATTTATTTTTGTCTTTGGCTGTGCCGGGTCTTCATTGCTGGGTGGGCTTTTCTCTAGTTGTGGCAAGTGAGCTGCTCTCCAGTTGTGATGCTCAGGTTCCTCATTGCTGCGGCTTCTCTTGTTGTGGAGCGTGGGCTCTAGGGCATGTGGGCTTCAGTAGTTTCAGCTCTCAGTCTCTAGAGCTTCCCAGTGGCACAGAAGTAAAGAATCTGCCTGCCAGGAGATTGCAAGAGATGAGGGTTTGATCCCTGGGTCAGGAAGATCCCCTGGAGGAGGAAATGGCAATCCTCTCCAGTTTTCTTGCCTGGGAAATCCCATGGATAGAGGAGCTGAAGCTGGTGGAGCCTGGAGGGCTACAGTCCACAGGGTTACGAAGAGTCAGACACAACTGAGTATACGCATGCATGCTCACAAACACACACACACAGGCTTAGTTACTCCACAGCATATGGGACCTCCCAGATCAGGGATTAAACCCGTTTCTCCCGCATTGGCAGGTTGATTCTTTACCACTGAACCACCAGAGAAGCCCTATAACATCTATTTTTAAAACAAGAGTAAAAAAAAGAAGAGTCAAGGTGATCCTTTTAAAACATAGCTTGAACATGCCATTTTACTCAGCTCTTCAATGGCTCCTTATCTAAATTAACTAAAGAATTGGATTCCTGTTTCCCAGAAGGTCTTTAAAGGGTTATGTACAGTTGTCTGTGAAACCCAGGTGGCACAGTGGTAAAGAATCCATCCGCCAGTGCAGCATATGCAAGAGATGAGGGTTTGATCCTTGGGTGGGAAAGGTCTCCTGGAATAGGAAACGGCAACCCATTCCAATACCCTTGCCTGGAAAATTCCAAAGAGGGAGGAGCCTGGCGGGCTACAGTCCATGGCTCACAGGGTCAGACATGACTGAGTGAGCATGCGGTAGAGTTGCTCACAGCAAAATCCACACATTATTGCCTCCTTCATTGCTTTTCACCCTTCTCTGTCTCATTTTCCATACTCCCTCATTTGCACTTCCTGGAACCTTGGAAATGAACTACCTATACTAAAAGAAATGGATTCTCAAATCAGTCTAACACAAATAAGAGATCGTATCCATTATCATGCTTTACTAACAGCTTTAAAGACACCAGCAAAGCAGGGAGAGGTCTGAGATACCATGTGGCTCCCCAACTTCTTTCTTCCCACAATAAAGATGTGGTCTCTGGCCTGGATGATACATAAAGTCTCTGTGTAAGGTTTGGGGTCACCTCACAGAGGAGGAAGTATTTAGGTAATGAAATTTCTCTATTTTGATCTTTGATCACCATAGGGCTTGTGACATTTTCCAGAGAGCCATGCTTCAGAAACCCATAGAGTTTATCATAAGAAATCCTAAACCAGAGATATCCTGCTATGAGCCTTGTGTAAAGAAGGGCTCTTCTCTTAGTGTGTAACACACGTCTGTATACCAAAAGATCTAGTTAACAGCATGTTACTAGAAGATTAAACTTGTTACTCTTTTTTAGAAATTATTTATCTATTTATATTTTTGGCTGCATTGCCTTTTCATGCTTTGCATAGGCTTTCTCTAGTTGCCATGTGCGGGGGCTACTCTTCATTGCATCTCATTGCTGTGACTTCTCTTGTTGCAGGGTACAAATTATTGACTCTCAGGCCTCGGTCTGTGGTTCCCAGGCTCTAGAGCTCAGGCTCAGTAGTTGTGGCACACAGGCTTACCTGCTGTGGTTGTGGGATCTTCCCATACCAGGGATCGAACCCAAGTTCCCTCTGTTGGCAGGAAAATTCTTATCCACTATGCCACCAGGAAAGTCCCCTCTTTCTTTTCCTGGGAGCCTCTGCACCAATAATCAGGAGAATAGATTAAAAAAAAAAATACATTAAAGGCCAGCTGTTCAGCTTTCTTCCTTACAACCATCTGCCTTAGAGTAGAAGTCAAATGGCCTCAGCTGTTACGCAGTCATCTCCCTCCACTTCTCTCCGCTCACTCCACTCCACCTACTCTGGCTCTTTGCTGTTTCTCAGAGGTCAAGCACATTCTTGCTTCCGGATTTTTCTATTTATTTTTTTCCTCTGACTTCCTTCTTCATCTGCCTTGTTGCATTTTTATCATCTGATAGTATTATATATCTTACTTGCTTACTTTTAAAATTAACTATCTTCATTTCTGGAAGGACATGAGGACTTCCTTCCTTCCTCATGTGAGATCCATGAGGCCAGTAATTTTGACACTGATCTAGTTATTCTGTACCCTGAGAGCTTAGAAGAGTGCTCAATGGACAAGCACTGAGCAGTGTTGAATTAATCTGCAGGACCGTGAGGTCACTGTAGCTCCTCTGCTCCTAACCAGGCCCTTGGAAGACTTAGCTGTGTGTTAAATCTGAACACAGATACAGATGGGAGGTTGAGGGTTGGTCTCAGTACAGATGCTTCAGCTCTGTGTTTCTGCAACTGACTATGACTTTGTTCTCATTTTGTCTGTCAGCATTTCAATGTACTACACAGATGTGCAAAAGCTCATTGGGATACATTTTTATCCCATTCATTCTAGACTTAAAAAGCTGACTTATTCCCACTGCACCCAAGGTATGTAAAAGAGTACTAATGTTATATCAGACAAGTCATGTGAAGAAGACAATTCTAGAGCCTTTGTCACTGAGATCTATCTGATGGTCCAGCTGATGTTATTGTTCCTCTCATCATTAGTGCTTTGTGTTACATGACATCTTATACCATTCAAACAGTGGGTAAAGACCTTATTTCTGTAATTCTATCCCATGGACTTTGCCTTGTGAGTCAATACTCCATGTATGAAGGATGGATGAGGTCATCAAACCCCAAAGACCAATTCAAAGACTTAAGGATGAAGTACCAGTGTTTGCCTCAAGTACAGGAAGCCACCATGAACATGCCCATGTGTTCTCTGGCTCCATTTATCTTCCTTTTGACCCATATAAATGATTGGGAGCCAATGGTGCGTCCTCCATTCCGTGTGTTGTGAGTATGCTTACCCAGTTGCAGGCAGCTAAGAATTCCAAGACTGTCCCCAGTAGTCAACCTCAGCTTTTCCTACATACTAACTTCAAAGCTGGAGTCACAGAGGCTGTGTTTTGGCTTGATTCATATTATCTTTTTATAACCTCAGAGAAACAGTAAAGTTGAAACTAAAGGAACAAAAACAGATACAGCTCTTCTTGCTTTGGTTATTCTTCCTGTTCCCTAGTCCAAGAAACTAAGGCATCTTTCACCTTCCAGAAGGCCATAGCTCTTCTCTTGCCCTCATCCCTTCCACAAAGAATATTCAGGGACCAGGAGGTGGACAGTGTGTCCTTTCTCAGAAACTAACACTTTCAAGTTTCTCGATCATTTTTACTCCCCCTTCTCCAATTTCAAGCCTAAATGGAGAATCATTTCTTCATTTTTAAAGTTGACTTAGTATATGATATGAAAACTTGGGCCCAGAGAGTTTAAATGAATTTCCAAGATCACTTACCTGCACTGTGGCAGAATCAGCACTCAGTTCTGCTTTTTCTGACTCCAATACTTTGGGTACTTACCTACTGTGTGTTTGCTTCTTATTAGCCAGGGTAGTGTTGGCAAGGGATGAAAAATGTGGTCTCTACCCTCTAAGAATGATAATCTAGCAGGCAAGACCCATCCAGATAGAAGTGAACATAATTAAAGATATCGTAAACAACTCTTGAGCATACCCAAAGTGTCTGCTTCCATGACAGACTCGGGATACTAAGATAATTCAACTATAACCCATTACTAAGGTCAGTTTGGTGAAATAAAACATAGCAGTAGTCAGGAGGCCACTCTCTCAATTACTCTGGTTAGAATGGGAGGGGGAGTGTGTGAGGAGAGAGAGAACCTTAGGCAGCAGAGAAGATACAGTGTTTAAATGGACCCTTGCAATATGCTGGCAAATGAGACAGAGAAGGCCTTTGACCCAGAACAAACCGAAAAGCCACTGAGTAGGGATGAATATTCAAAAGCAGAGACATTACTTTGCCGACTAAGGTCCGTCTAGTCAAGGCTATGGTTTTTCCTGTGGTCATGTATGGATGTGAGAGTTGGACTGTGAAGAAGGCTGAGCACAGAAGAATTGATGCTTTTGAACTGTGGTGTTGGAGAAGACTCTTGAGAGTCCCTTGGACTGCAAGAAGATCCAACCAGTTCATTCTGAAGGAGATCAACCCTGGGATTTCTTTGGAAGGAATGATGCTAAAACTGAAGCTCCAGTACTTTGGCCACCTCATGCGAAGAGTTAACTCAATGGAAAAGACCCTGATGCTGGGAGGGATTGGGGGCAGGAGGAGAAAGGGACGACCGAGGATGAGATGGCTGGATGGCATCACGGACTCAATGGACGTGAGTCTGCGTGAACTCCGGGAGTTGGTGATGGACAGGGAGGCCTGGCGTACTGCGATTCATGGGGTTGCAAAGAGTCGGACACGACTGAGACTGAACTGAACTGAACTGAACTGAGGGATGAAGCACTGGGCCTATAAGAATAGCAATGCCCTGACATACAGGAAGGATTGAAGGCAATGCAGATATCTACCTAGAGGTGGCCCTATAACTGTCTTCAAATGTTTGCAGATCCTTTAGGAGTAAAAGGGATTCAACCTTGAAATGTTTGGAATTAGGATTAATGGGGAAAAGCTATAGGGAGACAGACCTTAGGAATAAAATAAGGGATAAAATAGGAAGAAAAGGAAGAACTGTCCAAGGAAATTCAGAACTTGTTACTATGTGGTATATAGGCCTGGAAACTTGCTAGAAATGCAGAAGCCTAATCTCGTGCAGGCTATTGAATCAGAATCTATATTCAAACAATACCCCCAGGTGATCTGTACACTTGTTGCAGGTAGAAAAGCATTGCTACAGATGGATGATCGTTGAAGCTCCCAAACCTAAGACTCTGTGTGTGGTGGAAAGTGAAATGGGAAAAAGAGATTGGAGTTAAATTAGAAGACTTTCAAATTCTCCAAAGAGTAAGAACTTTTTTCGTTCCTAGTCATTTGAGTAGGGAATCTTCCTTTTCTTCTTTTCTGCCAAAAAAAGTGCCATGATCAGATTATAAAGTACTTGCCATCTGTGTGTGTAGGGGGATTATGCCATTGAAACAAAAATTATTTGCATTCTGTTTTTCTTTGTTGTATTGAGATATACTGGACATACAGCAGTGTGTAAGTTTAAGGTACACAGCTTAATGAATTAACGTATAATGTGAAATGATGACTACAAGTTTAATTTCCTTGTGATGAGCAGTTTTAGGATTTACTCTCTTAAGAGCTTTCAAATATACCATCCAGCACTGTTAACTATAGTCATATTTGCATTCTTATACACAGTTTACAAGAGTTTGTTGATCTCCCAGATAACCTCCTTGTAACTGTTTTGGAAGCCTGACAGCAAGAGATTCTGTTTCTCCAGGATATTGATTCCTCATCTCATCTTTCAAAGTCATTCCCCTGATGGCTTTTACGATTGCTGAAAAACTCATGTATATCTGGAAGAACCCACATCTAACTGTCAATGTTCTATACCTCTGAAACTTGGGAGAAGGAATATTTCTTCCTTTCATATTTTCTTATACACTCAGTATTATTTGATTTGTTATAACAAGTATGAATAACACCCGTCCCCATCATTATCATCACAACTTAAAGGCCCCAGGACTTCCCTGGTGATGCAGAGGATAAGAATCTATTTGCCAATGCAGGGAACACTAGCTCAATCCCTGGTCCAGGAAGACCCAACCCAATGCGGAGCAATTAAGCCTGTGCACCACAGCCATTGACCCTGTTCCTAAACCCCACATGCTGCAACCACAGAAGCCTTCATGCCTAGAGCCTGCACTCCCCAGCAAAAGAAGCCACGGCTATGAAAAGCCCTCTCACTACAGCAGAGAGCAGCCCCCACTCACCGCAACTAGACAAAGCCTGAGAGCAGCAAGCAAGACTCGGCATAGCCAAAAATAAATTGATTAACTAATTTAAAGGGGAGAAAAAGCTGAACTTGTAGAAACAGATCAGAACGGTAAATAAATAAAAGCTTCAAATGTATTAGACTCTGGTTAAAAATAAGGAAGTACCCCCTATGCTCTTGTAGCTTGCTGCTTGTCATTCTCCACCACTAGCCATCCAAATTATTATTAGCTATTCTGAAGGAAGGTTTTTAGCTTCACTGCTCGGTGGTATTTATGTAAACAGCTGTTTACTTAGAAATGACTGGAAGACAAATGAAGGAAGATGATCTGGTTGTCAGACATGATAAATTCCTACAAGAAATGCCTTTTCCTGGCCATCACCTACACCCGTTTGAGGACTGCTATTGTACAAAACACACATGTAGAAAAATGCACATCTGCTTCGCAATCAGTCTTTCAAAAGACTGAGTCTGCTAAATGCACTAATATTCAGTACTGAGAGATGAAGCCTAAAAATACTATTGCAATACATTTTACATCTTGCAAAGTATTTTTGCATGTCATATCTCAATTGCTGTCATGGAAATCTTGGTGTATATTTAAAGGTAGGTAATATCATTAGCATTATCCTTACAGCTTTGTAGATTAAGACCAGGGATCTCAAAGGGGTTAATTAATTTTTGTTTCAATGGCATAATCCCCCTACACACACAGATGGCAAGTACGTTATAATCTGATCATGGCACTTTTTTTTGGCAGAAAAGAAGAAAAGGAAGATTCCCTACTCAAATGACTAGGAATGAAAAAAGTTCTTACTCTTTAGAGAATTTGAAAGTCTTCTAATTTAACTCCAATCTCTTTTTCCCATTTCACTTTCCACGACACACAGAATCTTAGGTTTGGAGCTTCAGAGGTCATCCATCTGTAGCAATGCTTTTCTACCTGCAACAAGTGTACAGATAACCTGGGGGTGTTTTTCTTTCTTTTTAAATAATTGTATTTATTTATTTCTGGGTCTTCGTTGCTGCATGGGCTTTTCTCTAGTGGTGGAGAGTGTAGGTTACTCTGTAGTTGCAGGGCACCAGCTTTTCATTGTGGTGGCTTCTCCCTATAAATACAATTATTTGAAAAAAGAAAAAAAGATGATGAAGAATAGGGAGCTTTTTATGTTATCATTTGCTTTTGAATGTGTGCTCAATCATTCAGTCGTGTCTGACTCTTTGTAACCCCATGGACTATAGCCCACCAGGTTCCTCTATCTACGGAGTTTTCTAGGTAAGAATACTATAGTGGGTTGCCATTTCCTTCCCCAGGGCATATTCCAGAACCAGGGATGGAATCTGAGTCTCTTGTGTCTCTTGCATTGGTAGAATTCTTTACCACTGTGCCACCTGCGAAGCCCCCATACTACACTTGATCTTAGCCAAAAGGTTAGAAGTGATTGAGTAAATAACATGTAAAAATATTCATTTGTGAATCAATAAGAGAATAATCTTATAAATTCTCTACAAAATAATCCCTTGATAGGAAGCATAAGAATAATTGCTATCTCTATTAAGCATATGTCTATTCCAGACACTGCACATGAATTACTGACAATCAGGGCTTCCCAGGTGGAGCTAGCAGTTAAGAACCTGCCTGCCAATGCAGGACACACAAGAGAGGCAGGTTCAATCCCTGGGTTGGGAAGAACCCCTGCGGAGGGAATGGCAACTCACTCCAGTATTCTTGCCTGGAAAATCCCATGAACAGAGGAGCCCAATGGGCAACAGTCCATAGGGTCTCAAAGGGTCAGACACAACTGAAGAGACTTAGCACACACACGCTTGCAAAATAGGCATTGTAATTCCTACCACAGAGGCAGAGAAAATAAGATGTGGAGCAGTTGAACACTATGCCAGGGTTACAACTTTCTTTTCATTTTTAAATTGAGGTAAAATTGGGATACAATATGGTTACAGTTTTGAATGCTGGATTCCAAAGAGTTTTAACTTTCAAGTCCTCACCTAGGACACAGCTTCTTACCATGAATCTCTAGCACTAGGAGAACCTGTGGCTTCCCTGGTGGCTCAGAGGTTAAAGCATCTGCCTCCAATGCGGGAGATGGGTTCGATCCCTGGGTCGGGAAGATCCCCTGGAGAAGGAAATGGCAATCCACTCCAGTATTCTTGCCTGGAGAATCCCATGGACAGAGCAGCCTAGTAGGTTACAGCCCATGGGGTCGCAAAGAGTCGGACACGACTGAGCGACTTCACCTTCACCAGGAGAACCTAGCCTTGCAGGAGGAGATAACTGTTCCAAAAGCTACATCCCAGAGCTTGTACTAGTTCCACCTGCCATTGTCTGAGACTTTATCCTTTGAACAAAACTGTCATCAGATCTTTCTTTTTTCCCCTTGTCAATTCACAAACAACTGGAATCAAAATCATTTCTTTCTAAACCACAGAACAGCTTCCTAAAGTGGAGTTCAAACTGAGATTTGAGGTTATACTACATTGATTTTCTTTTCTGCTAGTAACCATCCATCACACCTACTCACGAGCTCTTGGTTGCATTAATATTCATTATATTATTTAGAGGAAAAAGAGAAGAAACCATTTATGATGTCTTGCCTGATTACTAACAAAGATGGATGAGATGAAGGCCAATACATTAGCACTGGCAGACAAATGTTTAAATGCACTTGGCTGCTATACTAAGAGTCTCTGCTCTGTGGATGGCAAATGGTGCTATAGCATCTCTGTGATGCACTCTTGAGAGTGAGTCAGCAAAGGAAACCTGCACTCATTGAAATACAAATTTCAAATTCTGCCGGCATTAATTAATGCTGTCCTTGAAAATTCATTATTCAGAAAGTGGGAACTAAGGAAAAGACACTTCCACCTAGTTCTCCCATGATTAACCCTCAAAAACTGAAAGCAGAAGCTACAGAATTGGCAAATTTTGGTGAATTTTAGGTAGGAGATCTAGAAAACCCATTTCAAACCAAACAACTCACGTAGCCAAGTATTACTCTATGTAGGTAAGAAGTCAGGCATCACACTATGGTTATAAAGGGAAGGAATCCATTAAGATATCAAAATTAAGCAACAGCATTGGAAAAGACCTGACACTGTGAAGTAGAAACACTGAAATCAGACAGGCATGGTGTTACAGTGGAAAGAGGAGAGGCCATGGAGCCCAGCATTCTCCTTGGAAGCTGGTCGTGGCCTTGCTGCTTTATCAGCTGGATGCCAGTGGGCAAGTGAATTCTTTTTTGAGCCCTAGATACTTCATTTGTAGTGAGGTAGTAATATTGCTTTGGCATCAACTTCTTGTGAAAACGAGATAATACATTTGAAAATCCTACACAAATGTTATTTATCATTAAACAGGAAAAAGGCACCCATTTTCATGCAGGGCTCAGGAAAGTAAGAGTCATGTTCTCTGTACAAATGGTAGATAGGATTTTTGCTTTTCATCATGACTTCAGGTGAATGCGGCCAGAGAATATATTCATGCCGAATCAGCTGGGAGAGATATTTAGTCTTTTCTGAATTATGCATCAGAACTAGAAACACATTATATTAACATTCTAATTTTTGACTTGGTTATATCTTTTGGCTCAGCTCCACCAAGAGGCGAACCCAGTTTTTCAGGCAACAAAGACTATTCAAACTCCAAGATTATTAAAAATATATATATATTTTAAAATCCTGTGTTTACTTCTAGCACTGTGATTTCATTTTGTTTATGCTTAAGCATTTGAACTAACTGGAATTTATCCTATTAACAGAAGGAAGTACCTAGATTCTGCAAACTGGTGCTTGCCAAGGGCATTTGCCATCTACTCTGCAGGAGTAGCTGCAGAGTAGTAGTGCAGTAGTGCAGCTGCAGCTGTTGACCTTCGACATGTCCTGAAGAGAGTTGCAGGTGGAGAACAGGAGATACTTTGTACTCCAGGAAAATTGGCAATGAGCAGGTCTTCGATAATTAGATACTTTCAGGAACTGATTTTGTGAGCCCAATCCTCGCATCTTCTCATATTTAGAAAAGCACTAAATCTCTATATGGTTTCATCAGCTCCTCGTGACTAGCAGAAAATCTTTTGTAAAATAAGCGCTTGATTACATTGAACTCCTCCTTCACCAAAATCATGTATATTGACCATCCCCACCTACCTCTTTGGAGCACTTTCTCAGAGTCATCTGAGGTGTTGTCTCTAGGTTGCAGTCCTCATTTTGTCCCAAGTAAAACTGAACTACAGTTCTTAAGTTCTGCAAATTTTTGTCAACAGTTCTAATTATTGCAAATGCGTAACCAATTGTCATATGTGCCAATAATGAATAATCTATCCATGGACATTTGAATTTGCTGGGGTGCTGGGTCTGTGTTTCCTTAAAATTGAGAAGGATCTTGTGGGGCTCCTGGACACAAAAAGCACTTGCGTCCCCTGTTTCTTATTTGTAGGAAATAGACTTCATCCAGCCTCTTCCACCTTCCTTGAATTCCAAAAGGCAGATTCAAACAGTTGCCAATCAATGAAAGCAGAAACACAGGAAGAGCAGTCAAGAAACAATAGTACAGCCCTGGGGCTGGGTTCTGGTTTCTATTCAAGGAATATAATAAAAAATATCTTTGAGTTCTTCTGCAGGAACCAAGCCCCATCCAGGTTTAGTTCAGTTCAGAGTCATGCCCAGCTCTGCAACCCCAAGAACTCTAGCATGCCAGGCTTCTATGTCCATCACCAACTCCCGGAGCTTACTCAAACTCATGTCCATCGAGTCAGTGATGCCATCCAACTTTCTTGTCCTCTGTTGTCCCCTTCTCCTCCCACCTTCAACCTTTCCCAGCATTGGGGTCTTTTCAAATGAGTCAGCTCTTTGCTCAGATTCATGTCCATTGAGTCAGTGATGCCATCCAACCATCTCATCCTCTACTGCCCCTTCTCCTCCTGCCTTCAATCTTTCCAGCATCAGGGTCTTTCCCAATGAGATGGTTCTTTGTAACGGAGGCCAAATATTGGAGCTTCAGCTTCAGCAATAGTCCTTCCAATGAATATTCAGGGTTGATTTCCTTTAGGATTGACTAGTTTGCTCTCCTTGGAGTCCAAGGGACTCCCAACAGTCTTCTCCCACACCACAATTCAAAAGCATCAATTCTTTGGTGCTCAAACTTCTTTACAGTGCAACTCACATTCATATATGACTACTGGAAAAACCATAACTTTGACTATGTGGACCTTTGCCAGCAAAGTGATGTTTCTGTTTTTTATTAATAATATGCCTTCTAGGCTTGTCATAGCTTTTCTTCCAAAGATCAAGCATCTTTTAATTTCATAGTTGCAGTTACCATCCACAGTGATTTTGAACCCCAAGAAAATAAAATCTGCCACTGCTTCTACTTTTTCCCTTCTATTTGCCATGAAGTCATGGGACCAGATGCCATGATCTTAACTGTTTTAATGTTGAGTTTCGAGCCAGCTTTTTCACTCTCCTCTTTCACATTCACTGGGAGACTGTTCAGTTCCTCTTTACTTTCTGCCATTAGAGTGGTAAAATCTGCATATCTGAGGTTGTTGATATTTCTCCCAGAAATCTTGATCCTAACTTGTGATTCGTCCAACCTGGCATTTCATATGGTGTACTCTGAATATAAGTTAAATAAACATGGTGACAATATACAGCCTTGATGTACATTTTTCCCCAATTTTAAACCAGTCTGTTGTTTCATGTCCAATTCTAAGTGTTTCTTGATTGAATACAGGTTTGTTAGGAAACAGTTAAGATGGTCTGGTACTCCCATCTCCTTAAGAATTTCCCAGTTTGTTGTGGTCCACACAGTCAAAGGCTTTAGCATAGTCAACAAAGCAGAAGTAGATGTTTCTCTGGAATTCCCTTGCTTTCTCCAAGATCCAATGAATGTTGGCAATCTGACCTCTGGTTCCTCTGCCTTTTCTAAATCCAGCTTGAACATCTGGAAGTTCTCAGTCCACATACTGCTGAAGCCTAGCTTGAAGGATTTTGAGCATACCTTGCTAGCATGTGAAATGAATACAAATGTACAGTAGTTTGAACATTCTTTGGCATCGCCCTTCTTTAGAATTGGAATGAAAACTGACCTTTTCCAGTCCTGTGGCCACTGCTGAGTTTTCCAAATTTTCTGACTTATTGAATGCAACATTTTATAGCATCACCTTTTAGGACTTGAAACACATCTTAGGTGGTTAATTAACACTCAGTGATAAAATAGAGACCCCTGTGTCAACTTAAGAGGGAGATAATAGAATGACTGGATTGTGCTGTTTGTAGACCTTTGTGTGTGTGTGTGTGTGTGTGTGTGTGTGTCTATTGCAATGCTTAGTCACCCTCTCCCCACCAGCAGAAAACCAAAAGGGCCAGATAAAAAGTCTAGCTGCTTGTGTCATGGCTAACAAGAGATCCCCAGATTTATTTGACTGCCTAGACCAGAGGTTAGCAAACTCTTCCATGGGCCATCTGGCCTGGGGCCCATTTTGTAAATAAAATATTATTGAACATCTGTCACACTCATTTGTTCACTATTATCTCTGGCTATTTTTATGCTTCAATGGCTGAGTTGAGTAATTGTGACATATGCAAAGCCTAAAATATTTTATTTAGTATATGACCTTTTACAGGGGAAGTTTGCTTACCACCTACTCTAGGTTTACAATAATAATTTTATCATCAGAATATCTTGGGGGATATATAAAAATAGAAATATTTATCCTTTATGTCATTTTGGTCTAATACAAGATTTCCAATTATTCTGGACTCACTGATTTTGTATTAACATTCACGGACTGGAAGAGTTTAATATAGCACACATAGAGTTCTTCATGGGTCAGATGGTGTTCTTAGTCCCAGCCCATCGTCACAGCATTTTCTCCATTCTCCTTCATCCTTTGCTTACCTCTACAAGTGTGGGAGATACATGCTTTGTTTTGTTTATATATATATATATATATACACACACACACACACACACACACACACACATATATATCTGTGTTTTGTTTTCTTCTATGAACGAAAGAACCAATTCACACCTATTTTCTAGCAAACTCTCTTCTCAAGCAGCTGGGCCCAAGTCATCTGAGACTATGTCTAGATCAGGGTTTCCCAATTGCTATGAAATTGACATCAGGGCAAATAACTATTGGCTGAGGATGCTGAGGTTCTGGGATGTTTAGCAACAACCCTGACTTGTGCCCACTAGACATCAGTTTCCAGCGATGATAACAAGAATGTCTCCAGATGTTGCAGGGAGGAAGTCAATTCTGACTCTATGTTGAAAACTGTTTCTCTGACTTGCTTTTTGTTTCTCTTGTTATTATAATCATACTCAGTCGCTTGCCTGGAGGACCCTGCCCTTCTGTCTGACTGTAAAGTAACTTTGTTCAGCTCAGGGAGAGAGAGTTTGTCCCTGCACACCTGTGAATAGAAGAGATTAACACACCCCTTGCAAAGGTTGGCTATTCCCTTGAAGATGTTTTGCAAGATCGAAGGCGCTTTCACTTTACTTCCCCACTGCCTTTCCCTCTCTATTCTTCCTTTTGACTTTAGTTTCTCATTGCTTCTTTCTCTCTGATCTATAAAAGAACTCGGCATCCACACCCTGACAAGAGGGTTATTTTGAGGCACTAGCCTGCCATCTTCTCAGTCAGCTGCTTCCCGAATAAAGTCTCTTGCCTCAACACCTCGTCTCTCGGATTCATTGGCCTGTCATGTGGCAAGCAGATTGAGCTTGGACTCGGTAACACTGACATCGTCAAATGTCCCCTAATGGCTGAAAAACCACTGGTATAGAGTCTACCCTAGAAACAGTGTGGTCTGCAGACCAGCAGCATAAGCCTCAGCGGCGAGTTTCTACAAGATGCCGAATCCCAGGCCCCTTGTCACAACTGCTGAGCCAGGATCTGCAGTTTATCAAGATCCCCCAGGTGATTCATAAGCATATTAGAGTTTGAGAAGTGATGCCAAAATCTTGGCTTTCTGTGCACTGATGCCAAACAGAAATATGGAGACAGAGTTATGGAGGAGAAGGAAAGTGTGGTTTATTACTTTGCCAGGCAAAGGGGGAACACAGTAGGTTAGCACCTCAGGAACTGTGCCCACTCCCTTGTGAATAGGGAGAGGTTACATAGTCAGACAGGGGTACGTGATGGGGATCAAGGCAGTAACAGTCTTGCATTCTTATTTCTTCTATAAAGTTTCATAAGAGTGGGGTTGCTGACAAGATTAGGGTGTATGCAGGGTCTCCAGTGGGCTTCCCTGGTAGCTCAGTCAGTAAAGAAACTCTCTGCAGTGCAAGAGACCTGGGTTTGATACCTGAGTCAGAAAGACCCCTGGAGAAGGAAATGGCAAACCACTCCAGTATCCTTGCCTGGAAAATCCCATGGACAGAGGAGCCTGGTGGGCTGCAGTCCGTGGGATCTCAAAGAGTTGGGCATGACTGAGCAATTAACACTTTCACTTTCAGGGTCTCAGGTGGTCCATCTCCTAACCTTGTTGAATCTCTCTGGTCCCTTTAAGCTGGCCTCAGGTGGTTTCGTGGTTGTTCCTCCCTTGATTAGCAACTGCTCGAATTTGCTTTTTGGAACTCAGGTAAGGTCATGGAGGTTGGACTCTTACCTTTGGGGAACAAAGAAGCCTCTGTGCCCAGGAGCCCCCAGGCCCTGCTCGGCATCAAAAGCACTGATCTAGACATTTTGGGAGGTGGTAAGGCCTTTGCTACTTTCTCCTTCCACTCCTTGGTAAAGTATGGTAACTGTGTTTCATTTATATCAACTTTGTCTCAACTTTTTGAGCAGGCACATTGGCCCTGGACTGTATTAAGAGATAGTGGGCTGTCCTGGGAAGAGCCAGGTTTTTGTCATCAGACAGACCTGAGTTCAAAAGAAAGCTCTGTCCCTCTGGGTCTGGGGGGCTTATTTAATCTGTTTCATTGTCCTTATCTGACAAATTTCTGAATTATGTTACAGAACACGAAGACTTTCTGAGCAGGTTGTCATCAAAAGATCAGCAGACTTTTTCAAAAATGTCAAATCACATATAAGTTTCTCACAAGTGATGAAACACTGATACAGCAAATTTCCAATTAACAGGACTATACAAGGAATTACTTCCTTTACACTTTGTACTCCGTAACTAGTGTTCAGAATCCCAGTGGTCTCCATCGACGTTGAAGTCAGAGCTCGTAAATACCACCAGGTGGCGCCAATACCACTTTATTAGATTGAGAAAAGGCCAAATATTAATAGTTTGTCTCTAATAAACATAAATCCTTCCATTTTTTGTTTAAGAATTTAAAAAATTTCTTTCTTTATTTACTGTTCTTACTCCTTGGAAGAAAAGTTATGACCAACCTAGATAGCATGTTGAAAAGCAGAGACGTTACTTTGCCAACTAAGGTCCGTCTAGTCAAAGCTATGGTTTTTCCTGTGGTCATGTATGGGTGTGAGAGTTGGACTGTGAAGAAAGCTGAGCACCAAAGAATCGATGCTTTTGAACTGTGGTGTTGGAGAAGACTCTTGAGAGTCCCTTGGACTGCAAGGAGATCCAACCAGTCCATTCTGAAGGAGATCAGCCCTGGGATTTCTTTGGAAGGAATGATGCTAAAGCTGAAACTCCAGTACTTTGGCCACCTCATGCGAAGAGTTGACTCATTGGAAAAAACTCTGATGCTGGGAGGGATTGGGGGCAGGAAGAGAAGGGGACGACAGAGGATGAGATGGCTGGTTGGCATCACTGACTCGACGGACGTGAGTTTGAGTGAACTCCAGGAGTTGGTGATGGACAGGGAGGCCTGGCGTGCTGTGATTTATGGGGTCGCAAAGAGTTGGACATGACTGAGCTTCTGAACTGAACTGAACTTACTGTTCTGGGTCTTTCTTTCTGTGGGCTTTTCTCTAGTTGCAGTGAGCAGGGGCTACTTTCTAGTTGTGGTGGCCGTGGCTTCTCCTTAGGGTGGTTTCTCTTGTTGCAGAGAGGGGGCTCAGTAGTTGTGGCTCACAGGCTTAGCTGCATGTGGGATAGTCCTGTACCAGGGTATAACCTGTGTCCCCTGCATTGGAAGGCGGATTCTTAACCACTGGACTCCTGGAAAGTCCTGTCCAAATTTTAAAGTTCCTAATAGGTGTATCTGAAAGTTCTGCAAAGTCTAGCTCTAGCTACAGAGGAGATCAGATATTATTCGAGGGAAAAGTAGGTAGAATGTTAAATGCATCTCCTTGACATGCATGCTGACAAGTCCACAGAAAAGAACTACAGAGACCTCGAAAACAGCAAAACATCATAAGGAAAGCACAGTCCTGGTATTGCCACAGCAATTGGAGCCATCATAAAGGAACAAGTGGCCTGGTGAATTCTGGGAGAAGGGTTGAGGAGTGAGGACCACAGACTACCATGTGACAAAGGAAGACAGGAGAGGGATAAAAGAGAACCTCTAGAAGCAGAAATAAAACAAGGTGACTTCCCTGGTTGCTCAGTGGTAAAGAATCCACTTGCAATGCAGGAGATGTGGGTTTGATCCCTGGATCAGGAAGATTCCCTGGAAAAGGGAATGGAAATCCACTCCAGTATTCTTATCTGAAGAATCCCATGGACAGTGAGCCTGGTGGGCTACAATCCATAGGGTCGCAAAGAATCGGACACAACTGAAGCAACTTAGCACACCTATGCCAGATGTTGATGCTATTTTACCTTTATTTGGTGTCTTTTACCAAAGGATAAGCACTCTGTGGGTAATGTTCAGCCCTAAGCACCTAATTCAGAAAGTTCATCTACTACCATGCCTTTCATACAATGTGATGATATTAGAATGGCTTTTCAGGGACCAAAGTTGGATTAACACTTGAAAATCAACAGTACAGACTTCTGGGTCAACAAGAATTGAATGGGAGCAGGAAGTGGAGGGGGTCAGTGGGTAAGAACCTTTCCGGAATTGAGACAGCTTCCATGATTCCTTGGAAGGGGTACTCTGGACTGAGGACAAAAGATTTTCAGTCACTGAAAATGACCAGCCTCAGTCATAAAACAAGGTGAATAATTGCTTGTGAATTTAAGATCATGGTTCCCTCTAAAGTATCATTAACAAAGGGATTAATGAATAAATAAACCATATTAAAACAGTGAACACATTTTCAACTTCTTTGCATTTACTTTTTCAAAGATTCATTTGAAGATAGCAAGGAGGTTGTTTAAATACAAAAGCATAGATAAAGACAAGAGAAAGCAATGAATACGTCGTAACAGACCAGAAACTTGATGTCCAAAGCACCTTTGGACAAATGACTGCTGCTGCTGCTGCCGCTAAGTCACTTCAGTCATGTCCGACTCTGTGCGACCCCAGAGACGGCAGCCCACCAGGCTCCCCCATCTCTGGGATTCTCCAGGCAAGAACACTGGAGTGGGTTGCCATTTCCTTCTCCAATGCATGAAAGTGAAAAGGGAAAGTGAATTTGCTCAGTCGTGTCCGACTCTGTTCGACCCCATGGACTGCAGCCCACCAGACTGCTGCTTCCATGGGATTTTCCAGGCAAGAGTACTGGAGTGGGGTGTCATTGCCTTCTCCGGGACAAACAGCTAACAAAGACCAAATACCTTAAGTCATGAAAATCAGATCAAATAAAGGGAAAAACTAATGAATCTACACCTTTTGGTAATCGTACATAGACTCAGATTTTGGAAGACCTCTTCATAAAGGTGATTTTCAGGTTGAAACCTGAAGAAATTAACTAAGTGAGGGTGGGGTGGAGAAAGGGTGTTTCTATGCGTGTAGGAGGGTGGGAGTGGGTGGGGGCAGAAAAGAGAGCAGAGTGCCGCTCCCTTTATTCTTAAATATAATTACCTTAGTATTGGATTTCTTGAAAACTCCAGAGGTTGAAAACTCCAAATCCCTTCTAAGACAGGTCAAGTTTAGGGCATAGTACTTTTTTGCTTGATTGTGAAGAGAGATTTTCTGAGTTTAGCCTGATGGTTCAGATGGTAAAGAGTCTGCCTGCAATGCGGGAGACCAGGCTTCGATACCTGGGTCAGGAAGATCCCTTGGAGAAAGAAATGTCAACTCACTCCATTATTCTTGCCTGGAAAATTCCATGGACAGAGGAGCCTGGCAGGCTACAGTCCATGGGGTCACAGAGTAGACATGACTAAGCAACTTCACTTTCTTTCTAAAGGTCAATTTAGAGACTTTATTCTCCTCTAGAGGGTTGGGGAGGAAGGGATGACTGACTTCCAATTACCCAATAGCTATTAGCCTTTAGCTGCAGAGTCACTTAGAATGTGAAATAGAAAGTCACCTGGGAATTCCTGGCGATCTAGTGGCTAAGATGCAGGCTTTCACTGCAGAGGGTCTGGGTTCAGTCCCTGGTCAGGAAACTAAGATCCCTACAGCTACACAGTGTGGTTAAATAAATAAATAAATAAAATTTGGACTTGAGTCCAAGCTCCCGATGCAGGGGCCTAGGTTATATCCCTTGTCAGGGAACTAACTAGATTCTACATGTGGCAACTAAGACCCAGAGCAGTCAAATAAATAAGTAATTATTTTTTAGAGAAAAAGAAAGTTGTCTGTTTCCAGATGCAGTTCTCTTGGTTCCTTTTAAGTCCTGATTCAAGACTGGCCTGTTAGTCCTTAAAAAGTTTTGAGGTTAAAATCTCACGACTTTAGCCTCCACCTCCAAAAAACCTTGAGCGGGGTCATTTATTTCAGTTGGGAAAGATGAGCAACAGAAGGGACTAAATGATCTAGAATAAAATTTTGGAGTGTTCCATGTATTAGGACCATATTAAATTGTTTTTGTCATCTTACTTAACTCAGAGACAAACTGATTTAGTTTGACTTAGTTTCAGACAATTTGGCATCTTTTTTTTTTTTTTTTTTTTTAATAACCAGCAGGTGTTTGACACAGAGCTAAAAATTGCCCAGGTAACTGACTCAAACCATCCTTACACCACACTAGGTATTCTTGTTCAGTCGCTCAGTCGTGTCCGACTCTTTGCGACCCCACGGACTGCATGCAACATGCCAGGCTTCCCTATCCATCAACAACTCCCGAAGCTTGCTCAAACTCATGTCCATTGAGTTGGTGATGCCATCCAACCATCTCATCCTCTGTCATCCTCTTCTCTTGCCTTCAGTCTTTCCCAGCATCAATGTCTTTCTAGTGAGTCAGTTCTTTGCATCAGGTGGCCAAAGTATTGGAGTTTCAGCTTCCGCATCTGTCCTTCCAGTGAATATTCAGGATTGTTTTCCTTTAGGATTGACTTGTGAATTGATTACAAATACTAGAGAGCCTTGGACTTGATAGGCCATCCATTCAGAGGGCTGTGAGCCAGCCTGGACTTGAACTCCACTTGGATTAATGGACTCGGTGGTAGAAGGCAGGAAAAGGTACTTGTCTCCACAGAAGGCAGGTAGCCAGTCCTGAGAAATGGATGCTGTCAGTAAAACCTCCAGGAGTTGGGCAGAAACTGCCTTGAACTTGACTAGGTGTTGCTTTCAGCCTGCCTGTCTCTCAGAGGAGTAGAGGAAGGGCTATGGACCAGTGCCTGTGTGGGTGGATACTATCAGGAAGCTCAGGAAGAGAGGGGTGTGAACCCCAGAGTGACGATCATGAGTGGTAACTTACTCCACTTCCTAAATAATTTTTTTTTGTAGTTTGAGGACAATCCTAATTTTTTGTTTCCTTTTCCACTTCTGGTGTGAAATAAAATTCATATTTTGTGGCAAGATGAGAAGCATTTAGAAAAAAGTTTAAAAAAAAGTATCTGCCCTTTGACCGCCTCTCTGTCGTCTTATTGAAAAGTAAGTTATCTAAGAAACACTTGAAGCAAAGCAAAGTGAAATGAAATCTGAAATCAGCTATTAATGTGAAATGTAGTTATGGGCAGGGCTTTCCTATCCCAAGGTGGTGGTTTCTGCCTCTGTAGTAGAAGGAATCTTTCCCAGGGATGTCACACCTCCTACAATGGCCTCTGCACAGCCACTGCTGCTGCTGCTGCTGCTAAGTCGCTTCAGTCGTGACCGACTCTGTGCGACCCCATAGACGGCAGCCCACCAGGCTCCCCCGTCCTTGGGATTCTCCAGGCAAGAGCACTGGAGTGGGTTGCCATTTCCTTCTCCAATGCATGAAAGTGAAAAGTGAAAGTGAAGTCACTCAGTCGTGTCCAACTCTTAGCAACCCATGGACTGCAGCCCACCAGGCTCCTCTGTCCATGGGATTTTCCAGGCAAGAGTACTGGAGTGGGATGCCATTGCCTTCTCCAAGCCACTGCTGAAGTCTGGAAAATATTTTCTATTAATGTTTAAGAAAGGGAGCAAACCTTGATTTCAGTTCTAAGTTGCTTCAGTCATGTCTGACTCTTTGCAATGCTATGGACTGTAGTCCACCAGGCTCCTCTGTCCATGGGATTCTCCAGGCAAGAATACTGGAGTGGGTTGCCATGCCCTCCTCCAGGGAATCTTCCTGGGCCAGGGATCAAACTCACATGTCTTATGTCTCCTGCATTGGCAAGCCGGCTCTTTCCCATTAGCACCACCCAGAAAGCCCTCAATACTGACTACAACACAGCCAGTGTGCTAAGTACGTTAAGAAAAATAATTTAGAAAATGTAGTAATAAATATATGTACCAGGTGTGCACTAAGAAAGGACTCTGATGGGTGCAGTCATCCCTGACCTGGGGAAAGAGAAGCACTTGGCCTGTTTGATTTTTTTTCCAATTTTGTTAAGAAATAATTGACATATAATGTTGTATTAGTTTAAAGTGTACAACCTAATTATTTAATAAAAGTATATGTTGTGCAATGATCATCACAATAAGTTTAATTAACGTCTGTCATATCACATAATCACAATTTTTGCTTGTGATGAGAATTTTTAAGATATAATCTAAGAACCTTTCAAATATACAACACGCTATTGTGAACTGCAGTCACCATGCTGTATATTACATCCCTGACCTTGTTTATCTTACAACTGAAAGTTTGTGCATTTTGACCACTTCACCCATTTCACCCACCTCCCACTTCCCACCTCTGGCAACCAACAAGGTTAATGTAGTTATAAGTTGTTTTTGGCTTGACTGTTTTGAACTCATATGCAAATAATAATTTAAAATAATAGCAAAGATTCACTGGCATCTATAAGCCAAGCTTTGTGCTACATTATTTCTGTGAAAGGTTTTATTTAAACCTCATAATAATCTATGAAGTAGGAGCAATTATGATTCCCATTTTATTAATAGTGACGAGGAAACTGAGAGGTGGAAGATTAAGAAAGGTTACAGGCAAGTAAGAAGAAAACTGGGAATTGAACACTATTTGGTCAGACTCCAGAACCCAGTCTTCATCACAAATATCTCCCAGATGTTTTTTCCCCCCTGTGAGAGTCTTAAATTCCAATCACATTGAACAACTTCACTTTCCCTAAACAGACACACCTCTTCTGCCCACAGACTTGTTACTGCTGACGCTTCTGGCTAAAGTGCCCTCCTTTGGGGGCGAGTTTCCCTGGTCGTGGTCCTGGACTCCATACATCATAGTCATCCCATGTGGCTCACTCAGACCTGCTCAGTTCCCCTCTCTGTAGGAGGTTGGGGGCATTTGGGAACCTGCATGTCCAAATTGAAGGTGTCTTGCTCTTGAATTCACAAACATTAAAAATCCTAATATTAAGTTAAAAATTTTTAATTATTAACTTTTTTTGTTTATATATATGCTTCTCCGATTAGACATTTCACTGCAGCAAGAACATTGTTTTGTGTACCTGGAGTTTAATACAATCTAGCATTAAAGAAATGGATGCCCTCATTCATATATATAGTAAGTAAGTAAGTAAAGTCACTCAGTTGTGTCCTTTTCTTTGTGACCCCATGGACTTTAGCCCACCAGGCTCCTCAGTCCATGAGATTCTCCAAGCAAGAATACTGGAGTGGGTTGCCATTTCCTTCTCCAATTCATATATATACATACATATATATATAGACATATATATGTGTGTATATATATATATATATATATCTGGAGGAGGGCATGGCACCCCACTCCAGATTTCTTGCCTGGAGAATCCCATGGACAGAGGAGCCTGGTGGGCTAAAGTCCATGGGGTCACAAAGAAAAGGACACGACTGAAGAGACTTAGCACACACACACACACATATATTTGGCTGTGCCAGGTCTTAGTTGTGGCACACTCTATCTGTAGTTTCGACATGTGAATTCTTAATTTGGCATGTGGGACCTCGTTCCCTGACCTAGGGATTGAACCTGGACCCCCTGCACTGGGAGTCGAAGTCTTAGTGATTCTACCACCAGGGAAGTCTCGGCACCCTCATCCTTAAAACATTTGCCTGATGCCCCGTTACATACTGCATAAATTCTGACTTCCATGGTATGTTGCAGAAGGTCTTCAATGATTGAACTACCTGCCTAGCTTTGTTTCCTGGGACTCTTTACACCAGAAGCTGGGGCTTCCCAGGTGAAGCTAGTGATAAAGAACCCACCTTCCAATGCAAGAGACATAAGAGACGCAGGTTTGATCCCTGGGTCAGGAAGATCCCCTGGAGGAGGAAATGGCAACCCACTCCAGTATTCTTAGCTGGCAAATCCCATGAACAGAGGAGCCTGGCAGGCTACAGTCCATTGGATCACAAAGAGTTGGACACAACTGAGCACACATGCTTCATTTATTTGGATTTGGGACTGGATGGGTCTTTGGAAATGTTTCCAAATCCTAATTCCACTACTAGCATTTTTTAGAGACGTAAATTAATTTAGCTGCAAGTCACAGAAATAGATTCTGTGCAGTGAAATCTGTGTAACTAGCCTGTTTTGGGGGCGCAGCTGATAGCTGCCACACCATGCCAAACATTGTAGATTTCAAAGCAGCTTTGCCTAGAGCAGAGGTCAACAAAAATTTTCTCCAAAGTGTCAGATGTGCATATTTCAGGCTTATGGTCTCTGTCACTGTTCTACCATTATAACGCAGTATGTATCTGAATGGGCATGTCTGTGTTCCAATAAAACTTTATTTATAAACACCAAAATTTGAATTTAAACACAATTTTTCACTTATCTTGAAATATCATCTCTCGTTTTTTAGTTTTTTCCTCCAATCACTTGGGAAAAATGCAAAAATCATTATTAGCTTGTGAGCAGTAGAAAAACTGGTGGACGCCTGAATTTGGCCGTGGGCCACAGTTTGCTGAACCTGTCTGATTCGTGACTCTGCTTTAGCACTTATCAACTCTCTTGAAAGGCTTATTAAACGAGATTGCCAGGCCTGAGCCTGACAGTTTCCAATTCAGAAAATGGAGGGATGGGCCTAAATATTTCTAAGAGGCTTCCAGGGGATCTGTTGCTACAGGTCTGGTCAACACAGACTTTGGGAAACACTGGACTTTTTATTCAAGAACTGAGGGTTTCAGCCCTGCTGACGGTCACTGTTGTGTGACTTACAGCTGTCATCCATATCTCAGATCAACATGACTGTGGTCCAGAATGTCAGGGCAGACCTCCACCAGAGGTGGCTTGGGGCAAGAGGGAGGCAAGGCAAAGAGAACTCACATGTAGGCTAAGCTGCAAGAGGAGGACAGAGTAAGACAGATTCTGGGAGCTAGAGCTCCTAGCCTTAGAAGAGGTCCCTGAAACCTGGAAGGGGGCTTGAGTTCTGGTGCTGAGGTCCAGGGACCCTAGCCCCAATAGACTGGAGAGTCAGGGAGTAGACCCTGGAAGAGTAAGAAGCCTGGAGATGTATGGGACCAGGGCCTGAACTTCCTTTGATTTTTGCAGAAACTTTCTTCACCAGATTATGTGAAAAGAGAACCAAGTGGGTTTGTGGGGAGGGGGGAGTTATTTGTTTTCAAAGTGTGTTTGATGTATGTTTTACTTTGTGGTTGTTTTCTATCACCAAAGTGCTTTCATCATGGTTTGGAATCCAGGGACCTGTGTATCTGAATTTTGGAGCATCACACAATCCTGTGACATGCTCAGTCCCTTGGTGATCTAGACTCCCAATTCTACTGCAAAAGAGGAAAAACTTTTTCCCTGTTATCTTAGATTCAATCCTTGGGAGCCTGCAAATTAAACTAACAAAAGATGAACTAACAAGAAAAAACTATAGTTTTTATTGATATTTACTTGCAGGATGAATTCACAGAAAAGAAGTGAAACTCAAAGAAATGGTTAGAATCAGTAGTTTATATATCATTTTAACAAAGGAGAAGGGTTTGAGGAATGATAAATTATGAAGTAGCTAGGAAATACAGTTGACCGTGAACAACATTGATTTCAACTACTCAGTTTTATCAACATGCAGATTTTTTCCAGTAGTATATACTGCACTACTACTGGAGAAGGGCATGGCAACCCACTCCAGTATTCTTGCCTGGAGAATCCCATGGACAGAGAAGCCTGGCGGGCTATAGTCCATGGGGTCGAAAAGAGTCGGACATGACTGAGCCCCTGAGCACACATGTACACTACTGCGTGATCTGAGGTTGGTTGAATCTGTGGTTGGTTGAATTCAGGGATGTGGAGCTGAGGATATAGAGGGTTTTATTAAGTTGGGTTTTATTAAGTTGGATTCTCAATTTTGCAGAGGGTTGGCACCCCTAACCCCCGAATTTGTTCAAGGGTCAGTTGTATATGAGGGCACTAATGAAATAGAAGGATTATTTTAGTCAAGACTGTTTATGAAAACTCCTGTTTCCATCTATGGTGATAAGAATTGCTCTATTGTTGCTGGTACAGAGGGGCTCCTCCACAAGGGGAAATTCATGCCTTGCTTTTAGGCAGATAAGGGAGAACAGAGACTGCCTGAATCTATTAATTCTCAACTGCCTTCAGCTCAAAATAATTATCATACCAATAATCCTTATGACACATTTTGAGGTGGCATATCCTGATCCCTTCAGTATCATCACCACTGGTTTGGGAGCCAGCCTGCTAAGATATGAATAGTGTTTCCCCCATTTACTCTGGGACTTTGGGAAAGTTACTTAAAGTTATCTAAGCCTCAAAACCTTCATCTGTAAAAATGGAAATAAAAATAGTACCTACCTTGTAGACATAATGACAATTTAATGAGTTAATGTGTGTAATGAGCTTAAAATAATGCTTGAGGAAGATTAAGCACTAAATAAGCATAAACTACTATCATTAGGCAGTTGGCCTGCTGAGCTTCAGTGCATAAGAATCCTCACTTGGCTGTCATAAATAGAGGTTACCTTTAGATTGTTAGGTTTTAAAAACTCTATCTTTGTCCCTCCAAATGGTATGGCAGTGAGACTCAGTGAAAGAACTTCAGATTTTGACAATAGCTTGAAAGATCTTTAGAAGTTTCTTCCTAAGACTGGCTTCCTTCATGCTTCCTGCTGCTCTGATGTTAAAACTCAAGTCCATAACTTTGGCTACAAGGTCTGAAATGGCCTATGAGCGGTAGCAGAATATGTTACCTCCACATACACTTTAGCACATGGATTATTTTGAGCTATAGGCACTTGAAAAACAGCAAATGCAGGGAGAGGCTTTCTCTGAACTCCCCTTTCCTACCTAAAGACAAAGTCTCTGAAAGGAGCTCAACTCTCCAAAATCTCCTCCCTGGGAGTTTCATCAAAAAGGGAAGATTGACTCTTATCACAAGTGAAAGTAAAGTGAACATATTAGTTGCTCAGTTGTGTCCAACTCTTTGCAACCCCATGGACTGTAGCCTTCCAGGCTACTTGTCCATGGAATTCTCCAGGCAAGAATACTGGAGTGGGTTGCCATTTCCTTCTCCAGGGGATCTTCCCCATGCAGGGATCAAACCCAGGTCTCTCACGTTACAGGCAGATTCTTTACAATTTGAGCTACCAGAGAACCCTAAAATGGGCTTGTTTCCTCCCCATCAGGGAATTGAACTCTGATATCCAACAATATAGTTAGGGATATACTCACCACTATACTAAAGAGGTTGGTGACCTTATCACAAGACAGGAGACTAGACATCAATGCCACCGCCAGACAAACTCTATCACAAACTATCAATCCTCCCATCTATTCTTCTAAGAGACTAATCTTTCTAAAATCTGTTTCAGTTCAGTTCAGTTGCTCAGTCATGTCCAACTCTTTGCAACCCCATGGACAGCAGCACGCCAGGCTTCCCTGTTCATCACCAACTCCCAGGGCTTGTTCAAACTCCTGTCCATTGAGTCGGTGATGCCAGCCAACCATCTCATCGTCTGTCATCCCCTTCTCCTCCTTCCTTCAATCTTTCCCAGCATCAAGGTCTTCTCAAATCCATTTGCTTTCCCCTAAGAACTCCGGGAGTTGGTGATGACAGGGAGGCCTGGCATGCTGTGATTCATGGGGTCGCAAAGAGTCGGACACGACGGAAGTGACTTAGCAGCAGCAGCGAGAGGTCTAGAGCCCTCTCCCCTGCCTGTTAAGATGTCGTGCTCAGCTGTATCTGACTCTTTGCAGCACCATGGATGGGAGCCTACCAGACTCCGCTGTCTATGGGATTTTCCAGGCAAGAACACTGGAGTGCCATTTCCTCCTCCAAGGGATCTTTCTGATCCAGGAATCAGACCTGTGTCTCTTGCACTGGCACACGGATTCTTTACCAGTGCGCCACCTGGGAAGCCATCTCCCATGTTTACACATTAATAATTGTTTTTTTTTTTTTTTCACTTTTTTGTTTGCTTCTCTTTTATTACATCAGTCAAGAACTTAGAGGGTACATGGAAATTCATTTTTCCTCCCTCACACCAGCCTCCATAAAATTCTCCAGGCTGACGTTATATCACTTTCTTCTTTGCTCATTTCACATGGCTCATTCTTTTTCTTTTCTTCTGTCCCAGGCTCTCAGAGCTCTCTGTACCCTCCTCCCATAATCCCTGTCACCACTGAAGGCCAGTTCCCTTTTGCAGATTGCTTGTTTCATGTCTGTCTCCTCCACCAGCCTATAAATGTAATGAATCCATGTGCTTGAAATTCATCAACTCTGAATCAACATCTGGCACAGTTCCTAGCATCCTAGAGTCACTTGGAAAATATGTGTGAATAGGTGAAAGAATATTAATGACCAGGGAAGTCATCAGAGAATATCCTCATGATATAGGACTTGGAGCTGTTCGGTCGGCACTTCAGTAAGAATGCCCTGGCAAACTACACTCAGTAACAGTTGCTGTCGTTCATTGAATGCCCATTGACACAACAGGCACTGATTGACCGCCTACTGTGGTCAAAGCCCTAGACTTGGCACTGGGCCATAGCAGTGGACACGCAGCTAGAAAGCCCGGCCCTGAGAAAAGCGCTGGACAGAGCTGCTCTAGTTATTTTGTTGTATGTTGTGTTTGATAGAATTCAAAGGTGCAGATAAACTGCAAGAATAGCACAAGGAGCTCCCCCATACCCTTTACCAAGATTCAACAATGTGTTTCATTTAGCCCTATTTTGAGACAAAAACTTCTTTCAATGTTAAGCTTTACTGAATAAAGCTAGAGACCTTTTGGTATAGAAGAATATAGGGGTTCAAATGAGTTTGTAAACTCGTGTTTAGTACAAAGGCCAGTTGCTATGGAATATTTTATACCTTTTCCCCCTAATCATGAGGCACTGAACTGACCATATTGCCCATAGAAGGGGTGACAGTACTCTCAGCGAGGTGTTCAAGGAATGAACTGGTGATAGTTAAGTGTGTTTTAACAATCTCTGGTGGAAAGACATCATGCAAAAGCAAAATCCACTTATTCCTCTCTTACAGCTAACAGCTGTGACCAATTTTATTTTTGTTACCAGGATTAGTGTGCATTTTCTCTTGCCCAGTTTCCATTTCCCTCATGGTGGGATCTTGCCCTCATCCTCCTCCCCACCCTCCAGTTCCCAATAGCAGTCACATGTGCTCAAATCCAGCTGCCTTTATGATGCCATCATTGTGAGCTCCAGTTGCCATGGCAGCATGAAGGATTTGGAAGTTGTGTTTTCTTTTATTGGGTTTTTTTTTCTCTTTTTGCATTCTTCATTTCAGCATCCTCAGCAGTTACGCATTCTGATCTGATTGACAATTTTAGATGCTCTTTGGTTAATCTTTGTGTTGCATGAAACTCTTTTAACATTTATAGCTGCTCTTCACCTAACCCTCTAATCCAGGCTAACCATGCTACAGAACTCAGGGTCTTCTATTCTCATGGTAGTCAGTGAAGTGGGATCCCCTTCTGCCCAACTGTGAACCCCAGTTTCCTCCACACTGCTCTTACCGAGACCCATGTTTTCCATTAAGTGTGTTCCCCTTCACTGTAATGGGCAATAACCCAGCTCATTTAATGATAGCTCTGCTTCTGGTGACCTTTGGCTGGAGATCACTCCCCACACTCCACATACATTGCTCCCCTATCAAACCCCACCCTCACTCCCAACTGACTGAGGCATTTTCAGACAATTTGGATTCATCCATTTAGGTTTCTTTTAAATCTTTTAAAAAAAAAAAGAAAAGAAAAATTTTTTTCATTGAGGTTTAGTTGTTTTGCAACATTATATTAGTTTCATATGTACAATCTATTGAAATTATGAAGTCTCTTAGGCTTTATGATGTGTGTTGGACAGATACTGTTTGGGTATTTCCAAACCCCAAGAAGCTAAGTTAAATGTTCTAGAACTGCAGAAATAATGCAGCTGAACTATATTCTGCTTCAAGAAGTCTGTGGGCTTCTTTTCTGAGAGGCAAAAAGCACTAGAAATTGGTCATTTGGTAATAATTTTCTGGAGAATATTTTCTGGAAAAGTTCAGCTTTGAATGTGTTAATGATCTCCAGCCAAAGGTCACCAGAAGCAGAGCTATTGTTAAACAAGTAGGGTTATTGCCCATTACAGTGAAGGGGAACACACTCACTGGAAAACATAGGTCTCGGTAAGAGGGAACATAAACGTATTATGGGATTTGGACTGTGCTGGTGATTTGGAAAGAGTTTAAAGCAGAAGGGTTTTGCTTTGAATTGGATGCTGTCAGGAAGCAGGGGAAATTCCATACTTAGATATTTTAATAAATCTTATCTATAAGAGAAAAAGAATGACAAAAGGCTAAAGCTGTGATTGGTGAAGAAATAGCAGTCACTCACACTGGCCAAGTTAGGGGCTCTTTGGTCATTTTTGTGGTCTGGGTAGTTTTTGTAGCTTGGACAATGCCTGTGTTTTTGCCTGTGTTCAGACATGATTACAGAGAGGTCTTGTTCTTGTCTTGATCCACCATGGATAGTCACAGAGTGGTCTTGTCTGATGTAGTTGCTCTGTGAAGTTGTTATGTTCACCAGGAAGACACTGGTTTATCTGTAAGTACCAGGCCAGCTCCTTGGTATGAAAGTATGTACTTTTCTCTTTCTCAGACAGGAATTTCAGAACTTAAAAAATAGCTGGTGACTTAAAGTGGCATAATGTGGGAGCTGCGAGTTAAGTTTTACTTGGGGAAAAATGAGGAATGCAGCTGGGAGACAGCACCTCAGATAGCTCTGAGAGACTGCAGCAAAGAGGTAGGGGGCAAGGTCAATACATAGGATTGGGTGAGGGAACAGTTCATGCAATCAAGAATTTATCTGACAAAAGGTTTTCTGCTAGTCACAAGGAGCTGATGTCACCATGAAGGGATTTAGGGTTTTTCTAGATAGGAGGAGATGCAAGGATTGAGCTCATTAAATCAATTCCTGAAAATATCTAACTATCTAAAGACCTATTCCACCAGTATTCCTGAAGCCAAAGTGTCTCATTCTCCACTTGAACTCCCTTCAGGGCATGTCAAAGATCAACAGCTGCAGCAGCACAGGATTCAGTTCCCACAGAGGCAAATGGAAAATGTTCTCGGCAAGTGCCAGTTTGTCATTGAGTAACAGTGAAATTTAAAAAAAAAAAAAAAGGTAACTCATGTGGTAGCTCAGACAGTAAAGAACCTGCTGCCTACAATGCCAGAGACCCAGACCCCTAAGAAGGGATGGCACCCTACTCCATCCAGTATGCTTGCCTGGAGAATCTCACGGACAGAGGAGTCTGGTGGTGTGCTGCAGTCTATGGGGTCACAAAGAGTGGGACAAGACTGAGTGACTTTCACTTTCACTTTTCAACCTGTGTTACTTTTAATTTATAACTTAATTTAACACAGAAATAATTGGCTGTGATTCTGGAAGAAATGGTTTCTTCTAGCTTTACATACATAGGCATTTCAAAATTATAGAATATTACAGTTGGAAGAAGGTTTAAAATGATCTACATGTGCTTGCTAAGTCACTTCAGTCTGACTCTTTGTGACCCCATGGACTGTAGCCCACCAGGCTCCTCTGTCCATGGAATTCTCCAGGCAACAATACTGGAGTGGGTTGCTATTCCTTTCTCCAGGGTCCTGACATAGGGATCGAACCTGGGTCTCCTGCCTTGCAGGAGATTCTTTACCATCTGAACCACCAGGGAAGCCCCAGATCTTGCTTGAATGGATTACTCTGCTACAGTGGGCTGTCTTGTCCATTTGTTCGTGGATTGTTCCAAATCACACAATCGAGTTTTATAGATGAGGAAACTAACAAAGAGATTAAGTAACTTCACTGGGCCCAAGGTGGGCTATCTTCCCAAACTAGATTTGTCTGCTTGCAAAGCCCATACTCTTTCCAGGATGCTTCAACCACTCAGAACCATGCTGGGCAAAAGTATTTGCTGAAAACATGTTTATTAAATTGGTTTTACTAGAGCAGAAGCAGAATGAACACAGATTCACCATAATTAAGGCACTTCTCCAAAGTGGGGGTGGAAGGGGGTGGGGAACAGTGTTCATACTGCCCAAGACTGTCTAGGAGCTAGAACTTGGTTCATGTAATTATCAGTCTGCTTTGAGAAGTTCTGCCCTCAGAAAATTTGGTGGGAAATAAATAGGAAGTAGTCTCTTTGTTAAGTGACAGTATCTGCTTAGAAATCTCATATGGAGGCTTAGAGATCAACAGAGACATAGCAGGAAATAGACCTGGGGAAAGTAACACAGCTAGGATTACATATTGGTAAGTATGGAGTCAGCACAGGCTTTGAAAAAGATTTTTTTTTTCATTACTATAGTTACAACAAGCAAAAATAAAAACAAGCAAACAAAAAAACGTTACTATTGTTTTATTCTTTTTTCCTCCAAAATATCTTGATCTTGATGGTAAGCAATGTGAATTAAAAAACAAAAGAGAATCTGAGGTCACCGAGTCAGTGGTCACATACAGCTATTTGTCTTGCTAGGCTCTGTGTGATTCAGAAATAATGGAGAGTAGGAGGGAAGGGGTGACTCATGCACTGAAGCTGGCAAGTAGAGTTCTTGACTAAAATGCTAAAAGTTCTTCTCTCATTATGTTGTTAACGCCATTGTCTAAATATAATATTGGACATAGTTTTTAATCTAATCAAAAGAAGAATGAAAGTGAAAGTTTAGTCCTCAATAGTGTCTGACTCTGCGACCCATGGAGTATAGCCTACCAGGCTCCTCTGTCCATGTGATTTTCCAAGCAAGAGCACTGGAGTGGATTGCCATTTTCTTCTCCAGAGAATCTTCCCGACCCAGGGATCAAACCAACTCTCCCACATTTCAGGCAGGTGCTTTACTGTCTGAGCCACTAGGGAAGTCCTAAAATAAGAGTAGTAGTACCTTAATATGTACCAATCCCATCCTGGGAACTTTACAGGTACTAGTTCATTTAATCTTTATATATATATATATATATATATATATATATATATATATATAT